>CAJNDS010000017.1:20000-255340 GCA_905221605.1 Symbiodinium natans
GGGCAACTTCTAGCTGATCAGTCCATGTAAACCCCGCTCTGATGTGCTGCTGCTTCGCTTCAAGCACGTAGGTGAAACCCGAGCGAAATCCACTGGCGCGCAGGATCCCCGAAAATTCATCAAGCTTCTTGGGTGTCACGGGCAGCGGGTCCATTCGCCTCAGCTCCATGACTTTGGTCCAAGCCGCCCAGTGGGATCTTTTGGATTTGTCCGTGCCTACCGCATACTTCAGCTCCTCAAACTCTGCCATGGCATGCGCGAGCGCCCCCTCGTCCCCGGCAATATGCAAGGCCATGTCCAGCGATCCTCTGGCTCTCTTGGCCTTCGGAGCTGCTGGCTCCAAAGGTGCATCCTTGCGCTTGCGCAGGAGCCCGCAAAAAGGAAGCCGGGAGCCCACTTGCAAAGCAGCAGGTGAACAACCCATGGGATGGTGTTGAGGACGCTGACTGTCACGTACCGTTACATCACGCACGGCAGCTTGCGCAGGTAACGCGAGGAGCTGTCCAATTGACACCGCTGGCTCTGGCCCCACCACATCACTGCATGACCAAGGGATTCCACCACTGCCTGCGATTGGCCGAGGACTCAAAGTGGAGGACGTTTGCCTTGCCCATAGCAGGCCGGACCTCAGAACGGCCGTCCTGGCATCGCCTGATCGTCTCCGCCCTGAACCAAGTTCGCGATGCATGGGCCCGAGGAGCAAACAGCTGCGGCTAACAAAGAAGCAAAACCAAAGCAAGCAGTCGGAATGAAAGGAAAACAATCAACGGGCTAGGACTCGAAAGCAAGTTGCACGAGTCTGCGAGCAACAGCAGGCTTATATCCGATTTTCAGGCTCACGTCGACTGTGCGGCTTCTAGGCTTCACCTCCTCCCGAGAGGGACGGCAAAACCCAGAACAAGTCGCGCGCCCTGGGCGGAACCTCGCACCGCGGACTGCCCGTCACCGCTGCAGGCACCGAGCCACGGCTCAGCGCATCAGCAACGTCATTCAGCACCCCGGGCAGATGCTCCCCCCAGAGCGGCGCGACATTAAAAGCTGCCAGCGTCACTGTCAACTCAGAGGCGATATATGTGAGCAGCGGGCTTTTGGCCTTGAACTCTAAGGCTGCCTGTAACGCAGCACTGTTGTCAGTCTGAAGAAAGAAACGAACGTGCTCACCGTGAAAAACGGGACCGAAGGTTTTGATTGCCAAAACAACGGCCCACAATTCAAACTCGGTTTGGTAGGCAGGATCACCGATTTGGGCCCCGCCACCCAATAACTGCATGTCTTGAGCCGTCAGGGGCTCGCTAAACCAAGCCCGAACCGCTCCCGACACATACAACACTGCACCTATCCCAGTGGGACAGGCGTCGGTTTGTATCAGGACTACCGGCGGCTCAGGACTGAAATCGTACACATGTCGCATGACTGGTCCATGAGTAGACGCCTCTGCCAGCGGCCCCTTCAACGTTGCTCTAACCATGGCCTCTAACCAGAGAACGGCGTGCAAAATCTGTTTGATGAACGTTAGGCCTTTCCTTTGCCGAGTGCCCGACTTGACAGATTTTGGCCCTTCAGCGGAGTGAACAGCAGCCCAGATCATTGACGTCCAAGGCCGGGCACTGGGCATGAGGTTGGAGACCCAGCTGAGAAGGCCGGCAATTTGTCGCAAACGAGCAGTGGCTATCATGCCCTTCGCAGCTTTGATCTCGGCAAACGCATCGAGTAGCTTTTGGGCTTTGTCAGCCGTCAAGCATACCACCATACGTCTTGCATCTTCGCTCAACTGCAAAGAGACCCCGATCCAATCAACGTGAATGCCTCGGACGGTCTTGTGCCACGCGAGCTGGAAGCCAAGGCAGGTCCAGAACAAGGTGTACCTGGCAAACACCAAGGTTCTGTCCCTGCGCACTTTGCCCATAGCAATCATCAGCGGATCATCCACGAAGCACTGCACACGACCCTCAGGATCTCTAGTCGCTGCTTGCCCCAGCCGCATAATAGCTGCAGCCACTCGTCCCCACAAAACCGGACCGCAAGCCAATCCGAAGCAAATGACCTTCAAGAGAAAGAACCCCTTGGAGCCTTTGACCACGATGTACCCCCGCTCATCGGGATGCACTTCCAAGGTATAGAAAGCATCAGAAAAATCAGCGATCATAAACTCAGGAGTGCAGCCGCGATTTCGAGGATCTCTCACAATGTGTCGCAACGAATCGGCCACATCGGAAATGCGTGGTAAGACAATTCTTTCACGAAGATCCATCAAGCCGTTGATCCCGGAGCGCCTCATGTCGACCAATAGCCGAACCTTTTCAACATCACCTCGTTGCTTGATGATGCATGCCAGCTTTGTGAGTTTGGCATGGGGCCCGACTGCATCGGTAACTTCCTGCCAGCTAGCCACCAGTTCGGCACGGCCGTCTGCAACCAGCCTGTCTAGTTCTAGCTCAGCCTTCGGCCCAGCCTCCTGGAAGGATTTATAGTTTTGCGCGCGACCATCCCAGTCCTCAATCAAGGTCCCGATGGCCTGAGAAGCTTTGATGGATGCGGAAACACTATCAGTGCTGGGGAAGACATTTGTGTGAATGATGGGCCTCGAGATTCCAAGTGGAAATCCCTCATTCATCCACTTTGGCACGACGTGCGCATCCGGGTCGTGGGCTTCCGTCATCAACTGCTGCAGGAGCTGGTCTTGAAACCCGCGCTCTCTCAAGGGAGCGCGAAAGACAGCGCTCAACCTAGCTCTTGCTTTTGCGATAACAGCCTCAGAAAAGGGGCACGTCGTTGTCGACTTCTCGAACGAGTCCAAAGCGCAGCCATCCAAGCAAGCATCCAAGGCAACACGAATGTTGTCGCCCACCTTGCGCAGCGACGCCGACCGTGCAACTGCCCGTCTCGGGTCCCGGAGCCCGCCAAGGCATGATGCATTTTCTTGCTCCCTGATCTGTGATCGCGATTGCAGCTGTGAGCTCGAATTGTTCGCGCCAGCATCCACGTCGTTGCCATGAATGAGGCTCTTCCTGACAAGAACATTCTGATGCACACCCACTCTCATGTAGGTCACTTGATCTCTGGCACGCTGCCCTTCTGAAGAGTGAAGCCACTGAACCAACGCATTTGCATGGCTTACCCACGGGTTGCAGCAACGTTCACCATGGCTCACGGCGAGGTGCACGTCAGGCGTCAACCACTCAGCGTTAGTCAGGACTGCGATCTCCCTTTCAGACCCTGCTTCGCCATTGCTCTGAAGCAAACTGAAAGGCTGCCGCTGTATTCTCCGCGAGAGCCGCTGGAGGAGCTTCGTCTGCCACACAGGGGAGCTCTCAGCGCTAATGAAGGAAACTGTGCCATCCAACTTGAGCGCCCACAAACATAGAGCAACGGCCTTCTCCAGCAAGCAGGTTTCCTGCCCTGTCAATGGGTCTGCAGGGCAGGAAACTGACCCGCCTGAGAAAGTGACATGAAGATGATTGGCCTTTGAAACCAAGGATTTTGCTTGGCCAAAACTCTCCTCAGCTAATAACGCGTCTTGCGGGAACGGCTCCAACACGCTGACCACTCCAGAGCCCGCTTGTCGCAGTGCGTCTGAGAAGCTGGTGCACTCAGTGGACACTTCCAAGAAAATGAACTCCTGCCTCTGTGGTCTGTCGCGACGAGAGGCAGTCACCTGACATTTTCCAGGTTGCCCACTGGCCGCGCCAGCCTCTCACTTGCTCTTGCCACGTCCGCCCTTTCCAGCCCCCTTGGAGGGGCATTGGGACGTTGGGTGCGGCCCCAAGCATGACTGGCAGCAGTGGGCCCTCTTGTTCTTACATGGCTCCTCGCATGCTGTGCCATCCCCTTTGGAGTACGCAAAGCACACCTCAGTGCCATCAGCTGTGGTGACAAACAGGCCCCCGACCTTCTTCGGATGCTGCGACGTTGGAGCTCCAGCTGCAGGCCTCTTCGGAGCTTGCTCTTCCGACTCTCTCCTCTCACGTTCCTTCCTGCGCTTCTTGGCTTGCCTTGAGGTTCCTTGAAATGGGGTCCCCTGGAACGACCTGCCACCGGCTGCACCCTTTCCCATAGCATTGTCAACAGCCTCCTGCACATGCTCTGGCACGTTGATTCTGCTGGCCTTCTCAGCGCTCATAAGCTTGCCGCCCCTTGCCAAGAAATCTTGAGCTGGCTTTGTCACATTGTCGTGCCAGTACTCCCAGTTTCGGGCAGCATAGACAAACACACCTGTCCACGGGGCAGCGGCATCAAAGTTGATGCCCATTGGCAGGCGGCCTTCAAGGCTAGCCTTCGTGAGCTGCCGGCGAAATCTCTCGAAAAGCTCTGCACGCAGCTTGTCCTCAGCCACCATGAGCAAATGCCAGCATTCAGGATAATCTGCGTTGAGCCTAGCCACCCGCTTAAAGTACTCGTCCAAGCAAGCAGAGGTAACCACCTGCTTCGGCACCGGTGGTGACCCAGTACCAGGGTGCCTGAGCATAAACAGGCATGTTTTGTAGACCTCCCAACAAGCTGCCCATGCCTCAAAGGACGGTGGCCCGGGCACATCCAGCGCTTTGAAAGTTCCGTCTTGTTGGAGCACCCACGCCCGAGCCTTCATCTGCTTCTGCACGCGTCGGCCAAAAGGCGTCAGCACCGAGAAATCAGCGTATGGAGCCTCACCACGCGCAACTACCTTAGCATGCAGTGCGGCCACTTGTTCTGGTGTAGGCTCCGAATCCGGGGTGGGTTCGGCACCTGTAATCTCTTGATAGTTCACATAAGCTCTATCCAGCTCGGACTTGCTCAACAACTCAATCTCTGATTCATCCAGCTGGTCCAGAACTGATGAGGTTTTGATTCGCTTTGCTGGGGCTTGTCCCGCGCTTTGAGCAGGAGCAGCTGAACCTACTTGCTGACCGGGATCTTCGAGAGGATCCAAATCCGGTAGGTCAAACTTCTTTCTAGCCACACGCCACATCAACGCCACCTGAATAACTTCCACAGGGCTAAGGGCCCTAGGCTCACCCCCTGTGACAGGAATTCGCACGCTGCCCAATGCGTGCCTCAATGTGGCTAACGGCAAGGCCGAGAAAATGCGGATGTTGGGCATGACTCCTAGCTGACGATCAATGTCGGTCCATACTGCAGTTGCCACCCCGGTCCACTGAACAATGTCGCTCAGCAGATTCATCCCAGCTAGTTCCGTAGCCGTCGGCAACTGAGCTGCCATGGCCGACAAAGAATCAAATAGCGCTGAGGGAGCCTCGTGCCAAAATGGCACTATGCATGTAGAGATGCGTTTCAGATGTTTCCAATCCCTCCAGGCCACAACCGCACTAGCATTGTTACTCAGTCACGCTGTGACGCCGCAAAGAGTGTGTTTTTCGTAGGATTTACTAAAAAACGTGTTTTTTGAATCGCATGAACGGAATGGAGGATACTGCCCAACACATAGGCGACAGACGCAGCAAGCAGTGCAACACAGCGTGCGACGGAATCATGTTACACGTGTTTTTGCTTCTGTGCTAGAAAAGACAGGCCTGTAATTAAACTTGTTCATACACTACATTAATTAAAACATAATGCGTAATAGGGAACCTGACCTAATGGCTTCACTTAAGCATTCATTGAGTGAGCTAAAACATGTTCCTTCTTCTTTTCGTGAACAAGCACAGTACTTAATTTAACTAAAGTTTTTCGTTTCTGGAAAATAACATACGTAAAGTCTTTCCAACAATTTGATTAGTCTTCTGAAGGGTTAGTAAATAAATTGAGTTCGTAGACCAATAATTAACTAAAGGAATTCAATGAACTAAACTTACTAAGAACAGTAACTACGGCCTTTTGTTTGCTGATATTAATGTAGTCAAAATCATTTCAATTGTGGATTTAGTTTACTTAAAGGTGAAGCAAATGAATGAAACTAATTAGTATACCCTTAACTAAACGAATTCGATAATTTAAATTAAACAAGCCACGATCCTTAACAACAATTCAATTGGTTCGGCCTGACTAGATTATTTACTTTAAACGAATACTTTAATAGGCCTTCCCAAGAAAAAACTACATTTAGTTTCTGATTCTAAGAGGTAGATAGCATTCAACTAACTAAATGTCTATCCTTTTTTTACTTCAACCTCAACCAGACTAAATGAATGACAGTTGTAAAGCAAATTAGATTAATTAAAGCCTACTTATCAGGAAACTTGACCTCGTCGTGTCATTTAGGCATTACATCGATTAGATAAAATGTTACTTACATCACAGTTTTTAACAAATAGTTGAATTAGCTTTATTGCTGCTGAACTGTGCTCTCTGAACAAACAAAAACCAAGTCTGGAGGCCTATAATTACAAGGCAGGCCGTCACGAAAAGATTGGTTTTTTAGGGACAGTACAGCACTTTGGGGATCTGAAGGGCTGAAAGTGCTGTACTGTCCCTAACAAAGCAATCCCAGAAGCGGAAAACGCTGTACTGTCCCTAAAAAACCTAAAAAACCAATTCTGGGGACCTGTACAGGCAGCCCGTCTTCAAAAGATTGGTTTTTTAGGGACAGCACAGCACTTTCAGCACCTCAGACCCTCAAAGTGCTGTACTGTCCCTAAAAAACCAATCCCATAAACATAAAGTGCCGTACTGTCCCTAAAAAACCTAAAAAACCAATTCTGGAGGCCTATACAGGTAGACCCTCACGAAAAGATTGGTTTTTTAGGGACAGTACAGCACTTTCAGCACCTCAGGCCTTCAAAGTGCCGCACTGTCCCTAAAAAACCAATCCCATAAACATAAAGTGCCGTACTGTCCCTAAAAAACCTAAAAAACCAATTCTGGAGGCCTATACAGGTAGACCCTCACGAAAAGATTGGTTTTTTAGGGACAGTACAGCACTTTCAGCACCTCAGGCCTTCAAAGTGCCGCACTGTCCCTAAAAAACCAATCCCAGAAGCAGAAAGTGCCGTACTGTCCCTAAAAAACCAAAAAAACCAATTCTGGAGGCCTATACAGGTAGACAATCACGAAAAGATTGGTTTTTTAGGGACAGTACAGCACTTTCAGCACCTCAGGCCTTCAAAGTGCCGTACTGTCCCTAAAAAACCAATCCCAGAAGCAGAAAGTGCTGTACTGTCCCTAAAAAACCTAAAAAACCAATTCTGGAGGCCTATACAGGTAGACCCTCACGAAAAGATTGGTTTTTTAGGGACAGTACAGCACTTTCAGCACCTCAGGCCTTCAAAGTGCCGCACTGTCCCTAAAAAACCAATCTTTGGAAGAGGGCCTGTCTCTATAGGCCACCAGAATTGGTTTTTTAGGTTTTTTAGGGACAGTACGGCACTTTCTGCTTCTGGGATTGGTTTTTTAGGGACAGTACAGCACTTTCAGCACCTCAGGCCTTCAAAGTGCCGTACTGTCCCTAAAAAACCAATCTTTGGAAGAGGGCCTGTCTGTATAGGCCACCAGAATTGGTTTTTTAGGTTTTTTAGGGACAGTACAGCACTTTCAGCTTCTGGGATTGGTTTTTTAGGGACAGTACAGCACTTTCAGCACCTCAGGCCTTCAAAGTGCCGTACTGTCCCTAAAAAACCAATCTTTGGAAGAGGGCCTGTCTGTATAGGCCACCAGAATTGGTTTTTTAGGTTTTTTAGGGACAGTACAGCACTTTCAGCTTCTGGGATTGGTTTTTTAGGGACAGTACGGCACTTTCAGCACCTCAGGCCTTCAAAGTGCCGTACTGTCCCTAAAAAACCAATCTTTGGAAGAGGGCCTGTCTGTATAGGCCACCAGAATTGGTTTTTTAGGTTTTTTAGGGACAGTACAGCACTTTCAGCTTCTGGGATTGGTGTTTTAGGGACAGTACAGCACTTTCACTCCTAAACCCTAAACCCTACAAGAGGCAAGTCATCTGAGGCCGGTACCTGAGACAGGTAAGAAAATGAGACCTAGGTACTTGGGGGGGGGTACCATATATATATATATATATATATATGCTCGCCCCCCCCAAGATCCACGCATTTGGCCTCGGGAAGGCTGGTTTTGGGAGGGGGGGGACTCCAGACTCCAGATTTCCAGAAAAAATCTGGAGTACCCCCAGACTCCAGACTCCAGATTTCCAGAAAAAATCTGGAGTACCTCCAGACTCCGCACTCCAGTTTTCCAGACAAAAATCTGGAGTACCGGGACCCTGGACTCCAGATTCTGGAGTCTGTAGTCTGGAGTCTGGGGCCGCGACTGGGGCCGCGGGTACTCCAGATTTTTTCTGGAGTCTGGAGTCTGGGGCCGCGGGTACTCCAGACTTTTTGTGGAAGTCTGGAGTCTGGAGTCCGGGGCCCGGGTACTCCAGACTTTTTCTGGAAATCTGGAGTCTGGAGTCCGGAGCCGGGTACTCCAGATTTTTTCTGGAAATCTGGAGTCTGAATTGCGGGGCCCGGGTACTCCAGATTTCCTCTGGAAATCTGGAGTCCGGGGCCCGGGTACTCCAGATTTTTCTGGCAATCTGGAGTCTGGAGTCCGGGGCCCATGTTCTCCATATGCACGTTTAGGGATTACGGTTTAGTGTTTCTCGGTTAGTTTTTAGGGTTAGGGTTTAGTGTTTAGGGTCTAGTGTTTAGGTTTTGGTTTTCAAAATTTAGGGTTTACTTATTAGGGTTTGGGGTTAAGCGACCTGGGCAATGTCTAAAACACTAAACCTCATAATGATGAAGTTTTAAAACCCCTAAAGGACTAAAACCCCCGTGTTTTTTTTGGGGGGTTTAGGGTTTAGTGTTTAGGGCTTAGGGTTCAGGATGTGTTGTTTCGGGTTTAGGGTTTAGTGTTTTGTGTTTAGGGTTTAGTGTGTAGGTTTCAGGGTTTAGTGTTTTGTCTTTAGGGTTGAGTGTTAAGTTTAGGGTCTAGGGTTTACTTTTAGGGTTTAGGGTCAAGCGGCTTGGCTAAAACCCTAAACCAAACAAAGCCCTAAACTCTAAAATCCAAACAATAAGCATCTGAATCCCCGACGGGTTCTTGGTGTCAGGTTTAGATTTAGTAGGGCTTGAGGTTCCGGCATTGGGGTTTATTGTTTGGGGTTTAGGGTTTGGTGTGTAGGGTTTAGTGTGTAATGTTTGGGGTTTAGTTTTTAGGGTGTAGTGTTTAGGGTTTATGATTAAGCGTTTAGGGTTTCGTGTTAAGTGTTTGGGGTTGGTGCTGAGGGCTTAGTGTTAAGTTTTTAAGGGTGAGTGTTTAGGGTCTAGTGTTGAGTGCTTAGCGTTTAGTGTTAAGGGTTTCGCGTTTGGTTTTTAGGGTTAAGGGCGTTAAGGATTTTCACAAATTTTGAATGATAAGGGGAAGGCACCGGGGCTTAGGGTTTAGGGTTTAGGGTTTAGTGTTCAGGGTTTAGTGTGTAGGGTTTAGTGTATAATGTTTAGGGTTTAGTGTTTAGGGTGTAGCGTTGGTTTCGTGTTAGGTATTTGGGGTTCGTGCTAAGGGCTTAGTATTAAGTTTTGTAGGGTTAGTGTTTAGGGTCTGGTGCTGAGTGGTTAGGGTTTAGTGTGAAGGGTTTCGGGTTTGGTGTTTAGGGTTCAGGGTTTCAAGGGTTTTTTTTCAAATTTTCATGATCTGGGGAAGGCACCGGGGCCTCCCCAGACCAGTTTTCAAAAACCAAATTTATATAAATGGTCTGGGGAAGGCACCGGGGCTTCCCCAGACCATCTGAGCTTTTATAATCCTTAAAATCTTTTAAAAGTCATTAAAATTCTGCTTAAACATTCTCAGGGTTTTCAAGGTTTTAAAGCTTTTGAAGAACCTTAAAATGCTTAAACATTTTAGTGGCTGCCCTTTTAGGAAATTAAGGATTTTTAAAGTTGTCAATGGTCTGGAGAAGCCCCGATGTCTTCCCCAGACTTCCCCAGACCATGTAAATTTCTACAAGCCCTTAAAACCCTGAAATTCTTGCAGTTGTAAATGGCTGTCCTTTTAAAGTTTAAGGATTTGATGTTCAATTCTAAAATCAAGTAACTTCCTTAATTTTGAACGGCTGCCCTTTACAATGTTAGGGTATTCTAGAATTTTTAGGGATAAAAGCTTTCAGGTTTTTACGGGCTTTAACGCCTTTTAAGTCCTGAAAATTTGGAATGGCTTAAATTCCTTAAAGCCCTTAACATCCCGTTCAAAAAAAGTAAGGATTTTAAGGATTTTCAAAATTTGAAATGGTCTGGGGAAGCCCCGGTGCCTTCCGTAGATCATCTAAATTTAACAAAACCCCTAAACCCTCAAAAGCATTCAAATTCTAAATGGCTGCCCTTCTAAAACTTTATGGAGCCACAAGACACACATTTCAGAAGCAAAATGTACATAAAAACAGTAGTGTTTTTATAGGGGATAATATACAAGAGCTTTTTGTATTCCAGGACAGTTTTTACTGCATTTTCCGAGGAAAAAGCAGAAAATCAGACAAAGACGAAGACCGGAAAACCATAGGTGTGGATCATGGGGGGGGGGGGGTGACCAATATATATATATATATATATATATATATATTTTTTTTCTCATCTCCTTAAGAGATACAACTTTCTACTGTCGAAGGCCCCTACTTCCTAAACCCTAAACCCTGAACAATGCTCCGCAGCTGTGTGGCATGAGGGTTCTGCCAAAGAAAGCAGATCCTGCTTGATGCGAGATACGGTCACGTATACCGCGGGTAGGGTTCACGGCTTTTGGGCTTTTAGGGTAGGTCGAGTTGGAAACATTGCACGAGCAGCAAACTTTCCATCATACTTTCCTGTAGGGTTAGGGTTTGACTGTAGCTCGTATTGGAGTTGATCAGAATGCGAAGGCTCCAGCAGCGCGATGCTGTCAAACACAGACCTCCCGACTTTGAATTGGAGGGGGAGCCTCTCGCGCAGAAGACGGGCATGCCGCCCGCTTTTTATTGCATGGCGCAATCTTGCAAAACCTGTCAACATGAGACCTGGCATCGACTTGCTCGTGTGCTTGGGTTTTTGAATTATGCGTTTTGTGTTTGGTCTGCGCCTCGACACAGAGCGGGCACATGGCAAGTAACGCCTTGAGACTACAGTTGCACATACCCTCTGTTTCGGGTTTAGGGCTTAGATACATGAGGCTTGCCGAGTTCTGTCAAGGTTAGCCAGAAAGCCATACTGGCAAGATTCCTGAACTCTATCAGACTCTATCCACCTTGTAAAAATCATGAGTATATAGATATAATTCATGTCCTTAAGAGGTACCACTCTCTACTGTCGAAGGCCCCTACTTCTTAAACCCTAAACCCTGAACAATGCTCCGCAGCTGTGTGGCATGAGGGTTCTGCCAAAGAAAGCAGATCCTGCTTGATGCGAGATACGGTCACAATGATTCTCTACTGGTGCCACGGTATACCGCGGGTAGGGTTCACGGCTTTTGGGCTTTTAGGGTAGGTCGAGTTGGAAACATTGCACGAGCAGCAAACTTTCCATCATACTTTCCTGTAGGGTTAGGGTTTGACCGTAGCTCGTATTGGAGTTGATCAGAATGCGAAGGCTCCAGCAGCGCGATGCTGTCAAACACAGACCTCACGACTTTGAATTGGAGGGGGAGCCTCTCGCGCAGAAGACGGGCATGCCGCCCGCTTTGTATTGCATGGCGCAATCTTGCAAAACCTGTCAACATGAGACCTGGCATAGACTTGCTCGTGTGCTTGGGTTTTTGAATTATACGTTTTGTGTTTGGTCTGCGCCTCGACACAGAGCGGGCACATGGCAAGTAACGCCTTGAGACTACAGTTGCACATACCCTCTGTTTCGGGTTTAGGGCTTAGATACATGAGGCTTGCCGAGTTCTGTCAAGGTTAGCCAGAAAGCCATACTGGCAAGATTCCTGAACTCTATCAGACTCTACCCACCTTGTAAAAATCATGAGTATATAGATATAATTCATGTCCTTAAGCGGTACCACTCTCTACTGTCGAAGGCCCCTACTTCCTAAACCCTAAACCCTGAACAATGCTCCGCAGCTGTGTGGCATGAGGGTTCTGCCAAAGAAAGCAGATCCTGCTTGATGCGAGATACGGTCACAATGATTCTCTACTGGTGCCACGGTATACCGCGGGTAGGGTTCACGGCTTTTGGGCTTTTAGGGTAGGTCGAGTTGGAAACATTGCACGAGCAGCAAACTTTCCATCATACTTTCCTGTAGGGTTAGGGTTTGACCGTAGCTCGTATTGGAGTTGATCAGAATGCGAAGGCTCCAGCAGCGCGATGCTGTCAAACACAGACCTCACGACTTTGAATTGGAGGGGGAGCCTCTCGCGCAGAAGACGGGCATGCCGCCCGGTATGGGCTTGCAATGCGTGAAAGAAAGCACGAAGCCCGTTGAAATATAGTGAACGAAACCCGGGCGAAAAAGAGAACAAAGAACCGCACGGAATAATATTATGTGAAGAGAGTAAATGAATTAGTTTATAAGCGAACGAAATGAGCGCAATAAACGTAATGAATGCGCGAACGAAACCCTCATTCGTTCACCTATCTCCTTTTCCTGGTGCGTCAATAAGGCTTGGGATTCACTCCGTTCATCTGTTTCCAAGCTTATTGGAACTGCTGCGTTCACTGTGTTCACGCGCTAATAGTACGAAGTGAATAAAAGAGTGAGTGAACGAACGAACGGAGTGAACGAAACGAATGCAGGAACGAAGTGAGAAGTGAGCAATAAAGTACGAATATAAAGAGCGTTGTGACCGCACCATTAGGAAAGTATTACGAAGAGAATAATTTTAAATGGCTTGGCAAGGAGCGGAATGAAGAGAAATGACGCGTGAAAGGCAGATTAAAATTAGGAACGAAGTACACAGTGAACGATATGAATACGAAAAAGACCTAATAAAAAGATATTAAAATGGGTCCTTTTTCGTCTATTCATTCACTCGTTCACACACGCACACATACACGGGCTAATTCATAATATTCATTCGCCCATATTCTTCTTCATTTTTCTTTCATTCTTTTCTTGCGTTCATCTACTTCATTGGCTAATCTGAATTTCTAACATTTCATAAATTTATTGTTCTTTTATTTTTGTCGAAATATAGAATATTGGATCTTCTATCTTCATCTAGAAATATCAATTAATTGATTGAAATGAAATTGATGATATATTCGTTTAAATCTTTCTTATTAAAGGAATAAGAGAATCTCATATTCGTCTCTTGCCCAATTTCATATTCTCGATAATATTCATAAGAGGTCTTTTCGATGGAAAATATAAAATGAAAGATATAGGAAGGGGAGATCTGGCGACATACATTTATTATGATCTTATCCTATTTTCTCTCGAATATTTCTCGGATATATATATATATATGATTTTCAATTTTCGATGGGACTCAATATCTAAATTAAGGCAGATAAGACAAGATTCGAAAATCGATCGTCGAATAATTGGAGTGGATAAATTATTAACCGGTCGCCGAATGAGAAATATTTAGATTCAACGTCTACAACATAATATCGATCTTCTAGGAAACATACGATTAGATAATCGTTTCTATTCTATATGCTTGGAAACTTCACTAAATTGATGATTGGGAATCTTCTATTTCCGACACTCAAGATTTATGCTCGAAAAGTGCCAATTAATTCATTCTAATCGAGAATATGAATCCAATTTGTTGCATCTCCATTCTCGAAGCTCACGACCAAAACAATAAAATTCTCAATCCATATCCCCGTACCCCACATTGAAAAAACCCGCCACCACTCCGAATTACGCAGGGGAAAAAGGACCCAGAGCGCAAGCAAAAGCCACTAACACAAGTCGTGAGCCGGTTGATCCTAGAAACGAGATTCTTAATTCCTAATTGAATCAATCTATCGACGATAGCTGCCAAGCAATGGATGGCCAGCGAGCAGCCAACGATATCAACCGCGATTACCTCAGACACATTTGAGAAGGAGACCTGGCCAGCGGGTTAAACTATACAAAGATCCAAAAATGTTTGGATAGCCCCCGGGCCCGAGATGAAGCCCTCTTGCGCAATTCGTTGTCCACGGATGGCAACTTGAAATCCCCATTGAAGATCGAATGTCATCCATATCATACAATCGTGAAAATCCTCTCCCGATTTGTGGTGTGTTGCTCGGGTTGACTGTCGGGTCCCTTGCAAGGTCAGGGGGTCTGCAGGGCCAAGGGTTCCTTTTCAGGGGCCAGGGTCCAACCCGATTATCAAATTTTTCTCCCGGCAAGGTTGCACTGCTACAGAAGCATACAGGTGGGATGTGTTTGTTCATCGCACAATTTAAAAATATTTTTCAACAAGAATTGTCCTCCTTCCTCTATACCCCCAATACTTTCGAAAATCATCGACTCGTAGCCGATATTCACCGTAGCGCATCGCTCTAAGATTTCTCCCGTCCGACGCTTTCGCTCAACATATCGCTCGCTTAGCACTAAACAGCGTTCTAGGAGAATATTTCTTACGAAGGGGACATCTTGGCGAACCTTATCTATCCCATCAGGGCCGCACTGGAGCGTACGATGAGCCTGAATTTTTGTCTGCAAGCCTCATTGAAAATAAAAATTCAATCGTCCAAGATAATCACATATTTTTTTGATATTTATGTGATAGATATTTCCAATTCAGAATTCAAGTATGGGTACATAGAAGGGATGGTGTAAGAGGCTTCTGCTCCCAAAAATATCAATTAAGAACTAGAAATATGAAACCCAAGAATCATGCATGTGAGAGTACAGACGACTTCTACGTCTAGTATCCTGACCAATATAGAAATGAGACTGAAATATCGTATATAGCGAGTATAGAGCCTCGATGAAGAAATTTCCGTCTTTATTCCAATAATTCTCAATAAAAAACAAACCCCGCCAGCCCGAATTAACAATCATATAATGAATCATCCGCCCTTCTCTTATATCGATGACCGATCAAAGAATAAATATTATTCAAGAACGTATACCCTCTTGTTTCGAACCCTTTTATATTCTCGAATACGAGGATTCATATCTAAGATTCGCAATATTATATCTATTATTCTGATTGGAAGAGAATTTGTGGACTCGTATTTGTATCGTATGGATTCCCGAGATCCTGGATGATGAGATACGAGAATATATATTTATATTTTGATTTGGACATTACCGAGCATAAGCCTCTATGCGTCTAGTGGCATTTTAAATCAAGCCTTGAGTGCAGCCTCTCGGCATGCTAATCGTAAGCGGACGGCACATGATATCATGAGTAAGTGCACGAAATAATTAATCGCATTCGAATCGATAATCTAGGAATCGACTCGGAGAGTTTATGAAGAAATTGAATTATCGTAGATTCATTATATCAAGGTTTTTTAGGGAAAAATCTATGTTTTTACATTTTGGACGGATTTCCTGTAATTTCCCTTAGGCTTTCCTTGGTTTTTCCTAGGGGGAAAATCCTATTATGTTTACATTTTGGACAGATATCCTGGGGGGGGGTTTGGGGGGCGCAGCCCCCCCACTTGCAAACACCTCTTGGGCTTTGAAGCACGCTCTGCACGGCTTCAAAAAAAAACAGAGCGGGGGGCGCAGCCCCCCCCCCCCCATGAGCAAACACAATGCTCACACGATGTTTTTTTCAACTAGTTTCTTGGGCTTTGGTACGACTTAAAAGAAGGGGGGGGGGTTGGGGGAAAATCCCCCCCCCATTTGCAAACACCCTGCTCACATGACGGGTGTCAACAAGTTTCTTGGGCTTTGAAGCACGGTTTGCACGGCTTGAAAAAAAAAACGATGTTTTCGTTCGTTTTTCCTAAGGAAACCCTCTTCTGATTACATTTTGGATGGAGTTCGTCAAACATCAAAGCGTACGTTGCTTTTCCTTAGTTTGTCCTAGGGAAAACCCTATTTGGTTCGTTTTCTTGGTTTCTATCATTCGCTCTATATTTTCATCGGATTCATATTTTTTTTCAACTAGTTTCTCGGGCTTTGAAGCACGCTTGGTACGGCTTAAAAGAAGCGGGGGGGGGTTGGGGGGGGGCGCAGCCCCCCCCCATTTGCAAACACCCTGCTCACATGATGGGTGTCAACAACTTTCTTGGGCTTTGAAGCACGCTCTGCACGGTTCAAAAAAAAAAGCGGGGGGGTTGGGGGGGGCGCAGCCCCAAACACAATGCACACACGATGTTTTTCAACTAGTTTCTTGGGCTTTGAAGCACGCTTGGTACAGCTTAAAAGAAGCGGGGGGGTTGGGGGCTGTGCCCCCCATCTGCAAACACCCTGCTCACATGATGGGTTTCAACTAGTTTCTTGGGCTTCGGCTGAAAAAAAGCGGGGGGGTGGGGGGGGGCGCAGCCCCCCCCATTTGCAAACACAATGCTCACACGATGTTTTTCAACTAGTTTCTTGGGCTTTGAACGGCTTACAAGAAGCGGGGGGGCGTTGGGGGGGGGGCGCAGCCCCCCCCCCCCCCCATTTGCAAACACCTGCTCACAATGGGTTGTCAAACAAGCTTCTGGGCTTTGAGCGCGCTCGCACGGCTTAAAAAAAAAAGCGGGGGGGTTGGGGGGGCGCAGCCCCCCCCATTTTGCAAACCAATGCACACCACGATGTTTTTTCAAATAGTTCGGGCTTTGAAACGCTTAGACAGCTTAAAAGGGGTGGGGGGAATGGGGGGGAGAAGCCCCACCCATTTGCAAACACCTGCTCACAGATGGTTAAGAACGTTTTCGCTTTGGTGGAAAAAAACGGGGGGGTGGGGGGGCGCAACCCCCCCCATTTGCATGCCCACATGATGGGTGGTCACAAGTTTCTTGGGCTTTGAAGCACGCTTGGTACGGCTTAAAAGAAGCGGGGGGGGTTGCGGGGGGGGGCGCCCCCCCCCCCATTTGCAAACACCCTGCTCACATGATGGGTGTCAACAAGTTTCTTGGGCTTTGAAGCGCGCTCTGCACGGCTTAAAAAAAAAACGGGGGGATTGGGGGGGGGCGCAGCCCCCCCCCCATTTGCAAACACAATGCTCATACGATGCTTTTCAACTAGTTTCCTGGGCTTTGAAGCACGCTTGGTACGGCGTAAAAGAAGCGGGGGGGGGTTGGGGGGGCTGTGCCCCCCATCTGCAAACACCCTGCTCACATGATGGGTTTCAACTAGTTTCTTGGGCTTCGGCTGAAAAAAAGCTGGGGGGTTGGGGGGGGCGCAGCCCCCCCCATTTGCAAACACAATGCTCACACGATGTTTTTCAACTAGTTTCTTGGGCTTTGAAGCACGCTTGGTACGGCTTAAAAAAAGCGGGGGGGGTTGGGGGGGGGCGCAGCCCCAGCCCCATTTGCAACACCCTGCTCACATGATGGGTGTCAACAAGTTTCTTGGGCTTTGAAGCACGCTCTGCACGGCTTAAAAAAAGCGGGGGGGTTGGGGGGGGCGCAGCCCCCCCCCATTTGCAAACACAATGCTCACACGATGTTTTTCAACCAGTTTCTTGGGCTTTGAAGCACGCTTGGTACGGCTTAAAAAAAGCGGGGGGGGTTGGGGGGGGCGCAGCCCCAGCCCCATTTGCAAACACCCTGCTCACATGATGGGTGTCAACAAGTTTCTTGGGCTTTGAAGCACGCTCTGCACGGCTTAAACAAAAAAAAAGCGGGGGGATTGGGGGGGGCGCAGCCCCCCCCATTTGCAAACACAATGCTCACACGATGTTTTTCAACTAGTTTCTTGGGCTTCGAAACACGCTTCCTTTCTTCCTTCCTTGCTTCCTTCCTTTCTTCCTTCCTTTCTTCCTTCCTTGTTTCCTTCCTTTCTTCCTTCCCTCCTTTCTTCCTTCCTTCCTTCCTTCCTTGTTTTCTTCCTTTCTTTCATCCTTCCTTCCTTCCTTTCTTTCCTTCTTTCCTTCTAAAACGTACCAGAAATAAGGCTTTCCTATGAAACCACGGAGAAATTACTATTTTTCGTTTTTTTTTTTTTTTCTCGTCCCCTGGCAAGTCCAAAGACTTGGCTTGGTCACTACGGTGCAAGTGGCATCTGCACCCAAAAGCACCAATTATCGCAGAAATGATATGGCAGAAAAATCATCTCAAATGAAACAAAGAGAACTCCCAGAAACACAACAAACGAAAAAGCAGGCGAAATCCCAAGTGAGACCGGCCACGATTGGGCAATGCACCCACCACCACCCCCAATTGAGGGAAGACGCCAGAAAACAAGAGAAAACGAAACAAAGACGAAAGAGTTCTCCAAAAGTGAAACAAATAAGAATTTTGTGAAACAATTCTAGAAATTCAACGCCTCACTTTTTCGTACGAAAAACCACGAAAATGCATCAAATCCTTCAAAAATATGGAGGGAATGGTGGTTTTCTTAGGACAAATCGACCAAAAAAAAAAATGCCAAAAAAAAAAAAGACCCAAAAAAATAGGCCCTCCAGTAGGAATCTCGGGATGACGAAATGTTCTTGTTGTTTGTATTTACTCTGGACGACATTTAATTCGTGTTTCTGGGAATACTAAATTCTCGCAATTCTAATCTTTGTCTTCGTAATGAATTAGTACTTTTAGGAGCACAAATCTCTTACACCGAAGATATATCTGGAATGAAGTGACCTTAGCCATGCGATGGCTTGTCGCCTTCCACTCTACTTACTGCTTATAATGAGCGAACGCGAGACCATAACCTAATGAATAAATTGGGGATTTTCTTTTCTCTTTTCATCTTTCTAAGATGTCCTTAATAATTAAAGGTGATGATAAATTTTTATGTACGACAAAATATCTTCAAAATTACGAAATATATAAAAATTTCATTTCATTTCTTAATGAATATTTATCAAAGTAACCCAAATATTATAAATAGTAAAAATAAGAAATAAAACCTCCCAAAATCCCAATCATTCAATCCCTCAATCATAACGCCACAGAGCCCCATCCCCCAACACCTCAAAATATTCACCCCCCACCCAACAAAACCCAAACCATTACAACGAAAACCAGAAACAAAACCCCCCAAAATATGACAAAACCCCGGCTACAAATTCTATAGAATTTTTTAAATCCAAAAGATCCCGAAAATTTCCGGACAAGAGATTCCCAAAATTCCTAAGATTTTTCAAAAGAATCCTGAAAATTCTAAAAAACTTCCGGATCCCCCTCTAAGGCTCCCCAATAAAGCAGTCGGCAGAGAAGCCGCAGAGCGAAAATAAAGCTCGAACCCATAACCTTTTATAGAGCTATTTTTGAATTTATCGATTCATCCATTTCCAGCAATATATCATTCCATATTCGATTCATTACCCCCAATCGTGACATTAAGAAATTATCGACACCACTCGTGACATACTGCGCTCGTGTTTCTGCAAGCGATGCCACCATGAGCAGCTCCTAGTGACGCCAGCATGAAAACGAATGCTCTCTGCTAGCGAGCTTGTATAGCCCTGCCGCGATCGTTGTGCACTTTCTTTGTTGTCATGAGTTTCATCATGTTTTTGAAGAAGTCGATTTGATTTTTGCACTTCTTATGGTATATGCTAACCCCAGTAGTTGCACTTAGCTAAGTCAGCCAGTTCACTCACTGTACGTGCAACTAGAGCATACTTATAACTGCAGTTAGCTATCCCCGATAAGCAGCTTATCTACATAGTATTCACAGTACCTAGATTATAACCGCACGGATCGCCGAAGTAGGAGCTTTTTCAACCCCTACCCCCCGCCCCCGCGCTACCCCCGCCCTCCCGCACCACTTACCCTCGCCCTCACCTCTTACCCTTTACCTCACCCGGAAACGTGCCCTTGCTGCCCCCCCCTCCTGCTAGGGGCTTTTTCAACTCCCCCGCCCTCCCGCACCCCTTACCCTCGCCCTCACCTCTTACCCTTTAACCTCACTCATTCATGAGGTTGGGGGTACTTCTCAGGAGGTCCCAAAAGGCCCAGCAGAGTTTGGAAGATAAGCGAAAGCCCTAGAATATTTTCCGAAAAAAAGAAGAATGAGACAGAAAAAGGAATACTCGCAAATTATGTGGAAGATTTTCGAAAAGTGTATGATGTAGACGATCGTTTTGAACACATATCCCAGATAGAGTTTCAGTTGGAGCACTGTCGTCTGCAGGTTTGTAGACTTGGAGGGATTCACGTTGAGGGCAAGGCGTAGAGGTTGTGGAATCCTGAAGCCCGATCTCCCAAACCCCGAACTCCCAGGGGTTCAAGGTAAGCTCATGAACTCCTGGGCCATCGAACCTTCCCTGGACCAATCAGGGCTGGGCCATGGTGTTCAGGTGTTCAAAGTACCCCAGAACTCCCAGGACCAAGCAGCAGAGTCGCATGATGTAAACGAATGCTTTGAACAATGGACCACTTTCATCGGCAGGTTAATGGGTGAGTCACCCCTTGCCCGGAACCCCTTAGCTCCAGTGTATGCCCGACCCCCTTCCCCCGCTGCCCCTTAGCCCCCGCTTTCACCTCTTGCCCTTTACTTTCTCCTTACCCTGAAACCCTTACCTGGAAACGAAGTGTTTTAGGGGCTTTTTAAGGGCTGCAGTGCATCTCCGACCCCCTCCCCCCGCTGCCCTTGCTGCCCCTGCCCGCCCCCCCGCCCTCCCGCACCCCTTACCCTCGCCCTCACCTCTCACCCGTTACCTCACCCCTTCCCTAACAAATGAAGTGAGTTTTGAAGCATTTTACGGGTTTCAGTGCATGCCCGACTCCCCCCCCCCCGCTGCCGTTGCTGTTCCCGCCCCCCCCGCCCCAAGTGCTGCCCCCGCCCTCGTTTTAGGGCTCCAGTGCATGCCGGACCCCCCCCCCCCGCCCTCCCCGCTGCCCCTGACCTCCCGCACCCCTCACCCTCACCTCTTACCCTTTACCTCACCCGGAAACGAAGTGTTTTAGGGGCTTTTTCAGCCCCTAACGAGGTGTTTTAAAGGCTTTAGTGCATGCCCACCTTCCCCCCCGCGCTGCCCTTGCTGCCCCCGCCCCCCCCGCTGCCCCCGCCCTTTACCCTCGCCTTCACCTCTTACCCTTAGTGCATGGCCAACCCCCTTCCTCCGCTGCCCCCGCCCCCCCTGCTCAGGCCAGCGCATGCCCGACCCCCGCCCCCTGCTGCCCTTGCTGCCCACCCCCCCCGCTGCCCCCGCCCTCCCGCACCCCTTACCCTCGCCTTCACCTCTTACCCTTTACCTCAACCCTTCCCTTCCCTGGAAATGACGCCTCAGAAGTCATCGCCGGGCCTGTCTGGGGTCGGCGGCATCGGCGGTAGCCGTTAAATCCGGGCACGCCCATGGTCGCTACCCCGGGGCGCGTCATAAACCGCCGACCCGGTTGGCTCGCCAACATCCGGCTCCAAATTCGGCTTCTGAAGGGCATCATGTTTTGGGTACCTTTTTCATCGCAAAAAACGCGCTATTCACCACTGAAATTGGGCTCCCGGACGCATTTTTTTGGAAGACGTGTTGTTGATGTTTTTTGGGGATCGGCCACCCCAAAGGACCCCCACAGGAGCGCGCATCAAGAGCATCAGCGGGTTGGGTCTGGGTTTCGGATGTGGCTGAAAGCTTGAAAAACGCAGAAAACACTGTAAATTCCGTGGTTTTCGTGCTGTTACGGACCTTTCCGTTTTGAGGCCCCCATAAGCCACGCATGCCTGGAGGCCGGAGCCGCTGATGCTCATGATGCGCGGCCGGGCCGGGGGCAGGGGTGCGCATCATCGAAGCTTCGTTTCTCCTTGGGCATGCGGGAGGCGAGCATCAGCAGCACCAGCGGCTCCCTGGGAGGAAGGGGAGGGAGGGTTTAGGGAGGCAGGACTTCGAAGGACGCCGCCATAGCATGCCATAACATGGCACTCGACGAGCCATGCCCGCATACGCCTGTGGGCGCGCGCGCGCCGGGTCTTGTGGTTGCGGTTGTGGTTGGTGTTGTTGTGGTTGTTGTTGTGGCTGCTCCGCTTGGGGCGTGCCCGGCTGTGGGCGACAGCCCCTTTATATATATATATATATATATATATATATATATATATATATATATATATATATATAATGTGACTCGGGCTTTGTGATTCTGAAGATGTTTGATGTTGGCAAGGATTGATCGAATGGTCAATATATTGAGTATAAATCAGAAGCGGGTGCATTGTCGCCTTTTGCGAGGGCCACTGTCGACCATATTGAGCTCCCTTTGTTCTGCGGTTCAACCGTTCAACGTGCCGAAAGCCGGTGGTTTACAGGTGCTTTGAGCACCAGAGCCACAGAGGCCAGAGAGCACGTCGGCCGTTTCGGCGAGGGGAATGTTGTGATGTAATGTAAGGGTCTCAATTGCCCGTTTGCGTGGCTCAACGCGTAGGCCCCCAAGCGGCCGAGAGCGCAAGACGCCGGGAGCCCTCCGCTCTCAGATATTCTCAGATGCTCTCAGCTCTCAAGCCACCGAGGGCTGCCAAACGCCGCAAGCGTAGAGCACCTCGGGAGACCCCCCCAAAAACAGCAGCACTTCAGGAATTCAAGAGACAGCGAGCTCTTCCCCAAAGAGAACGAAAGCGCAACAGGGCCCCTGCCCGCACCAAGACCATGTCCCTCAACATCGTGAGGGCGCCGGTCAGCAAGTTCAGCCTGGGGGAAAAGAAAACGATGCCGTACTAAGGAAAGGGGACTCTACATGGTGAAGGCACGCCGGCAGAGTTGTGCAACAGCTTGGGCTGAGCCAGTGGACTTCGAGCCCGGCATTTCCACCCACGTCACGGGTACCTGAGGTGTGCGAAACCCGCAGCCCAATACCTCCTGATACTCCTCCCTGATCCTTCCTCTTATGCCCTCATCCCAGATCTACTAGGACCCTCTTTGCAAGATGTCGTTCGCTCGCATGTGCCAATCTTTCCAATCAAAATGGGACTGGCATCTCAGGACAAAGCGCGCGACCATGCGAGAGAAATCTCAAAAAGGAGGAAGCTTGAGCAGCTTGAGTTACGAGCAACGCAGGTCCCAAGCGCCTCGGCAACGCCGTGGCCGAAGAGCTGCGACAAAATCAGCACCTCACCAGCTTTAACTGCCCTAAAAGCGAATCAAAGGCGAAATGCATCGAAATGAAGCTCTCAGGTGGTCTGGATGCGGTTAAGGTCGCACCTCGATGTCGAAGGCCCACCGGTAGATGTGCAGCGATGCAAAGATCCGCTTCGCAGCCTCAGGAGCAAAAACAGATCTGCGAATCTGCGCCGATGAAAAGGAACTCTCCAAACTGGGTTCCAACGTTTGCTTTGAAGAGCTTGAAGCCGCACTGGGTGTCGTTGATGGCGCCACCCACCTGCAAGCATCAATGACAAGCAGAACCTGCATGTGCATTGCATGTGCCCGTATTTTACCTCTTGTGAAGCTAAGCGCCATGCCACCAGCCACACTGCAAAGTGGAAGCCCACCATCAGAATGTTACGATACCAAGCCCTGCACAAGGAAATTCCGTGAAAGCCACCAGTGCAGAGAGGTTCCTGGGCCTATGGGGGTATCATGCAGAATTCGGCACCGCATGGATTTCAGCAGATTCGTGTGGGCGGTGCCTTTTGGTGAGGGCCTCCTGGCGAAGGTGGTGCCTGGATCCGATGGCTATGTGGGGAGCGGTGTCCTGAGAACAGTGTGAAAAAAAACTTGGCCGCGATGTTGTATCTCTCGTGTACTTGATAGTGCTCTCGAGTCCGAATGTCTGTTTCGACCCCAGCGTCCCGAGGGCCGAGGGCCCGTTCCAGGCGCTCCAGGTCACGGATAGACGTGGCGCCATCGGCATCGACCATGAGCAGCATCTGCCCTGCACAGGTCGCGCCCTGTCAACTTCGCTCCATGCTGCTCCAACCCTTACGAAAGCAGCCAGGCAACCCCAGGAAGCTCACAGATCCTCACAACCCCCTGAGGATCCCCAAAAAACTACCACGGCCTGAGTGTGAAGACCCTTCTCCCAGCCTCGTGCCACCAGCATGCCGGCACGCACGGCAAAGCCCTTGCCGCCTTCAAAGAGCCAGAGCCAGAGACAACGGACGGCTAATTAACTGCAGTTGTGCAAAGCGTTCTTTACCGCGGAGAAAACAGAGGATCCGGAAGCAGGCGAGCGCGAACGAGAAACAGGCCCTCCCCCCGATACCGGCCGCGCCCTCTGTACGGCATTTGCGCTGGCGTTCAGAACCGAGGGCGACACCCGGACATCTGTTCAGATCCCTCAGAGCAAAAACGCAGGCTCAACACCGAATTTCTCAGCTAGGCTCTCTTACAAATTTTCATTTCTGGAGGGTTGACCCTCAAAAGAAGCGCCGAAAGGGCCGATGCCAGCTTGTCTGACCAGACACGTTCTGAAAAAAAACCTCGGCCTGTTGGCCCACCTCAGCTTTGTCATACCGTGAAGAACGAGCCGACAGCAACAAAACTTGACCAGATGTGTTGGGGGCACCTTTTGCCTCCATCACATTAAAACTGAAGAAGCCGATAGCAAATATTGAGGACCGCTCAGGTTTAGGAAGCACTTGTTCCTGTCGACCTAGGAGAGCGGCAAACCTTTGATCGGACATATTTGGGCACAATCCGAGCCTCCCTAATTATTCCCCACCGGCTTCTGGCCTAGCCTCTAAAACCAAGCAGACCAGCATCTGGTCTCCTTCCCTCCCCCTTACGGAAACTTTCTGCCCTCCCCTGTGGGACCTGCCTGAACCCCTTTTGAGGAACCGCAATCCGGTGCCGCCAAAAAAGCCGAAAAAGACACCCCAATTGTTTTCTGATGCGGCGGCCGACCGGGACGTTTGCTGGGAGGCTTTTTGTGTGGGACCCTTAGGCCTGGGACGCCCTTTCGAACCCCCCTCTAAGCCCTCTTACCTCCTGAACTCATGACGCGCGTCTGCTGCACCATGTGACTTTCTTTCGTCTGCAATGCACACGCTACACCCATATACAAGGCAGCTTGCGAAACAAGCTTGAGAAAACCACGAACGAGCCCCACATGGCGGCGAACGCGCTCAGATGCGAGAGTGATGCGAGCCAGCTCGCCCAGCGTGAAAACTCGGCAGACACAAGTCTTTGCATTTCGTTACATGCCAGGTCGGCGGTTGGCCACGAGCTGAATGACTCGGACTTCGCCATGGCGAAGCGAGGCATCCCTTCACGAAGTCAAAAAGACGCAGGCAAAGGACAGACCCGGAATGGCTCCGACAGCTTCGGAATCTCTGAGCGCAGGGCTTGCTAGCTGAGAGCGCTGCGGCATAGGTATTGTCGCTGCTGCCATCATCCACGACGATGACCTGGCCACTGATCACATGACACTGACTGAATGATGCCCGGTGCGATGCCCTGCCGCCCGCCGAAGGACCACTAGGCGCAGTGCCTCGTAGGAGAAGGTCTCGGAAGATGAGGCCCCCC
Source organism: Symbiodinium natans (assembly GCA_905221605.1). NCBI lineage: Eukaryota > Dinophyceae > Suessiales > Symbiodiniaceae > Symbiodinium > Symbiodinium natans. Next base: position 45,274 of record CAJNDS010000017.1, read on the forward strand.
GAGTCTCCAGATATGCCAAGGTTTCATCGAGCATCTGGGGTACCCGATACTCCTCAGCGACTCCTACCCCCATCTGAAGCTTACAAAAGCCCCAATGAAAATGCCTTGTCCATCCTTTCTATATAGCAGCCCCTTTTATGAAAATCCTCATGGCTCAGAACTGGATAGAAGCGCTTGGACAATTTTTGCTTCTGTGCGTGGAGCCTCAGAGCGCACTGGCATGGACTTTGCACGCAACGTCTGTCCCGATTTGATGCAAGCCTGGGCCTGCGACATTTGGGGCAGCTGCACGAAGACCCTCGCTTTGTTGTGAGCTGGCACGGGACTTGGAAGGCCTTGGGGAGGCCTTGGGGAGGCCTTACCAAAGGCCTGGCATGACCGTGACCGGGAGCGCGAGTGGTGGGGTCGGCCTCGAGAGAGGCATCAAGCCGATGGACAACCACCCTCGGACCCTCGGACAAAACGATCGGTGGTGGAAATGATGCCTTCAATGACAGTGAAGCTGGTCTTGGTCAGGCTAAGTTGTGCAAAGTTGTGCAGCGATCGGGGCTCAGTGGGATCCACGACTCCAGCGCGAACATCGGGTGACCTACGAGATAGCGGATGCATCCCATCCGCAGGCCTGTGACACGACGAGAAGGCCTTGCCAAGAAATGTGGCGGTCTCAGCATGACCGCAGTATGACCTATGCGATTAGAACTTTCCCTTTGGAAGGTGACGAAGATCATCACCTACGCTTGACAACACGCCGGCAAGATCACCGAGGAGGTGGAGACCCCGGCCATGACGAATCTGGACTTGCAGAGAACACAGGCTTTGGGACTTTGGGCATGACACACGGAGTTCATGGATGCAGGTTGAGGGCAGGCTCGAATCCGTGATGTCTTCATGTGTGCTTTGGCTACAGTTTTTGTCTTCGGTGCTGTTGTTCATTCATGGGTGCCCGCGTTGCCTGCCCTATCCGAGGGCTACATATGTGCATAGAAACTGGAGCCAGCGACTTTGTTTGGGAGACGCGTTTCAGGCTGCTCGTTTGGCCCTCCGCGCAGAAGCGGATTCTAAAGCTTTGGGCCGAACACCGGATGGTTGCAGCTCCACGGAGGGGGGGGTGGGGGGCACCTGGTGCCCCCTTCACTCTTGCTTTCGAACCCTAGTTGGGTGCCCTAAAAGTATTTCGAAAGAGTGATACAACTTACTCTGCAGTGAACCTGGATACCGTGCTTTGCAACAGCTCTCTGTCCTCGTTATAGGCCGGCACCACCACGGACAAGACAACTTCCGGGGCCTCGAAAGCGAAAAGAGCGTCGAACATTCTAAAAGCAATAGAGGATGAACTAACGCGGGAGGCCCTCTCGACACTCCAGAAGCGCCGGTCTTCTTTCAATTCTCAATCTTCTGCCTAAACCCTTTTCACATGCGCTCATACAATATTTCCGTTCTCTCTGTGCCTGCCTTCCAGGTGGCGGCGGAGGGGAGCTCCGGGAAAGAGGTCCTCGCAAGCGGGTGCACAAAACTTAGAACTTACGCTCAATGAACTTAGCTCAACTGCAATGTCCACTCGTGTTTTGCGATTGTTCTGCAGCACTGCAACTCAACTGCTCTCGCCCTTTCTCTGTTTCAGATGCTCTTCTTCTCCTTCCGGGGGCTCTCCGTACTAACGCACTCCTTGCCACTTGTGACTCCAAGGGCTTGTTGCAGTTGGCCCACCAGTCCAGGTACCTGCTTCACCAAGATGACTCCAAGATGACCAAATGCCAAAGAAGAGCACAGAAAGCATGAGAATCCGAGATGACAAGTACAGGGATGCACGGGGACAACAGGGGCTGCAACTTTGCGTTGCCCGATGCATCTGCCTCGATCGGCATGTTCGGCCTTGGCCTGGTACGTGCTGATTCCGGCACAAGTCCTTCCTTTGACGTAATGGCAGGAGTGGCAGAGGTGCAAGTAGTGGTGGCAGTGGAAGTAGTGGTAGTAGTAGGAGGAGTAGTGGTATATAGTAGTACTTGCCGTAGTAGGAGGAGGAATTGAAGCAGCCGTAGGAAAGGCATCATGAGCTATCTCTTGGATTGGTGGCTTGGAGCGTGCCGCTGTGCGGGCTGATGATCTTGAAGCTGCTTGTGTTCACAGAATGGAGTTCCGTGCGTGAAAATTGTCATGGTAGCGGAGCTCGACTACACATACTGATCTCGAAAGATTTTGGTGCCGTGGACGTAGCAGTAGCAGCTAGAGGTGTGTTAGTAGCAAACCTTGGATGTTCATTGAACGCGAATGTTGCAAGAATGCAGTTATATAGATGCTCTTCGCTGTATGCGCACTACACTGGCAAGGTCAGCGAGCGTCTTGCCCTGATCTGACAAACAAGTATATAATCTTATCAACACTTGTCCTGCAGGAGATAGATATTTGCAGTTCCCAATTGGGGGCAGCAAACGGCCGCCAGCATTTACATTTGATTTGGGCACGGCTTGAGGAAGAAAGTAGCGGCGAGTCCGGCCACCACCAGCACCAGCCCAATGGACAAGATAACCTCCATGGCCTGCCACATGTCAACATCGACTTGGTGTGTTACAAACTGCCAGCAGGGCCTACAGTTACGGAAGCGGCTGCCGCCGCGCAGTAGCCGCGCGCTCCGAGGGCTCTCGCATGCGCCAAAATGCAGTGCAGCGTAATGAAGAATGTTGGAGACAAACGGAGTGTTCTCGCAGCCTTCTCAGTTTTCAGTCTCGGCTAGAAGGGCTGCAATCTCTAGACTCGCGCAAACCGACTGCTACCACTAGCCTGAAATCTGAAAAAAACAGTCTCAATCAATCTCATACAGCGTTCGCTATGCTTTGAGCCAAGCCGGAGATGTGCTTTGAGGCTTTGAGGAGTCGCAGCGGGTGCGGGGTCATCACTGTCACAAGCCGAGCGTATCCAGCGCGGTAGAGGCATCTTGTCTGCCCATGGAATTCCCACAGGCGTCTCCCGAACCTAGAGGTGCGATGTTCACTGCGCGGTGCTGCGCTGCAGTAAGCATGCCAAGTTTGCGCGACCCCGCACAACCGTGGACATCCACGCCAAAAAGAGCAAGGTGTCCTGGAATAAATCTTGGGGGAAGTGCTCATTGAAGATCAGATCGTGCTGTTCGCTTTGCCAGGCAATTTTCAATTTGGAGGACGTGGGGTGGGGCCGAAGGGCCGACTCCAGCAACCAGAAAGACTGTTTGCTGTACTTGCGCAGCGCTCCACTATCTTCCGTTTGGACTGTGCTGGGGCTGCCTGTGGCTGCTGGCGACACTTGGCACTGACAAAGCTGAGTGTAAAATCGAAGAAGGCTTCAAATTTCGGGCGTCAGCAGCACCAGGGGCTTGAACGGCAGCGTTCTCTACAACGATGCATCACCTGTGGCGCCGCAGCCACACCAGGAGGCAACCTGCATCACACATTTGTGCGACTGAGCTCGAGAGTCCCTTCTGCAGTGCCTGCGGCCGCAATGCCCAGGCCAACCATCCCAAGCCATCCATCATGCGAGGCCCTCTCAAGCACCTAGGCATGTGACAATGTGCTTTCAAGCACCATAGCATACCATGGCCAGGCTGGGCACTGGGGACGTCAAAGGGACAGGAAAACCCAAACTCATCTGGGACGTGTATGCGCACTCGACACTCCCAAAACCGACATCAGCACCCCTGAGCCCCTGTGTCAGTGATCAAGAGCAAGATGGCACGTGGTAGGGGTAATCAACGCGCTTTGAGGACTAGGTATGAGCTCGCGAATGAGTTCCGACGTTGGGGAAATGGGATTCCTGCGGCGCTGGCAGGGCAGGCAGGCTGCCCGTTCCACTGGCCGCTAGGATTCTGTGCGTTGCGACATGATGCGACATGCCTTCCTTCCTTTTCTGGCAGTTGTGAGATTCTCGAGGGTCCCTCCATCCCCTGTTGGGACCCTCCTGCCTGGGCCTTTGCAAGGCTCCTGGAACCTTATCTGAAAGCCCCAATTCCCTGCCTGCCGAGAAGCGTCCTCTCGACTGCACGCCGCTTGGGCCAGCCCGACTGCCGAGGCGGCGCGCGCAAGCGTTTACAACTACCTAGGTGACCTGTTTGGATGGAGCATTGTCATTTATTGACATATCTTGAGAAAGCGAGCAAACCAAAACGGAAAGCTAGCACAGAATAAGACAACAGCAAGAAAGCGCGTGGCAACCGCAGTTGGAGGCAATGAAGGTACAGATACAAAACGTGTGACCTAGAAGGAGCAGATATGCAGGAGTGATGGCCGAGAGCCAACACAAGCACAAAAACAAGCAAACAGCTGGACCGACCAAAGCCAGAGTGTTGTTACAAAAGTCAAAAAGTTCGGGCTGCTGCAAGATATCCACATAATACAAACGCTGCAGTTTGCAGCACCTACACCGATTCTGATGACCGACCAGCAGTCATGATGAGGCCGACACTAGGGAGTGCATGAGCTTGGCCATACCTCGGTTCCAACACAAGCAATTGGAGCATGAGCTGTGACACAACACAGAAGTTTATCTCGACATGTGTACATATGTATATGTCCACCTGTATAATTGTACAATTACAGAGCTGTTTGGCTACGCAATGAAACATCAAAACATAAACAAATATATAAAACTCGGCTTCCAGCAGGCATTTAAATCAAGCAAACCAGGATTTGGCCCGTTCCCCTCAACACCTTCCCGAACTGCCCAACACGCTTGGAGGAGCCGCGATGCCATGGGGGGTTGTGAAAGTAGGCACAAAAATTGAAACCGATGCCCTACAACTGTTTCATATGCTGAACTTGTGTGCTTTGAAACAAGCTGGCGCGGGCTTTAAAAAGAGAGGGGCTGGGGGTGCAGCCCCCCTCATTTGCAAACACAGCACTCGCATGATGGGTTCAAAAACTCATATGACTTGAAGCAAGCTTGCGGCTTTAAAAGGGGGGGGGTTGGGGGGGGGGGGGGGGGGCGCAGCCCCCCCATTTGCAATCGCATGTTGGCTTTCAAAGCCGATTCATATGCTTTGAGATAAGCTTGCACGGCTTCAAAAGCCGGGGGTTTCAAAACGATTCATTCATCTGCTTTGAAACACGGCTTAAAAGAGCGGGGGGGTTGCAATCACAGTGCTTGCATGATGGGTTTCCAAAACTCACATAATTTGCAGCAGCCACTGGCAAACACAGTGCTCGCATGACGGCTGTCAAAAACTCATATGCCTTGAAGCAAGCTTGCGTGGCTTCAAAAACGGAGGAGGGGGGGCCCCCCCCCCCACCCCCGTTTGCAAAGAGAGTGACCGCATGATGAGCTTCAAGAAGCCTCATATGCTAGGGGTCATATGCTTTGAAACAAACTTGCGTGGGCTTTAAACAGCCAGGGGGGGGGGGGGGGGGGGCCCCCCCCCCCATTTGCAAACACAGTGCTCGCATGACGGGTTTCAAAAACTCATGCGCTTTGAAGCAAGCTTGCGTGGCTTAAATAACAGGGGAGGGTGGTTGGGGGGGGAAGCTGAGCTGGGGAGGGGGATGCGGGGGGCTGCACATTAAAAATAGAACTCCTATCAAAGTAATACGAACCTTCCCTGCCTTCCCTTCCCTGCCCTCCCTGCCCTCCCTGCCCTCCCTGCCTTCCCTGCCTTCCCTGCCTTCCCTGCCTTCCCTGCCTTCCCTGCCTCCCTTCCTTCCCTTCCTTCCCTTCCTTCCCTTCCTTCCCTTCCTTCTCCTCCTTCCCCTCCTTCCCTTCCTTCCTTTCCAATACAGAGCAAATGAGAAGATGTCAAACATAGGGAAACATAGAGGTTTCATATTGCAAAAACGTGAAGTTGAAAGATGCTCCTATGGAAATATAGGGAACATAGAGGTTTTCTTAGTAAAATGCGGAGAAAATTGTGTTTTCCGATTGTTTTTTGATCCTTATTCTTCTTTTTTTATCCCTATTTATTATTTTGATATTTTTTCATGCCTATGCCGCCCGCTGATGTCACCGACCTCCTTCACCACCACGCCACGAGTGCGAAAAAAGTTAGATTTCTGCCATGAACGGCAAACAAGAGATTTGCGCAGTCCTTTCTATTCGCCCCCTGCCCCCGCCCCCCCTCCGCCCCCCCGGTTGCGCTCCCTCTGCTTGCTACACCACTGGCGTAAAGCAAGTAAGAATTACGCCGGCCTTCTGCTGGGACCCCCGGACCCGCTGTCCTGCCATCGTTGATGCCCGAGACCCCCTGCAAACCCCCTCAAAGCCATCCTACCAGTACCTCCTGAACTCATGACATGCGTGGTGCTCCACCAAGTGACAGATGACCTGGCTTTCCCTCGTCTGCGGTGCGCGTGGGCCAGGCTGGCTGCTGAGGCAGCGCGCGCAAACGTTTACAATTATAACATGATCAGAATTCTATAGTCATAAGAAGATGCATTATTGTGGCTGTCTGACTCATCCCAAAGTCTCCGGCCACTCTGGGGGTCGAGGTGGATCCAAATATCCAGCATCTCCTCTGTTGCAGTACTCTTGCGGTTTCCTTGGGGCTCCTGAAGGGACTTTCCTCTGGGAATTGCTGGAAGATACTACACTCCAACAGCTGTAAGTAAACTTCAGCCTGACAAGGTAGTGCAGAAGGAGTGTCGTGCATCTGCCTGTTATGCCTCATCCGTCGTTGACTGTTTAAGTCCGCTATTGCTTGCACTCCTTGGCCCTGACGTAGTTGCCCATCTTGATGTACGCCAGCGCAAGCAAGTGCAGGCAGTCATTGCGGCGGAAGCCAACCTGGGCACCCGCGGTTAGGCCACCCCTACGGCCTCCATATTGTATTATAAGCCCTATTCCAATTTTCCCAATTTTCCAAGCGTTTTGGCAAAGGAACATCCAACAACTCCTTCAGCAGGAAGATACCTTCGTCGATGTCAGAATACCTGTTGCTTCCGTCTGCATGATTGTGAACCATGCCGGCCGCAGCTGCTGGACATGTCATGAGATACTGTGAGATACTGTCAAGATTGTCAAGCTTAACAGTGAGCGTGGATTCCTCTGAATCGAACGGCTGCTGGGAAAAGCTGTTGGCCCTCTGAGCTGAGCACACAGAAGAAGTCGGCAATTCTACTGGGTCCTTCCTTGTCTCTCTCGGGGTCGCTTGTTCCAGAGCTTCGCTTAGGCATTCCCAGGCCCGCGGCCTGGACGACGCAACCAGGGCTGAAGCGAAGGAAAACCTTTGCCGAGTGCTGGTAGCTTTTCGCATTTTGGCATACCCTACTCAAAAATTGACACACGCCACGGGGACAACTGCTTCTCGGAACTGCTCTACAGATGTCTCGTGAGAAGAGCACATGTTGTGAAGATGTGAAAAATGTCCCGAGGATGCCCCCTGTTTGGGGAGCCCTTCAAAGCGCAGCTCTCCTGACACACTGTGACACTGTGGGCCAGCAGCTGTATTCGAGGTGATGGCTGGCTCGACTCGACCTTGCAGGTGCTGCGAGCTGCGCTGCTCATCAGTGCTCCGCAGACTTTCGTGAAGAGGTTTCTTGAAGGCTTCGTTGGAACAAGGTTGTCACTCCCGGAAATCCTCGAAACTACCGAAGCCTATAGTGCCTTGCAGAATTCTGATGCCAGAAGTCTACTACTTCAACCTTCTCGCATACGGAAGCCTGGCAAGTTCAAGCGTGTTCACCTATACACCCAAGTCGATGTTGCTGCGCCTGCACGCGATACTCGCCCCGAAGCTCTGCAATCTCATCCATGATCATGGACCTGAAGATTCTTGGGGGGAAGGCCACTTGAGAAGGGAGCTTTGGCACATGCTCGTGCTGAGCTTGGTGCGGGTCCCAGTCCGCCGACAGCAGGGCTGCCGGAGGCGCCAGAGCCGCCGGAGGGGACTCGGCCTCTTCCGGTGGTCCCTGGCCAAGGCTCTTGCCCCTTCTACTTTTCAAGATCGCCTCTTTACATCTCTTTACGCCTTCTCCTAATTCGCCCTGGCTTCCAGCCGAAAGGCGTCTAGACCAGGATCTGGTCTCCTTCCCCCTTTCCTCAACCAGAAACTTTCTGGGGGCTCCTCCCGGCCACGCCAAAAAGGCAGGTTTTCAAGGTCCAGGGCATGCCGCCCAAGATATCTTCTTAGGGTTTGCTAGCCAACGTGACTAGAAAGGTCGTGGGTTTGCAACCCAACATCTTCTTTTCGGGTTCTTCAGCTCGCTTCATAGGTTCTAGGCGTTGTGAAGGTGGGCCGCGTCTTCACTGCTCGTGTCCACCTAAATAGCAGAATCAGCGCACGGGATCATCTTCGATATGGCTCCCCCTGCTGGGACCCTTTGCTGGGACTCTGGACCCGCCTGTAGGACCGTTGCGCATGCTACACCCCGCGTTGGGCCAGCCCGGGTGCCGAGGCAGCGCGCGCAAGCGTTTACAATTATCAAATACTCGCCGTTTTGAAGTGCAGAAGTGTTCACATGTGTTCACTAGAGCTGGCGCAGAAGACATCGGACATGAGCGTTCAGCCGGCATGATTCGGTCTTCTCAAGTCTTCTTCCTCTCCAAATTGGGCTCTTCTGCTTAAAAGCTGAGGTGCTGCCATCTTGCGGCTACGGCTGCGGCGGTCTGGGCCAAGTCGCCTACACTAAAACCTGTACGGGATCTGCAAGTGTTGGCCGTATTGTCGACAATTGCTGATTGCTCTTGATGGCTCTTTGCTCTTGCCCACTTCTTCTTCTTGCCTTCAAACTGAGCCACATGCCGTCAGGACTGTCGTACCTCCGATCACTGCCAGCAAAGAACAAGCAAGCCCCAAGGCACTTGTATTCAACGCTTCCTCATGAGGCTGCAACATTGCCCTGTTAAAAGAGTCTAAGCCCGTCCCGGCCCGTCCCTCACTGGTATCCTTGCAAAGACATTGGATGTGGATTGGCCCCCATGACTGCTGCGTTTGGGAGCAGAAAGCCTTCAGTGCACACGTATGATGTCCGTGACGCAAAAGCTGAGAGGCTGAGATTGGGGGAATGCGTGTGCTCCGTTTACTGTACGCGCCTTCGACTGAAACACGGATGGACAGAGTCTCAACCAGATTTGACATCCAGGTGCTGGTGCTTTTAACATGCTTTAGCACACCCTCTGTTTGCTGAACATAGTAGGCAAAACCGGTAACTTCATGTAACAGTTCGGCGGCAGCACATTTCGCCAGATCTGCTTGCCGGAATTTCCCTTCGGGAAACTCAAGAGTCCGTGTTTACAAGCCCCAGTAGCTCCTCCCTTCTCTCGGCAGGGATGCCGTGGACGAGCTCGGCCGCACGCTCATCTGGGTACTCCAAGATCTGCATGCCTTTTCGCAAGGCTTCCAGCACTGGGCCGTCTAACGGCTTTCCGGTCAACGTGAGCCCGCGAACCACCACAGTCACCACGTTCCGATAGTTGTGTTCTCCCAGCCTCTTAAAGGACATGGGCCTGAGCTGGGACTCTGCAAGCTTGCAGACTGTCTCCCAGTCCTCCTGGACGCTTGCGTTCCACAGCACATGGTGCTCAACAATGAAGTCATGGTAGACACCCTCCGTATCATCAGCTGGTGCAAAGGGCTGCAGGATTTGGTACATTTTCGGATGGCCAGACAGAAGGGGATGGAAGGTGCTAAGTGGCCAGTCTGTCAATTCCATCCCCTGGCGGAGCAACGCCACGGCATCTTCGACATCTTGTGGGCTAGTCTTCCCCTGGCCAATGGCAGTAAATGACATAGCAAAACAGTTTTGGAAGTTTGCATCTCCGAGGCGCTGGCGCGCTTCGGCAGTTGTTTGCGTTTCGATGTGCTCCAAAACCTCTTCCCAATCCTGGGCTCGGTAGGCCTCCCACATCTGCTGATGATCGTCGATGATGCTGATGGCCTTCGACTTCTTTCTTTGAAGCCTTCGTCCTGTCTGCCCCTGTGGCTTCTCTACGCCCTGGAACAACCGCAGACATTCCTCCCTCTTCTCGGCAGGGATGCCGTGGACGAGCTCGGCCGCACGCTCATCTGGGTACTCCAAGATCTGCATGCCTTTTCGCAAGGCTTCCAGCACTGGGCCGTCTAACGGCTTTCCGGTCAACGTGAGCCCGCGAACCACCACAGTCACCACGTTCCGATAGTTGTGTTCTCCCAGCCTCTTAAAGGACATGGGCCTGAGCTGGGACTCTGCAAGCTTGCAGACTGTCTCCCAGTCCTCCTGGACGCTTGCGTTCCACAGCACATGGTGCTCAACAATGAAGTCATGGTAAGCACCCTCCTCCTCTGCTTCACGGCCCCCCCACCAAGAAAGCCAGTACTCTCCAAGGGTCATGTCAGTCATGGGAGCCAAGCGTCGGGTGATGCTTTGCACGTACCAATCAAACTCGGTTTCGCCATGCCAGTGGTCCCCTGGAAAAGCGGCGTTTCCCCCTTTGAACTCCGCACTCCAGTTCTCAGACTGGAACATTGGATGGTCAGTCTTCTTTATCAGCTGGGCGAAATCGAAGCGGTCTTGAAATTGGCTCTCATACAAGTGATGCGTTTCATGGAACATCCAGAAGAGCCGATGATGGCGCGTCCATACTACGCCCTCATCCTTTGGCATCGGCTTGCAGATGACGAACCATGACTTTAAAAACGACCCACAAATGACTGAAGTGACGAATTGCCAACCTCGAAGCCCCAAAAAACACAGAAGCTCTCAAACTTTGAACTAGCATGTCTCGTCGGACATAGGGCCCTGAGAAACCTGTGACATCCGCCTCTCTGCAATGCCATTGCTTGGAGCTGAACTCTCTCTGCCAGTTCGTTGTGAAAGGCGTATTAGTGCTAAAGTCTGAGTGGCTTGGTAGGCTGGCCTGCCCTTGAAAGCTCTGTGGTTGATCGTGCCGGTGGCAATCCCCCCCACGGTGATCGGCACTTTGGCCTACAGGAGGCTCGTGAATAGTTATGAACCATTACTTCACTTGGCAAATACTTCACAAACATTTCGAATATGTCTTAGACGCGCAAACGTGCCTCACAGGGACGGCCAGCAGGAAAAAGCAGGTGGAATGCCAGCACATCTGAGTCCCCTCCTTTTTCCTCGCGAACGGGAAAGTCGGCTATTGCTCGGATGGCGCTGTCGTGTTTTTAGGTGGTGCATACAGCATAGCATGCAACATTCCAGGAGTGCTCTTAAAGCATCATCAACAGGACCGAAGCAGCTACTCAGTAGCAGCTACTACTGTACCCAATGAGTGGTCAGGTGAACAGTGAGCTTGATTGATATCCAAGACTCCAACTGAACAAAATACCCAGATGCACCAAGGACACCGCGAGACTTCAAAAAAGGAAAAAGATCTGCACTTACATTCCAAGCACCAGTAACGCTACTCGGGGGCACTCCTTTCTAAACCGCAAGACGTGGTTCTTGTTAACAACCCCAGTTAGTGTCTTACGGTCAGACAGCATGAAATATGAATCTGCCGTTGGCAATTGGTGAAGATTGAACATAGACTGGGACTTGCTAATAACTAATGTTGTGGGCAGGTGTTGAGCTTCCTGTGGCCAATGCCAAACGCAGGGACCCGCAACAAAACGGAGAAAGGGAGAGCAGAGGGAGAGCCATCAGACAAAACACCCCTGCCTTCACATAGCCTTCTTCCCACTTCTGCACGGCAGACATGAACTCTGGTGTTCCAAAGTCAGTGTGGGAAATGCAACGCTTGTACTTGGAATCCCAGAGTGGATTCTGAGCCTTGGTCAACACCTCCCAGCAGTCTTCAACAAGAATCGGCTCGAACCCAACACTGAAAGTACTGCCAGTACTGTCATTGAGGAAGCACATGGCATCGCTGAAGAGTCGCCAGTCCCGCATGACATCTGGCACGGTAACTGTTTTGAGAATGTCCTTATCCCAACTTGTGACGCCAGCATCCAGCTCCGTCCCCTCATCATCCACAACAACTTTCATGTGCGAGCTTTTCAGGAGAACGAGGGCCACCTTGCCAACAACGTTTGGTTTCTTGCCCGACTTTCGCCACTGCAAAGCATACCACAGGGCAAGAAGGTCCCCTGCATCGTAGGCGTCTGGAGCCTTGTGAAGCTTCAAGTACTTCTCCAACAAACCCAAGGCCTTCTCTTCCAAACCTGAACGCCGCAGCACGCTTCACGACCAGCATGTGCCAAAAGAGGCAAGACGCTATGTGACGCAAGCAACGTCGACAGCATTCAAAACATTCCATCCAAGCCCCCTAAATAACCCCTCTAAACCCACCTAACTTGAACTTAAACCCTCGCTGCACACCTCCTGAAACGAGATCCCCAATTTAGCTGCAGCCCCAAGGCCGTCCGCAATGCATGCTCGAGCTACAGACAAGACGACGGCACCCAGGGATTTGGAATCTCCGTCAATGACTCCGAGTAACAGGTCTGCCTGAGCCTGGGATTTTGAATCTTTGGAAAGGATATCGACTTATTTGGACTCACAATGACACAATGCTCTGCACATCTGCAAAGGGTGCAGGACGTTCCTTTTGCCTCCGGGCCCTTGGCGGCAAACTCCGGAAACAGTGCCTTCATGAACCCCTCGAGAACCTGGGAGGTGCTTGTTTTGTCTCGACAAGTCCCGAAAACAGTTGAAATAGATCACAATTCATCACAACTCAAAACCATCAAAACCATCTTCGTTGTATGGGCAAAGAATGGCAAAAGAAGCCACGAAAGTCTTATTGAACTTCTCTGAAGTTAACGCCGCTCCCGAGCAACCAGTGTCCTCTTCGGGTGATCCATCACAAAGCTCGCTGCCTTTGTTGCCCTCCACTTAGCCACTTCTACGCTTCGGCAGAGAACTGCGACTGCTTCTTCTACATCTCTGGGGCTTTCTTGAGCGTGGCCAATAGCACCCACAGCAAATCGGATGCAGTTCTGATAATTGGTTTCTCCAAGGGCAGCGAGCGCGCCGGCAGAGGTTTGGGAAGCAACGCTCTGATAGGCTTCTGCCCACCTGGTGTTCGTGAAAGCTTCATAATACTTCTGGTGCTCTTTGATGTACTCCTCTTGAGTCAAGTCCCGACACGTGGACCAGGAACTGGGAGGTGAAGGAACTGAGGCGCCCGTTCCCATGGTCGAGGCAAGGCCCAGGCAAAAGGGCGAAGCTCGCTGGAACCAAATGAGGCACATCAACTGCAATGAGATCAAAGAACCAACCCGAACCAATGCAAATCAATGCAACCGAGGAATTCGAACCAGGCAGGACCTAGGGGAGTGGGGAGAGGGGGTCAGGGTGCCCAGACAACATGCAAAGCCTCCTCTTTTCTCGCAAAACGATGGGCGCATCTTGGCCACGGATATGAGGTCAATCCTTGATCTTGATGCGCGCGTCGAGCTGTACATAGTTGCACTCCTGACATAAATCTCCCACATGTTTGAAAGCAAGCCCTTTGCAATGAGGCCCCCCCTCACGTTCCCTTATGAGCTTGGCCTGTTGAGGCATGACATTGACCATAACCAGAGGTGTGCCAGCTTCGATTGCTGCCTTCACACGCCTTGATTTCTGCACCACATCACAGAAAGCTGCAGACTCTGACATGTCCCTCTGTGCCTCAATCCGCGCACACGGCAACACACGGCAGCATGCGGCAGCTCAACTGTCACCAAGGGGCTCTGTTGATCTAGACTCCCCCTCGAAGTCCGCAAAAAATGCATCAGATTCCTTTCGAACGTAATACCTCATTGCATATTGGGAATGGCAGACGCTCGTGACTGCGCAAATTCTTATGGTGGCAGAATCTCGTAAGAGATATGCAGAATACATGCAAAGAGCACGGGACAATTTTGTGCAAAAGAAACAAGCCTCACAAACATTCAAAAACCTCAACGGCCATGAAGCCGAGCCAGTTGGGGGCCCAAGGATGGCCAGACCATGGGCGGCCGATGCAAATGGAAGTTGTCAATGACCTGACTTGTCACATTGTCACATTGAGAGAGAGAGAGAGAGAGAGAGAGACAAACAAGTTTAGTCACGAGCCACGACTCCCGCGTTGGCTTCATCTTGGCCAAACCTTTTCCCTTGCCGTGCGAGCTTGTTCTTGCCTAGGCCTGGTGGCCTGGCCGTTGACCCCGGGCTTTGTCTCGGGTCCCTGCTGAGCAACTTCTGGGGACACCGCCACTGGCTCGAAGCTCGGCTTGGCATGCGTTTGTAGCTCTGGCTGGGCTATGGCTCTCGAAGGGCCTCCATGTTCGCCTTCCTGGCATCGTTTCGTTTCGGATGGTTGTGAAGGCTGGATGCCCAAGAGCTCTAAAGACCGCAGGCTTTTCTGTGCCCGTTGCAACTGGGGTTTTGCAGCCTGACCAGCATTGACCAGCCTGTCAGCTGGCAAATGCTGGCAAAAGGCGCAGGAGAACCTATAGGTTGGCTTCGAAGCATTTGGGCTCTTTCCCAGCTGGCAAAGACCCTGCGCTTCCATTTCCTGGCGTGCGCGGTTGGCGGACTTTCGGCGAAGCGCCTGGGGTCTGTGACCCCAAGAACCTTAACGAGTCTGGTCGTGGCTTTTGCCTGAGTTCTTCAATTTAGGCCAGGCTTTTGGGGCTTCGCTGACCTGTGCCACAAGGCCCCAAAAGCCGGTCTATAAAAACCACCAAAGCACCCAACACTGAGGAGAGGAAAAGAGCGGAGAGACGTCTAGATGCCCTAAGGTACAACCGAGCTTGGCACCTCTACCAACTTCACAGCGACCCCAGGTAGCTCCACATTATTTCACAAAGCTCAGGCGTAGCTTGCCCAAAAAATATGAAATCTGCAGAACGACTGCATCCGTTTATAGGTCTCTGCATCCAGCCGGCCTTGAGCACGGAAGGGTGCCAAACCACCACCAGGACCTGCCGACCGCCGAAGCCGCTCAGCACGAAGCGCAGGCTCTCCCCGAGTGAGTTCACGCCGTAGACGTCCTCCGTGGACTTCACATGACTTCACCCTTGACTTCACCCTACTTCCATCAACTTTCATCCGCACTTTCCCACGCTCCAAAACAACTTTCCAGCTGTTGCGCCGCAAGCACGTGCAAACTGCAGGCAAGGCTCATTGATGAAAAGGACACACTTGCCTTCTGGCTGGTGGAAACCCATCATGTGTGCCGCCTGGATGTCCGTGCGGCCGCAAATGTACTGGTACTGCTTGCCTCGGCACTTGAAAGCTTTATAAACTTTAGCAGGCATGTCGGAGCCGCATGTGGGGGACGGGCAGAGGGAACTAAAGCAGCGTGCCCAGAAGATTCCGGCTTTGGGAGAACGGGAAGGCAGCCCGGAAGTGGACTTTTTCGCGAGCCGCGGACGTGCTCCGAGGCCCAAAAAAACATGGACATGCAGAGCATGGTTTGGCACAGCCCTTGGAGATGCATCAGAGGTCAGAGCCTTAACTCACCCGCGCATGGTTTGGATGCAGCCCTGAGAGATGTATTGTTCACCCGTGCACGGTTTGGATGCTGTTTTTTGATCCTGAGCTGTCGGGGCGCTTAGCCTAAGCGCCGCGCGGAGTCCATGCGGGGGACGCCCCCCAATTTGCACCACCCGCAGCTGGACCCCCTCCCCACACCTGTTGTTCAACCTTACGGTAGGTAATCGGCTAGCTTGCAAGGGCCAGCTTTCGTGATCCGCCACAACTCGCTCACAACTCGAAGCAGAGCAAGTCGCAGCACTTTGCATCAATGGATGGTCATAGTAGAGACACCTTCTGGCATTTCTTCCAAGAATATGTGCAGGTACTGGATGTATTCGAACCTCGGCCAGTTTCAACATGTTTCAACTTCAACGGAGGAGCGGTCGGTCATGAATTTCATGAATTCTTTATGCCGTTAGGCAGGCAGGGGACGCAGAGCAACCGTAAAGGGGAACGCGGTTCTCGCAGCCCTTTGCAAAGGTTCCCAGAACTTCTCGCATAAAGCGCATCTCCTGCCAAGCTTGACACTCCACAACTCGACAGTCAAGATGTCAAAAAAGCCAACTCAAGCCATTCAAACAAGCAGCTTGGCCAAGCTCGTAAACCCTGGACAACATGGATGACTATTGAGTACTGCCGTATGCAAGTCTGCAGCAGAAGGGTCACTCCAAAGCAGGACGTGACGTAAAGACGCCTGCGATGCTCGAATGGGTTCGATGTCACCGATGACTGGAGGCAGGTTCATCTTCAATCCGCGGACCACGACCATGTGCATTCCTCGGAGACTGACATACCGCATCCGCCGACCCTCCCCGACAGACTGCAGCCTTATACACTTCGCAGCTTCGCGGAGCCTTGAACATCGTCCCCACCGAATCCCCACTTCTCTCCGCAAGATTGCAGGTGCCAAGTGGCCTGGTTTAGCTTCTCCAGCCAAGAACTTGGAAGCCCTCTCCTTGACAATTTCTGCCGCGTGCTGAGACGCTTCACATTTTGCCTACTATCCCTCTGTGTCTGCTTCTCTCTCTCGCGCGCTCTCTCTCTCTCTCTCTCTCCTCTCGCTCTCCTCTCGCTCTCCTCTCGCTCTCCTCTCCCTCTCCTCTCCCTCTCTCTCTCTCTCTCTCTCTCTCGCTCGCTCTCTTTCTCTCTCTTCCTTCCTTCCTTCCTTCCTTCCTTCCTTCCTTCCTTCCACTGCACTTAACCCCGTAGGAGGTCGCCCTCACGGGCGTGCTCCAGAGGTCATCAGGGAATCGGGATATCGAGTGAAACTGCAAGGAGGCTACCTATGTCCACAGGCTCGACACCAAGTTATTGAGGGTAAGGGTGGTCCACAGCCAACCTTTGGGATATACAGCAGGTGCCTGGTGGTGTACAACTGTGACGGTGCTTTGCTGCTTAGGTGACCAGGCCGCTCCCTGAGGCCAGTGTTCGTGGATTGCTTCTGTAAGTTGCATGGCTGGTTGCTCCACAAGGGGCATGGTGTTCTGGATAACTTGCACCGCTTGGTGAAGGTGTGTGGTGGGGGGTGGATTGGGGTTGGTCCCGTGGGTTTCCACTGCTCCATGCGATAGTCCCAGAACATCCGCTGCACATCCGGTGACACTTGGTGGTGTTGGTTCGCTGGGGGGGTTTGGCGGCCTGTTAGGTTGTGGCGGACTCCAGGCTGGGGCCCTGGCAACGAGGTGTTGGGCTGCTGCTGCTTGCCTGTTAGCTCTGCAAGGCGCTGCAGTTGCTCTGTTGAGCGGGGTCGAGGTCGTCAGTGTTGTTCTCCCCTGAGCCGACGGACGATCTGGGTGACAATGTGGTGGGCGTGTGCACACCGCTAAATATGGGCCTCCGGGGAGTTGGTGTGGTGTTTCCGGGGCATCATGGATGTGTCGCGTCCATAGGTGTGTGGTGTCGGTTTCCTGGCACAGCAAACCTGTGGTACCTGGTGGCAGGGTGTGGGTTGGTTGGTGGCTTGGGTCTGGGTTCGGTGGGTTTGGTAGTGCTGTCACTTCTAGACACCAGCCTCCGCTGTGTTCTTCGAAAGAGATCTTTGTGGCTGGATCTTGCGGTAGGCTGGGTGGCACCGGTCCATCATAAGCTGGTGCTCCATCTGCTGGTGTGGTGTGGTTGTGGTTCTGGGCGTTCTGGCTAGGCCTGGTTGTTTGTGGCAGGTGTGTGTTGGGTATCGGTGCGTGGTTGGCGGTGTCCGCTAAGTAGTTCAGCCCAATCGGTGCCATCATCATTGTGTGTGGGTTTAGGGTGAGGTGCGGTTGTGATCCATCGTTCTCCTGGTCGTCCGCCAGCAGGCTGGATGCGCTTGGATCTGGTGATGATTAGGTTTTGGTATTGTTGTCGAATGGTATGCCCCTGGCCGAGCGCCCCTGGCCTCTCTCTCTCTCCCTCTCTCTCTTTCTCCACACGCTTAGCCCCCCCCGAAAGGAGAGCTGCCCCGGAGGGCGCGCACGTCCCAGATGTCATGCGAGACGGCCGCGTTTTGCGGCCCGGCTGGGGTGGGGTTTCTGTCACAAAATGGGCAAGGGGCCTCTCTCTCTTTCTCTCTCTTTTTCTCTCTATCTCTCTCTCTCTCTCTCTTTCTCTTCTTCTGCCCAGCGTAGAGCCCCGAAGGACCCCCTCTCTCTCTGTCTCTCTCTCTCTCTCTCTCTCTCTCTCTCTCCTTCATTTTCTTCTGACGAGCATGCCAGGGGCAGGAACTCGCTCTCTCTCTCTCTCTCTCTCCGCCCGCGTGGCCCCCGAAGGGGAGCTGCCCCGAAGGTCTGTTGTGCCATGGCCACGCTTTTCGTGGGTGGCTTTGTAGCAGTGGTGAAGTTGAGGAACACACCGTATGAAAGAGACAAGGGAGTACAATTGGGGGCTTCCGTGCTGTTCACTTCACCGTCTGTTGGTGAGACGTGACGCTGGTTGGTGCCCGCCTTCTCTCCAGCTCTCCTCGAGTTTTCCCTGCAACTGCCGGAGTTGGAAGTTGGAAACGCCAAGGCGCGCTGAGGTGGACAAGGATCTCCCTCAAGTCCTGCTCCGTTTCACCTGAGAGCACTGCTCCGAGCACCGCACTATTGACCCTAAACCGAATGCTGGGCCAAAGGCAGCCACTCGAAGCTCACTAGCAGTGAATGGCGGGCTCTCCTAGATGCACCTGTCAAAACTTCCCAAGTGGCAAATGCACATCCGCTGGTGCTCGGCAACGACATCATAGAATTGTGTGTTGTAGAGCACCTCGACAAATCTCGACAAGTTCGGCCAGGGCTGCGCCGCTAGTGCAGCTAGTGATTCAGACTAAGATCAACTAGGTGTCGTACTCAGGTCTTATAGCGTTCTCAGACGTGGCCCGACAGCCAATCGCATGCCCTAGGTTTCGCAAGAGCCCTCAGACTCCTCAGCCTCAGCATACCTCAGCACTTCAGCCTGAAGCCTTCAGCATGGAACCTGCGACAAGAATTGCAAATGGCAGCTTGAGCCGGAGCACGTGTTCCTGCTCCTTTGTTGCCACCAGGTTGTCCTCAATGGCCCAGGCCTGAAGAGGTCGAAGACACGCCCCCCACACACATGTTTTTGGAGCGACAGTTGGAGCAACTGTGCGCTGCCTCTCAAGACGCCTCTCTCGTTTCACGCTCACCATCGCTCAGTGGGTCCGTTCTTTGCCATCCCACTGCCATCTCAGAAATGCCTTGTTGTTGAAGAGGAAGACGGTTGTCAACGAATTGGCCGACTTGCCTTTGTGCACGACATCATTGAAACTCAAAGAGAAGTCGCCATGGGCATTTTACATCACCAGCCATTGCCAAATTGCGCCAGATTGCCTTCCATCAGGTGCAGCGTCAACTCCGTCCCTCCATTGAGCCTGCATGCTCCATCCTCGACAGGATTTGGCGCATGCAGACATGTGCAGAAGCTCTCTCAAAGAAGCTTCAAAGGGCGAAGGCGATGTCGTCCATGGAATCATGTGGGCTCCACCTCTGGCAGAAGCCTTGTAATCCTACTGTTGTAGGCAAGGGATGGGCGGGGGGGGTGCGACGGGTGGAGCGGTTGGGTGGCGAGATTGGTCTTCCGGGAGCTGCGGTTGCAACCAAGGGTCACCGATGAAGAAGTTGTAGACGCTCTTCCTTAGAAAGATTGATACGTTACGAGTGCACAGGTCTGGTCAGCATTGCGTTGAAAAGACCAAGCCGCTTCTTTGCCAATTCTTCTACAGTGATGACCTGCTCTTGGAGAGAGAGGGTGTGAGGGCAAAAAGGCATGTCAAGGGGGCAAAGGCAAAGCCTGGTTGAGCTTCGACATGATGTGCCCTTCAGTCAGCAGCACTTGCCGCAAAAGAGCATTCAAGATCTTTGGGAAAGTTTGGCGACATCATTTGTTGAGGTGCGGGCCGATACTGGCATCACGCAGCATGGCGAGGCCATCAGCGTCGGTGAGAAGAGAAGTGCCCTCGCAAGAACACTCAAGCGCTTCACTCAGTGCATCATCATACCAGAGAAGGAGACAGAGTTTGTGAGTGTGCGGCTCAAATGTGACTATCCCAAGCTGCCCTCTCAAAATTAAAAGAAGCTCGGGGACCTCTGAAACAACCGTGGCCATAAGGACGGAGACCTCAGTGGGCATTTCACTCTTGGCTTGCATCACAAAGTGAGTGTCGCGACCAGGCATAGGCATCTGAACTTTGTTCCTGCGCCTGGGTCTCAGGCCGTCAGACCCGTGTCGTAGTAGTTCTTCACCTGCGTAAAGCCGCGAGAGAGCAAGTGCTAAACACACACACACACACACACACACACACACACACACACACACACACACACACACACACACACACACACACACACACACACACACACACACACACAAACACACACACACACACACACACACACACACACAAACAGCTACAACCACACACAAACACACACAAACACACACACACACACACACACACACACACACACTCTCTCTCTCTCTCTCTCTCTCTCTCTCTCTCTGTCTCTCTCGCCAAAAACCAATCATATCCTCTCTTCTTTATGTGCATGAATGCCTCTGGAGCTGTAAGGGTTCACTCAATCCAGGAATCGTGTTTAAACCGTGGGTTTGCCGAACCTTGCGCAACATGCTCGTTGGGCCCCTATCGACTTTCGAGGATTAGCACCCCGACAAATACAAATTTCTTCGATTTTAGGGGCACCGCTTTAGGGTGGGCCCTTATATAGCTTTTCCAACGAAAAGAAATGAACAAAACAGAAGGCATGCAACTTCAAGTCAACATTGGATCTACGTTAGTTGTTTAGGTTGTAGGGTTTAGGGTATGCGCCTTGCATTGTACGCACACTAGTACGTGCGCACAACAAGACAACCCTACAAAAAAATGATCTAAACTAGACGTGTCCCCTTGTTGAAACACAATGCTTACAACACTGCTCCTGATACACGCATGTACATCTTCTTCTTCACGGGCAGGGCAGTGAGGTGTGGCACCGGGGCTGGGGGATTCTCTAGCAGCACAAGCCGGGTGCCGCACGGTCGTCTCAGGACTGCACAGAGAGCAAGGATTGTCATGGAGAGTTTGAGGCAAACTCTTTGAAGTCTTTGCTGCTCCAAATCTCAATGTAGATCAACTTGTTGCAACATGTTGCAACATGTTGCAACGCTGTCAACGGGGTGCCCCTGAGAGCTCAGATGCCCTGAGAAACCCTAAGAAATGCGCGGCGCTTGACCATCGCCTTGGTAACTATTCGGGTGCACAGGTTGCCTGGAAGCTTTACGGCGCAAGTTGTGGGCTGATCCCAGCCCTTAGCAAAGCCTTGGGGCCTAAAAACCACCACACCCTTGTGCTCCAACAGGGCGTAGTCACTTCGCGAGACTTAGCGACTTAGTGTTGAAATTGGGCATGATTGGGCCCTGGGTCGGCGGCTTCGCCAACTTCATGCCGTTGGAATGTTTCACGTAGTCGGCCTCGCAATCCCAAGGCTCTTGGGAGGCTCTTGCGCTCTGATGGCAGACTCACGTGTCACCGGTCAAAGCAGGTACAGTTGGCACTGTTGGACACTGTGTGGCAGTCTCAGCTGCCAGCCAGGCACTTGAAGCCTCCAGTCCCCTCTTTTGCAAAAGTGAGCTGTGAAGGCATCGCCAAAGCCTGCACTGCCACAGCACCGGTCTGGGCATCAGCAATGCAAGGGCCGACGCAAGGTAGCTACGACATGCGATGACTTTTCGACGCCTGCGGGTAGCCAAAAGCCTGACAGATTTCTGATGGGCAGCTTGGGCTGAACTCATCGCTCATGTCTGCGGAGTCTCCGCACCTTCTGCAGAAACAAAGTTTTGGTTCCAGCTCCGAGACCCCAGGCAACAGGCCCTGGCCAGCAGGTGGAATGGTCAAATCATCGCTTGTAGCAGCTTGTGAACAAGAAAGCTCTCTGTAGCCCTGCCTTTCAGTTTTACTTCGTGGCAAATTGATTTCAGCACCTTTCGCAGGAGTGGGGAGACTTCCTAACTTTCCCAACTTGCTTGGGTCTTGAACGCTGGCCCTTTTTTCTGTACATTGCTGTGACATGGGGGCAAGCCCCTTGTGACATGGGGGCAAGCCGCACCAAGCCCTTGCCAAACACAGGTTTCACCTCCTTTTCGTCGACGCCAAGAATATTCTGCTCTTGCGTGCCAATGGGGAGCATGCAGACCTGCCACAAGCGGCCAAGGTTCACCATGTCAAAAAATGCCGACTGTCTTGCTGTCCGAGCATCTCCCTTGCAAAGAACGATGAGTCGGTCTGCCTGCGAAGACGAGCACGAGAAGAGTCCCACTATGTAAGCCCAATTTTTGTCTGTCACTCCTGGTCTTGCTTTCACAGTTTCTTGCGACCCTTTGCAGGATGAGGTCATACGACCTCATGAACTAGAATACTAGAAGTAATTGCATGTGGCGGCCCTTTGTGAGCCTGTGATGTTGACGCTTCATGGGTGTTAGTACATGTTTGTACTCTGTTGCCGAAACCCCGGCCCCCTCACTCGTGCTGTGCGGCTGTGCGGCTACTTGCGAGGCTTCAGCGCGCAGGCAGCCCCGCGGCTTCCGCGTACACGTCTACGCCATGCTACGCGAGGTTGACCACTCAACGAAGGACAGAAAGAAACGACGCGCTACTTTCGACTTTCGCTTTCTGTTTTGTATTGCTTCGTGATACTCTTGTGCTGGTCACTGCTGGAATGAACGTTTGGCAAACCGGCTTTCAAAAACACTTTCGTCTGGCATCCTGAGTACCCAAGTAGAAGCCATATTAAAGCACACCTCAGAAACACTAGCTGCTAAAGAGAAGCTCGTAAGCGTGCGAAACATGCAAGATCAAATGCCATACGGGCCATGCCTGGTAGGCAGCATCGAACTGACCATGATCTGATCGAAGGCACATTGTCGCGTACTTGCCCGGCGTGCCTTCGAAGTTGGGAGCTTGAGCTTTCCACAACAGAAACATCCCAGGCCTACGTAAATCAATAGCCGACTACCGGCGGCTGCAATCGGGATGGGCTGAAACCTGGAGGCGCAACTCCATCCACAAGTCGAAATTCAGGAATGCCTTTATAGCTCAGCTGCGAGCTTGCTCTGTGTGGCTGGCAAGGTATGTTGCCAGTCCACGGCAGGTGCGACATGGACTTTTGCCTCAAAAGACACATCTCTGAACATGCTTTGAAATGATCTTCTGAAATGATCGCTGGAATTCTCAGATGTTCTTTGTGATTTGACGTCACTTCTGTCATGACAAACTCTTGCCTTCTCGATGGCATCCGCAGAATCCTGGGAAGTGGCAAGTTGACTCTCGTCACTTTCTGCTCAAGGCGGCCTCCCCTCCCCTCTCCAGACACGTATCCTTCATAAGGCCTTTCGAATGTGTGCCGCAGTCTCTTGGGTCAGGATTGCGCAGCCCGGAAAATCGCACAACATCGCGCGCAAGATCGTGCAAGAATGTGCAAGCTTCGAGTTCCGAGTGGCAGCGCAGAGCTCCAAGAGGCCCCTGCAGTCGCCGGACATGGACGCGTCCTCTGAGGCACATGTGCCACATTTGGGGGGGGGGGGGCACAAATGCACTCGCCTTCAGCATTCTTCAGGAGGTTTTTCAGTGCTTCCTTCTGCGAATCTTTCATTATCCTTCAGCCCTGAGGGCACGCGCCTGTGCAAAAACGAGCACGACGCCCTCAGCTCCGGTGATGGCGGTGGAAATTGCTTGGCAAGCAACTCGGGTTGCTCGATAGCTTTCCTTAGTCTGCGTACTCCTTGAAAGCTTGAGCTGAGCGGCAT
This sequence comes from Symbiodinium natans, assembly GCA_905221605.1. Taxonomy (NCBI): domain Eukaryota; class Dinophyceae; order Suessiales; family Symbiodiniaceae; genus Symbiodinium; species Symbiodinium natans. The sequence goes on from CAJNDS010000017.1 coordinate 68,892, forward strand.
GTTGAGCGAAGGCAAACAGGCGCTAAGTCAAGGCAAGCGGCATCATTGTCGGCTATTCTTGGCATTTTCAGCAGCTTAGGCTGTGCTCCAACAAAAGGTTTGTGAGTGTCCGGCACCTGCTGCAATCGCAAGTAGAGTCAGTGACATCACCAGTGGGTAATCATATGCGACATGTGGTATGTACCACAGCTGCGTTTGCAGACAGAAGTAGATTATGGCCTAATGTGCAGAAAAGGCGGTAGTGGGACTGCGTTGGGGAAGAAGAACCCGAGCTTGCAGCAAAAAGCTCGACAGATAGCTTGTGGCCTAATCTGAACGTCGAACCCCAACGCGATGATCATGTTTAAAGAAGGAAATTGGCCCGCGCTCCGAAACTAGCCTCGTGCATGTGCTCCTGCGCAATGGCCTGGAATCGCGTGATGCCCATGCCAACATGCCAACGATAAGTGACAAGCTGGTCGTCACACAATCCGGGCCTTTGCGAACTCATCTGTCTGCTTTTGAGCAGCGCCTGCGCATGCATCTCCAACGGCTCACGTACATGCGTGAAATGCTGGGGCGCCACTTTTGCGGAGGCACCTTCGGTCTCTGATTGTGCCAGCTCTTGCCCACTCAGCTCGATGTGGCTTCCATCGTCGTCCTTCGGCAGAAGGCTAGCTACGGCTAGTTGCGAGTCAAATCGCGGAATGTGATCAACGAGCCTGGAACCTTCTCTTCAGACTGACGGGCCTCGGCTTCAAAGTTGCTCACAACAGAAACACAAAGCGACCCACGTAGTGTGAGCTAACTAAAAATTGACGGTCGGGACGCACGTGCTTCCTGAATGGTGGCGTGTATCTGTGTGTGTGTGTGCGCACGTGCAGGCAGGTGGCTTCGCCATGGGCCGCAATCAGCGCAGTCAGTCTACAGTGCTACAGGAGTCTTGAAGCAAAGAATGTGGCCATGAGCCGCTGCTTTAGATTCAGTGGCCGTGCCGCTCAGTCTGAATTTTTCGACCACATTTTCTTGTTCTATGCCATGCCGAGAGGCCAGCTGAAAGTGCATCAACAAACAAAAAGAAAAACGGACAAGTGCTGATGTTCATTGGGATGTTTGCCCTCATGTTCTTGTCGGGTAGAATGTCGATTCGAAGAGGCAATCGCAGCCACAATAAAGACTTATCCTCATCCTGAAAGTTCGAGCTACTGACAGCGGTGCTCCCAGTCCAGAATCCCTTTCCTGGGTGGTGGGCCCTGACCCTAGGCCGTAAAGATGCAAGAGCTACTGCACTACAGGTTGTTCTACTAAGACCAGTCACGTGCCATGAGGATCTCGGCCTCGCAGCCGTTGGCTTCAGCTTTTCTTGGCTCCGGAGAAATGAAGATTTCGATTTGGGGCTACTTTGGAAGTTGATCGACTCCCGGGTTTGTGAAACACTCCCAGCGTGAGGTGTGGTTCTCCTTGCTCTCCACAAATGCCTTCCACAAATGCCTTCCGGACTGACGATTGTTTACAGACGGCATCCTTTCTCACGCTTGGGCTTCGTGCATCATTGCTGCACAAGTTGGGAAAAAAACACGTTAGAAGGCCTTCCGAAGATCCGAAACGTCTCGGAAGATGATTGCGGATCATAGCTTGCGCCAGTTGCCTGACTGCCTGTGTGCTCCAGGGACGCTGCCTAACAACCTATCCACCGGGACACCCCTGCTTTAAGCAGGTACCATCACGGCAGCAGCTTTGCAAAAAGCGTTCTCACCGCCAGCCGCCCCAGCAACGCGTCGACAGAGATCCATGCTCCCGTTCCTGCAAACGGACAAGGTCTGATATGCCAGGAAGCAAGCTGAAAAGCCGAGCTCAACCTCCCAGCTTCCTGGCCTCCAAGGAGAAACAAGCCTGGAGGCTGTCGCGTACGCTCAGCAAGACAAAAAAAAGTGCCTTAACTGGAAACCCGTTGGAAACCCGTTCTTTTTTCACATCTGCCTGGCTTGCATCACCGATGCCAGTGCATCCAGGGTTGCCTGCCTGACATCTGTTATATCTGTTGATATCTGTTGTGAATTGTGGGGAACTGGGGAACTGGGGAACTGGGGAACTGGGGAACTCTTGCATGAGAGCGATTCCCGGGCTCCTGCGTCGTTCGCTTGGCAGCAGCCGCGCATCCGTGCGGCGCGATGTGAAAGGGAGATCCTAGTCGCAAGAGATGATATACAATCTCACAATGCTATGGAGATGCCATCCGAACCGAACTAGAAGGTGGTGTCCGAGACGTGGCTGACACACTCCAGGCAGGTGACTTCCTGACGAGGAGGCCAAGGGCGAAGAGTTAATGTATGTTAATGTCCATTTGGGGTCCCAAAAAAAGTCCTTCCCCCCCGGCTCCCAAAATCCTGTGCCTCAGCCTTACGTTCTGCTGCCTGGCACCTGACGCTCACTGCATTGGGACCTCCGCACTCACAGGCACACTTGCGTCTTGTGGTTTCTCTATGTTTTGCTGGTGGTTCTTGCTTGCCATGGTGAGAGCAAAGCCTGCAAGGAAGCTTAGGCATTGGCCTCGCGATCTCCACATCTCAAAATCCGCAGCATCTCTGACGAACCACCTTCGGCGACTTTGAAATACATTGAAACACTTGGAGGTTAGAAAAATGCCTAGAAAGCCTCTTGGCGCCAATTAAAGGAAAATGGTGGAAGAGCACGACGATTGCGCATGCATGGCGCGCAGCGACATAAAGGCTATGCAGGCGCGGAGCGCATCTTTCAGGATGTGCTTCATAAGTACTTCTCAATTTATCGCCCTTTCTCCCACAACACACCAGCAGGAAACAACTCCAAAAAGGAGATCGAAAAGCGTAGGGAGACAGCAACAGCTGGCTGTTCTCGAATGCGTCCTGAGCTTGTCTTCGCCGGCTGTAGCAGGAGCTAAATATGCACATTACCACGATACTTAACAAATAAGTGTTGTAGCTCTTTTGGGCAAAGAGAGGACTGCCTGTGGAAGAAAAGATGAAACACGATGTGGCCGTCATGCACTTTTGCACTCTGTCAGAGGCTCCAGGGGCTCTAGCCTGCTTGGGTCCATTCATCAACTCATCTCAGATGTAACTTAAAACAAATTTTTAATGCATCTGAAGGCATCGTGATGAAAGGCCCACATTTTGAGGACAAGATGTTGGAAGTGATTGTGTTTGCTCGATTCTTTGAGATTGCCTGGGTGTTGGCACGGGCAAGCGCCTTGAAAAAGTTGAAAAAGGTCCACGGTGGCAGGAGTGAGCATGCGGGTGGGGGGGGGGGGCAGGTAAAGATGCTTGAGGTTTTCAAGCATGGATGCAGTTGGGAAGAAAGGGGCTCCACACGACATGCCTGCGGTCTGCGGAAGATGCGGAACATACGGGGCATACACATCCTACCCCTGTCAGCTGTCCAGGGCGACCACTCTTCCAACAGCGATCCTGCCGGTCGCCTGAGCTGCGGGTCTCAGTTTTTGCGCGGGTGACAGCTTCTTCACCTCTCCATCTCTCCATTCTCCGTTTTTCTTCTTTCAGGTGTCGGGCAACCACAGACCGATGTGCCTTCGCCGCGCACGCCCCACCCCCCTTCTCTCTCTTTCCTGCTTTCTCTTTCTCGCTTTGTCTCCGTCGCTGCCTCTGTTTGTGTCTCTGTCTCCCACTTCTCCGCCTCTCGAGGGCTGCGGGGTCGCGCAGCCAAATGCAGCGAATATATAAAACAATCATATGGGTTTTGAAACACGTGTGGCAGTTCATCTTACGAAAAACTGTTCATGAACCCATTCTTGCACGACACAAAGAATAAACAAAAAAAACAAAAGGGGCGGCTAGGGTGGGGTGGGGCGCACCCCCCGGTCCTGCATCTGCACGCGCAAAGTTGCACAATGGAGTACATGTTTAGTAACGAATGATAATAATTAGTCTGAACCCTTGGTACAAAAATACGCTAAACAAAGATATGGAAATGTCATGCTATGAAAGATGTAATGAAAACTTGACATGTTTGCAAATGGGCAACTTGAACTTCTCTGAGTCATGCTGCAGGAAAGTGAGTTATGCTGCACGTGGCCCAAGGACGATTTCTGCTTGCATTTTGGCACTCCGCCCCAGAGGCTGGAGAGGCGGGTAACTTCGTTGCACTGTGATCTGGCTAAGTGCAGAAATTCTCAGGCGCACAAACTAAACTCGAAGCAGCTCACGCAACTCAACGCACGACATGTGTCGCGAACCATCTCATGACGCGGACTCGCATGGACGTGGAACAAAGGCCAGTGCAGGTTGCGCCCGCGAGTTCAGCCCGTCAGCCACCAACCTACCTCCTGCGAGGTCGACGCCTTGAACCAGAGCTGCTTGAGCCGACTTGAGAATGTTCGGATTTGTCATGAGCCGGCTGCAAAACGCGCACGCGCTCCCAGAAAAAGGAAGCAACCCGTGAGTTCACGGGTTTATGTTCGCACCCTCCGCAAGGCGCGCAGCTGCTGGTTTAGGGGCGTGCCCTTGATAATAAATGTTCAGTATGTTTTCTCTTCTTCTTCTTCTTATTTCGTCTATTAGTATTACAAATGGGGTGTACGCACGAAACAAGTGAGTTTACGAGTGCGTGTTCGTTCGTTCACTTCTTTCTTTCTCATCGTGAACACGCCTATCAGACTCTAATGCCATCTAATGCCAAGAGTGAACGAAACAACCGGACGAAATAACCCCTCCAAAAGGCCCTTTCGTACGCTACAACCGCACCCTTAATATTCTCATCACGTAGCACGCATTTACATTACTAGGAGGACGTGACGTGCGTGCTCTTTTGCACTCCGCGCAAAAAACATTCATGCAAAATGCAATATCGTGTTTTAAAGGAACCAAACAGAAGAACTACCGGGATGTTCATGTCCTTCACTTGCCTGTAGAATAATGAGAGGCTATTTTGCAGCCTTTTAAAGTAAGCTTGCTGAATCCGAGCCACAGCAAAGCTGCACTGGGAAAATGAAAAGAGCCAGGCGCGTCTAGAAAAAAGTCAAGCTGCACCAGCAGGGCAACAACGGAGCCAAGCTGAGCCGAGCCAAGCTGCAAGAAACAAAAACACAAAACACGGGACCAAACTAAGCCAAGCCAAACCCAAAGCCAAGCTGCACAGGCAAAAAAACGGGCTCCTAGGATTCAGGAAGGAGCCAAGCCGAGCCAAGCCGGACCTGGGAACAAGACCTGGGCGCCCCCTCTCTCTTTCTTTTCTTTCTTTCGGGGTGCTGTGTCTGCCTGTCTCCGCTCGCGCGCGCCTCTCTTCCACAGTGCAGGCGGCCAGAGGCGGCGCTTCCTCGCCTTGAGCACGAAGCTAAGAGGGCAGAGCAAAAGAAGAGAGCACGGAGAAAGAGGAGCCCTCGCCCGCGCCTTGCGCAATGGAGCTTGCCTCTTCAACGAATTGGATGCACGCACCCAACAGGAACGCAAAAACACACACTGTCTACTTGCTCGGCACAGTCTCTCGGGGAGCGACTGCTGGAACGGGCGCTGGGCCTGGAGGCGAGTCCTGGCGCGGTGGCATCCCACATAATCCAGCGTGAGGCAAATACGAGAGTAGTGCGGAAGCGTACTGCATCTGCATACTGTACGTGATCGTAGAGTCGTAGAAGTGATGCATCCACAAGCTGCGCAGAAGGCACTGACAGCATCCCTGGCAGCCGTCGAACACGCAAGGAGAACTGCGTCACTGCGTCTTTGGCTGCGGCTCTTTGTCAGGCTGTCGCGCTTTCTGAGGTTTTTTTTGTCTTTTGCCTCTGCAACTCCGTTTTCACGTTGTGCTCTCTGGTAAGCTCTCGAAAGCCAGCTGCGCGACTTTGCGCATCTTGTTGGAGGAGGGGGCGCACCCTTTCTTTTTTGGCATAGTGCATGCGCATACTCTGATGTACCCCTATAGGCTGAGCCCGCTTCCCACACAGGCGAAAATTGAAGCCATTACCACTGCTGGCACGTGGACCGACTGTGCGGCAGCTTTTGCATGAGCACATGTGAGCACTGTAACGTAGTGGCGTCGACAAGCGCAGCCAAACCAAAGTCAACTCGGCGCTTGGACGGGGCTCATCATCGTGTCTTACCTTTGATCCTCATTCGGGGACTCATCAAAAAAAGTCTGCCTGTCCACAACGTTTTTTGTGATGTTGGAGATAAGCGGAACTTCATCCGGATATTTCCCATCGAGGTTGCAAAACACAGCGTACCTGCGGCAATTCAGAATCTTGTTGCTGTGAAGAGAATCAGCACAGAAACGTGCAGAACAAACGCGCAGCGCAAGACGATGCAGAGGCACAGAACCACAAAAGTGCCTCAAAGTTCGTCCAAGTTGCACTGAAACGCCAAAGACCAACGCAAAAACGAAGGCTCCACCCACGAGAACTGCCTGCACATCCGTCTTAGCCAACAACGAGGCACAGGATGTATGCACAAGTTGGGAACAGACCGGGGGAGAGCACTGAGAGTCCTGAGAGCATTCGACAGGTTCATATTTACTCCAATGAACTTGCAGCGCCAGTTGAATGTCACGAGTGCCTCGCCAGCACCAGAGAACTGCATAGTTGAAAGGATGAAGCTCGGGATCGTTAGCGCCATGTCCAGAAGCACAGCCTGTTCACAACCCAGTCAGTCTGTTTCCGTTTCTTTTGGTTTCCGCCGACCCCCCCCCCCCCGGGGCGTGGCGCGACCCCTGACCCACTACCTCTCTACCCCCGACCCCTTCTTCGTTGAAGACCTAGCCTGGGAGGTTTATATCAAGGGCGGTGATGGTGGTGAGGGCAGTGAGCCTTTAAATCTATTCCCCTATTTCAGCCTATTGGTCTCTAACGGCAGGCGATCGTTCGACCGACCGACCGACGGACCGACCGACCGACCGACCGCGCGCACGCACGCGCGCAGGCGCGCAGGCGCACACACGCACACGCACAAGCACCCGCACCCGCAGAGAAGACAAGAACGAAAAAGACAGCGAGGAAAGAAAGACCCAGAGGAAGAGGAAGAGGAGAAAGAGAGCGAGAGAGAGAGAGTGCGAGAGCGAGAGAGAGAGAGATACAGAGAGAGGAGAGAGAGACAGAGAGAGGAGAGAGAGGAGAGAGAGACAGAGACAACAAAAATGAGTCAAGAGAGAGAAGGGAGAGAAGAGAGAGAGGGCAGAGAAGAGAGAAGAGACAGAGAAAGCACGAGAGGTAGGAAAGAAGAGAGGGAAAGAAACGAGCACAAGAGTGAGGACAGAGAGAGAGAGAGAGAGAGAGAAGAGGGAGAGAGATGGAGAGAGAAGCGAGCGCAAGGGAGAGAGAGGGAGCGATGCTGTTGCACCTGCGCTCGTGCGACGGTCTAGGGTTTAGAGGGTCTAGGTTTCAGTGACGTTTAGCGACAAAAGCAACCGAAACCCCTCCCCCCCCGCGGCACCTCTCTAGCAATCTCAGTCTCCGGTCCCCCCACCCCCCCCCCCCTCGCCCGCACAACCTGTATACCTGTATGCAGGTATGAGGATGATAGATGCCCAGGATTAGGGTTTCGATTTTTTGGGGCCGGCCCGGGCCACTAGGCCTGAAATAAGCTGCCTGAACTGCCAAAGCTCTACTAGTATGCTGGACCAGGCCTGTTCGAGATTGAAGCGTAGCAACCTTGGCACATTGTCCTCAGCTCTCAACAATCGCAATTCAATCCAAGGTCACCTCGACTGCATCGATTCCGAAGATTTGTGCAATCGTTTCATCAGGTCGCTTTCGATTGCGCCAGCACGATGAAGAGAACGAACACAAGCAATGGCACGAAAGGAAGATAGTTCAGCAAAACTGTCAGCAGCGCGATTGGCGCAAAAATGATCCCCAAAGGAGGGAAGATCTGGATCAGAGGGAACATCAGCTTGAAGGCCTCCGTCACTGGCAACACGTATGCCAGGGACCCCAGCAGTCTCGGGCCCAGGCCTCGATTTCAAGAATGAATGCTGAATGAACACTGAGAGAAGAGAAAGAAAGAAACTTCTAGGAAAGAAGAGAAAGTAGTTGGAACATGTTGGAACCAATCTAGTCTAAAGATGCGATATTTCATGATATTTCAACCTACGAGTCGGCGGGACGAAACCCACAGTTGGGAGCCCATGTTTGCCACCTAGCCGCTGAGATCGTCGTCGATCGCTTCCTGACCCGTGGTCTGCGCTTGCGGGCTCCCCGCGGCGCCCTGAGTCCTCTGAGCCCTCTGCGCCGCCTCCGCCGCCGCCTCCGCCCTGCGCCTGGCTTCGGCCTCGGCCTTGGCTTTCAGGGCGTTCTGCGCCTCGATGTCCGTCAGCTTCTTGTCGAAGGCTTCGGAGTTCAGGTCCTCGAAGCGGAAGAAATACGGCTCCTCGGTTTTTCCCAAAGCTGCGGCCACCTCCAATGCCTGCTCACCCGTCAAGCTCACCTGCTCCTCTTGAAGCCGGGCCATCAGCTCAGGCAACCTCAGCATGCTGTGCATTGCTGTGCCATAAACGAGACTATACGTGGTTTGACTGTGGATGTATAGGGAATCAGCCCCATGGGAACAGCCTCCTTCTACCATGAACTTTCCCAACGCTTCGACCTTCGATTGAGTCGAAGGGTCGAAGAGTCGAAATGGCGCTTTGGAACTTTCCCGAAAATCTTCCCCAAGGTCGGGGTTCCTCGGAATGACTTCAGAAAGGGCACAATTGGCAGACGTTCCCCCTTGAAGCCCTGGCATTTCCGATGATTTGGACCCCCCCATAACGCCCGTTTAACCCCCCCCCCACCCCCATTGCCAGTCATTTCAGGGGACGCCTCGCGACTCATGCGACTCGCCCACCAGGACCTCTCGGAATGGACATCACATGAACATCACATGCCTTTCTAAAGCAAACTTCTGTGGTCTGGTGTGGTCCTTGGGCTGTCTCGCGGCCTGAACTTTCGGATCGAAGCGCCTTCGGAATTCAGGTACCCCCCCGAATCCCTGACCCCTACATACCCCTACGACATCCTATGAGTCGGGCCGAGGCACAACGCTGAAAACATTGAAAAGCAATTCCTTGATGACAAGACAGCTGTGCGTGCTGCCAGGGTGCCCAATGCCCGGCACGTCTTCGCTGCCCAGGAGCCGCACTGCTCGCGCCCTTCGCTGTGCCAGGGCCGTTTGCTGGCGCATCTCTTCGGCCTCCTGGCGCAGTTTGGCGGCCTCGAGCTGGAGCTTCGCAGCCTCGGCCGCAGCCTTGGCCTCCGCCAGCAAGGGGTCGCCTTCCGAGCCTTCCGCCTGCAGTGCTACCCTCACCCTCTTTGCTTTGCCTCTTCTTTGGGCTCGAGACGCTCTTGAGAGCCGTGGGGCTCTGGCATCACTCCGGGCAAGGAAGGCACTGCCCAGCCCAATCGTCAGAAACTGCCTCACGTGCTGCCTTTCCAACTCGGGAGTGTTCGGCAAGGCTTTGGTGGCGGTGTGGTCGGCTTGCTGCCCAAGCTTTGCCACGTGTTTCAACCTTTGGGTTGGGCCCGGGCTTGGGAGGCTTGGAAGGCTTGGGAGGCTTGGGGCCAGCATCTCCAGCAGCACCCTCTATATAAGCTCAAGCAGTGCTGGACATTGAAGCCATGTGTCGGCGGACATGACGCATATTTCAGAAGAAGCATTCGCCCTTGACACCTACACAGCGTGTGCACTCGCAACACCACACAACTTGCAGGAAGCACCAGGGCCGGCGTGATCGGTGACACGCCTTCCTGGCTGCTTGCCTGGGCGGCTACGTTCAAAGGCGTTGCGTGTGGTGAAGAAGCCTTCGGTGCGCCATCAAAGGCATGAAAGGCAGAACGAGAGCTCTGGTTCGGACGGTCTTGGGCTTCGGAAGCCCGTTCCGACCCTTGGGGCGACTCTTAGGGGAGGGCACTTCGTGCAAGGATGCAGATCGATGCAGAGACTTGAATGCACCGCTACCGCTGCACCTCTGTTCAAAGGCCCGCGCAGCTCGGGGAGCGAGAAACCCTGCGATGTGGCCCCAGGCAAAGGCGCTGCACACCTGGACACAGTGCTGAGAGAGGCGGCGCTAAGGTGAAGTTGATGGATCTTCACATAGCGATGCCACATGGCACCGTCTGAGGTGACAGCGATGGCGACAACGAGGCTCCGATTCCAGGCCTGGGGCATCCCATTCTGTCTGCTTTCAAAAACATGTTCAAGTAGAAACCATCATCAGGAATCTCAACCTCACCTTCCCAAACCGGCGAGTTCTCATAGCCGGCATACGCTGACATGCTACAGCGACATGAAGTGCCGATATTTTGTACCTGCTTGAACTTCAACTGATGAACTCATCATATGTCAGGCATCTGTGACAAAGGATGACAAAGGCTTGATTGCTGCACAAGCCTCAGTACCTTATGCTTTGCACATATGTGCAATCAATGATTCCTGCTTTTGCTCAGCATTGTCTGGGAGAGCAGCACGACAAACCGGTGGTGAATTGAATGCCAAGTAGAATGCAGTCCACGTTGTGCGAACTTGTATGGTGGGAGCGACCGTTCTGCCTCTTGCACGGATGCAAACGGTGCGAAGCTTTTGATGCACAGTGCGGGCGACTCTCCCCCGTCATCTCGCATTGTCCTACTCGAACTTAGGATACAGATACCTTGCTGTGCTGGCTTGGTGTTGTTGCAAGGGGTAAGGGGTTCCGGGCAACCCCGCGCAACGAAAAGCGTAAAACGGCAAAGCAAAATTTCGATTTTACACTTGGACGCTTTTACGCTGGGCATGCGCGGCAAAATCTGAGGAAGGAGGAGGCGCACACGGTAAAACGGTAAAAACGTAACTTCGAAATTCACGCTTTTACGCTTTTACGCATCCGAGGATGCAGGAAGCCAACACGGAAAAACGGTAAAAACGAAACTTCGAAATTTACGCTTTTGCGCTTTTACGCTCGACGCGCGCGGCCGATGACCGAGGATGCAGTTACGCTCGACGCGCGCGGCCGATGACCGAGGATGCAGGAAGCGCACACGGTAAAGGGGCAAAAACGAAATTTTAACATTTGCTCCTTTACGCTTTTACGCTTCTATGCTTTACACAGGACGCACGCGTCTGAAAACAGAGGATGCAGGAAGCCCACACGGTAAAGCAGTCAAAATGAAGTTTCCCAATTCGCGCTATGCACTCTTACCCTGACAGCTGTCAACAGCCCCTTGTGAGAAGAAACGTCTGACATGGTTCAGAACCCCAAACCCAAAACCCTATAAACCCTAAACCTTAAACCCTAAACCCGACCCGCAAACCATAATACAAAGTATACCCTATAGATCTCCAAGACAGGCAAAACCCCACCGGCAGCTGGTGCATGATGGAGGAATATCGAATGGCACGCTTTAATGCTGTAACCCCGCCCAACGAAAAGCGCAAAACGGTAAAACCGAAATTTTCGAAATTTACGTGTTCACGCTTTTACGCTTTCATGCTTTCACGGGCGGCCGAAAACTGAGGATGCAGGAAGCGCGGACGGTGAAACGGTAAAAACGAATTTTCGAAATTTATGCTGTTACGCTTGTAAAACTGTGAACTCCTGTTGAAGCCAATGTCGGCAAGCCAGCTTAGGATGCCTTGGCGTACCGTGTTGCAGACTTAACAATTCGATCTCATGTTGGTCATACGCTCTGAGGAGAACGCGGGCCAACAAGAGATGTGATCGGGCACACAAGCGGGACTCCGAGTTTGTTGGGCTGACTCGGACTCTTGGAAAGCCACGGAGCCCGAACACGTCAGTATATCAATTGTGAAACTGATTGCCTACAGTGACAGCAACATGGTTGAAGCCGCCAGCATATGCCAATTAGCCAATTAGGGCATTTCAAGCAATACTGCAAGACCTGAACGCTACTCGTTCGGCAATACAACACAGGGTGTCAGCATCAAAGAATATCATTCAGGCCATGCTTGCCAAGCTTGCCAGGCTTGCCAGCGCCACCTCCCACCCTACTCAAACCCAGCCCCGCACACACTCACGCTCACACTTGCCCTTACACTACTCTCGTGCTTGTGGTACTGGGCACTACACCAGGCGATGTGTCCCAACAACGAACGAGTCCCCAAACGTCCCTTGATCAAATGGTTTCTTGAGCAATGTGCTTTTGTTCGTAGACCAGACAAATAACTTGGAAAATTCAGAAGGATACCACATACAAGTTCCATTTCTTTTGTATTGAGAGTTTAGGTTTCAGGGTTCAGGGTTTGGCACAGCAAGGCACAGCAAGCAAAGCACATCGAAGGAGTGCTCTCACCGCGTCTCTGCCCAGCAGTGGGGCCTCAAGTCGACGCGTTCCACAAGAAGCGCTGAACGTCGGAAAAACGAGTCTCTTCGTTTTCAAAAGCCTCTTTCAACAGCCTCCGGGCCCCTCGCTGCCGCAAGCGCCGGACAAGACGCACGTCCTCGGAGCTCAGCGTCTTGCGCCGCCGATGGGCCGTCGCCTTGCGCAGTATGCGTGCCCACATCCCAGCTGTGCGCTTCAACAGATGCCTCAGCGCGAGGTGCCCTTTTTGGAGAAAGGTCTCTCGCCAGGCCAGGGGCCGCGCAGGCCCGTACGGGTTCGTACGGGCCTGCGCGGGCCGTACGTGCTTGGGGGCTTTACGGGCCTTACAGGCTCTACGGGCCTTGGGGGCCTTAAGGACCGTACGGGCTTTCGGGCCTTATGGGACCGTACGGGCTCTACGGGCTCTACGGGCTCTACGGTCCTTACGGGCCTTACGGGCCCTACGGGCTCATACGGGCTCATACGGGCTCTTACGGGCTCATACGGGCTCTAACGGGCCGTACGGCTTCCTGCGGGGGCCCACAGGCTCCTACGGCCTGTACTCCCTTTTTGAGGTGTGAGTCCCTGATCTACTCTCAGAGTTTACCTTTGGCCAGAAACACAGCGCTGGCTAGGACAGGTGCCAGGTACCCATCGGCAAAGAGGTACATCAGGTACTCCTCTGGATCAATCTGACAGTGCCTTTGCTCTGCTTCGAGCTTACACTTCTCATGCAAATTGATCACTGCAATTCACTGCATCTCCTCCGTGGCTGCCTGGAGGAGTTCCAAAGCTTCGGTGCTGAAGCGCAAGGGCTCCTGCTCCATACTAGTCGAGAGGAGCAAACAGTCCACAGGAAAAGAAGGCTTTTTCTACACGTATGAAGCTGCTGCTTACAGAATGTGCGCGCCCTTTGACAGGCTGCCAGTGCCCACTCAGAGTCGACTTGTTTGATGCTCAGCCCATCCTCGGCGAAGCTGGACCTCCAAGGAAGCTGTTGAACATGAGGCTCTTGAGCTTAACAGGCTCAGCAACTGCTTAGCATATTCACAGAATGAACTCGCCACACAGGTGGCCCATGTCCGTTCCGAACCAAGCCAGTCTAAGTCTCACAGCTCAGTCTTGTACTGAATTTCTTTGACCAGCCGGGCAAAGGCGGCTTTCGGAATGGAGAGGTAGTTGTGCGTCTGCGGAAAGGACCCGTGCGCAGATGACTTGATGTACATTCGTTCACTTGCAGAATTCGGGAATTCGGTCCTGCTGGAGCCTGTAAATCTCTCGGTCAACTCCTCGTCGCCTGGAGCAGCATAAGGAAAAAGGATGACAATGATAACATTGTGATAACATTTCGGGCACAGTCTTGAACGCCCGGCACACGATTAACCTTCCACAACTGTCTACAACCCTGTTTTTGCTAGTTGCCGCTCCCCGCACCTGTGTACCCTGCATGTTTTGCAGTTACTCCTGCTCAGCCTTCTGGCCACATTTGAGCTGGGAGTACCCGTTTTATACCCCAAATAGAACAGAATCCTTGTTTAAAGGGACCCCCAAAAGGGGACCCCTATTTTCGGAAACCCCGTTTGTACAACCTCTCGTCGCTCCTTTCATGACCCCCACACAAGCTGGCGCGGAGTATATGTGTATATATGTGTGCGTTGACCCCTTGCAGCGCATGAAGGGCTTTCTTCTTCTGAGAGAGCCTTCTTCGTAGTTAGTCTTAGGAGAGGAATGCCCTCACGGACCTCCTTTTCGTTTGCTCTTCCTTCCTTCCTCTGCACGTAACCCCTCCGAGGGGGGGCCGCCCTTCCGGCGTGCATAACCGTTCGCGGTCATTCGTGGTCTGCGTGTGAGACCTGTGCCTTGTGAAAGACCCTGGACTGAAGTGTTATGACATTATATCCGCCGAGCCCGGCAAGCTGGGGGGAGCGCAAGTGCAGGGCTTCTTACCCTTTCACTCAAACCCCGAGCAGCCTTCCTGGCCCGCTACCCAGTTAACACCCTCCCCCCCCCCCCCCCCCCCCCCCCCCCCCCCCCCCCATCCCCATGACCCCCCCCCCATGCCCGCCCAGCCACCCCCCAAAAAAACGCTAAAGTTCTTTTTTATCCTGATTGACAACTTGCGAAGCCGATTTAATTGGTCGCGGCATTTTTGGCCCCTTCCCTGTACCCCTTCACTCAAACCCCTACATCCTACAAACCTGAGCAGCGCCCAGCCACCCCCCAAAAAAAACGCTAAAGTTCTTCTTTATCCTGATCCTGATTTACAACTTGCGAAGCCCATATTTGGTCGCGGCATTTTTGGCCCCTTCCCTGTACCCCACAAACCCCTACATCCCACAAACCCGACCAGCTAACACCCGCCCCCCCCATCCCATGCCCCCCCCCCCATGCCCCCATGCCCCCGCCCAACCACCCAAATTCTTCACTTGCGAAGCGCATTTGGTCGCGGCATTTTTGGCCCTTTCCTGTACCCTTCACTCAAACCCCTACATCCCACAAACCCGAGCAGCCTTCCTGCCCCCCCCCCATCCCCATGCCCCCCAGCCACCCTCCAAAAAAACGCTAAAGTTCTTCTTTATCCTGATCGTCTGTGAAGCTCGGGAGCCTCGCGAGCTTCGCGCTTCCCCTGAAGCCTGAAGTCTGAAGCTTCTCGAGCTTCGCGCTTCGCCTGAAGCCTGAAGTTCGGGAGCCTCGCGAGCTTCGCGCTTCGCCTGAAGGCTGAAGCTCGGGAGCCTCGCGAGCTTCGCGCTTCGCCTGAAGCCTGAAGCTCTGAAGCTCTGAAGCTTCTCGAGCTTCGCGCTTCGCCTGACACTTGAAGTCTGTGCAGCTCGGAAGTTTCGCGAGCTTCGCGCTTCGCCTGAAGCCTGAAGCTCTGAAGCTTCGCGAGCTTCGCGCTTCGCCTGAAGCTCTGAAGCTTCGCGAGCTTCGCGCTTCGCCTGACGCTTGAAGTCTGCGAAGCTCGGGAGCTTCGCAAGCTTCGCGAGCTTCGCGCTTCGACTGAAGCCTGAAGCTCTGAAGTTTCGCGAGTTTCGCGCTTCAAAAACGAAGCTCCCCTGGCTCTCTTCTTGCCGAAGCCCATTTGGTCGCGGCATTTTGGGCCCCTTCCCTGTACCCCTTCACTCAAACCCCACATCCCACAAACCCGACCTTCCTGGCCCTCTACCCGGCTAACACCCACGCCACCCCCATCCCCACCGCCCCTACCCACCCCCCCCGTGCCCCCCGCCCAGCCACCCCCAAAAAAAAGCTAAAGTTCTTCTTTATCCAACACCATTAGCCCTAAACCCTAGACCCTAAACTTAGACCTTAGACCCTGAACCCTAAACCCTAAAGCCCTGCTACTCTGTCGGTGGAGCCTGGCGCCTTTTACGGGGTCGGCGGAAGCGGCGTTAGCCCTTAGATAGATATATATATATATATATATATATATATATATATATATATATATATGCTACCCCCCCCCCCCCCAGGAGAATCTACCTTTTCAGGTAATCTTGGATCTTGGATGGGTTTAGGGTTTAAGGTTTAGGGTTTAGGGTTGAGTGATGGTACCCCCCCCCCAATCTTATGGTTCGAGGCGTACCGTCCTTCCTTCTCCATTATCTGCAATTGATATACAGTACATATACCCTATATACATACATGATGTGGGCACTTATCCTACTTTGTCTTTGCTTTTCCTAGCCCTATGGGATTTAAAGTTCAAGAGTTTAAGCCTCAAACCCTATAGGGTTACAAGGTTCTGTTACTGTAGGGTTTAGCGGGTTTAGGGTTTAAGGATTCTAAACGTGAGCCCTGTAAGGCTTCAGGGTTTGTCGTTGAAACAGTAAAGGGGTTAAAACCCTACAAGGTTTCGGGTTACGATTTTTAAATTCCTAAGTCTTAAACCACAAAAGGGTAAACCATGTAGGGTTTAAACCCTATAAGGGCTAGCCCCGATAGGGTTCTAGAGATACACCCTGAATAACCCTAAAGCTTTACATCCTATAGGGTTTAAATATTTCAACCTAAACCCTAAACCTTTAAACCTATAGAGTTTAAAGGCCACCTATTCGGTTTAAATACCTAACCCTATAGGGACTCTATAGGGGGGGGGGGGGGGGTTACCACAGGTCCCGAGGCCAAGTTGGAAAGAACCCCCCGCCCCCCCACCCCCCCCCCCCCCACCTAACCTAAGCAACCGAAACCCCCCGCCCCCCCCCCCCCCCCCCCCCCCCCCCCCCCCCCCACCTAAGCAACCCGACTGCTTACAAGCAACCCAACTGCTTCTAAGCAACACACCTAAAACAAAAGACCAACTCTTATACCTCATCCTCTGGATATGGAAATCTGAAACTCTCATCATGTAGAGATTGAAATGCGAATCTTGTTGAAGATGAGAGGGTAAGAATCTATACGAAAGCGTTAGAGGTATCTTCAACCCGATACGAAAAAGCTACAGGTGTCTTAAACCCCCACCCTTTGGAGGTAGATTCTCCAGGGGGGGGGGGGGGTACCATATATATGTGTGAAACTCTATATCTCTCTCTCTCTCTCTCTCGGGGGGGGTCGGCCCGAAGGCGTGCTCAAGCGATCCAGTCTGTGACATTCTGTGTGTGAAATTATGCATGGCACCGCCTCGAACAAATCCCCCTCCCCAACCTCCCTCAGACTGAGGTTGCCCGTAGCATATGTGTGTGTGCTCCCACGGTTCTTCTTCTTCTTCTTCTTCTTCTTCTTCTTCTTCTTCTTCTTCTTCTTCTTCTTCTTCTTCTTCTTCTTCTTCTTCTTCTTCTTCTTCTTCTTCTTCTTCTTCTTCTTCTTCTTCTTCTTCTTCTTCTTCTGCTTCTTCTTCTAAGGGGCTTGAAGGGATCACACCGCCCCCGCGCTCTGGGCGCGCCCATGTCCACATGTCTCCGTTGTGAAACTGAACAGGAGAGGCGTTGGAATCACAGTTCTCTCCCCCTCTCTCGCTCCCTTCCCCCATCCCTTTCGCTCTCTCTTTGATCGAAAGGCCTGAGTGTTTCTTCGGACACTCCGCCCACTTCGCTCTGGGCCCCCCTGCGCCGGGCGCTCTGCGCGCTCCGCAGCGCGCTCCGGGCGTTCCGGGCCGTCTCGGCGGACCCCGCGCCTCGGAAAAAGAAAAGAAAAGCGCGTCTCGGTGCTCATGCGCGAGGCGCGTGGGCGCGTGGGTGTGGGTTTGTGCGTGCGTGCGCAGCGTGCTCGCGTGCGTGCATGTGCGCGCATGGGCGTGCGACTCCCAAAAGAAAAATTAGAAAAAGAGGAGAGATGAAGTTGCTTGGGCCCCAGCGAGGGTGCGGCATCTTCTGCCGCGGATCCTGATGGGGCGCGCAGGCCAAGTCAGCAAAGTGGAATTTTTTTGGACACCCAACCTCTCCCAGCTTCGCGGCCTCTGCCGCGAGCCATGTGCTCGGCTGCCCCTGCGAGACCCAAAAAACTGAGAGGTGCTCAGAACAGTGGAAGCTGGCAACAGTCATTGAAATCCCGCGAATCGAAGGGCTGCGCAAACAAGAGAGTTTTGCAGCTCCAAGGATCTTGGTGCCTTGTGGCTAGGCGAAGGCCACCACCACGAGCCAAGCACTGTGCCCAGAACAAATGCCCAGATTGTGTGCTCAGTAGCACTCGCAGCGGGCGGCGCAGGTACCGTACAGATTCAGAACTTCCGCTCTCAAATGCAGGCCCGTCTTTTCTTGGTCCTCAAAGTCAGACTCACTGGCATTAGCACCGCCCACTGATTTTCAATGAGCTCCTAAATCGCCAACGCTGAGGGGAAGCTGTACGATGGCACGTACGTGACACACTATCACAAACACTACCTTACTACCACTCACTACCGGCACTACTGCGCTTCTGGACATCGCTGGGATTCTTTCTGGGCCAAGTCATCCCAGTCTGGTCTAGGGCCTAGACTCACTTGGCCAGTGGCGAAGAGCACCCGCATTGGGCAGGTCCTGTCTGAAGTCTTAGCACAGGTGGTGGTAGATTTGCCATTGCAAGACATGTTGGATTGCTTATAGGGCTCCTGGAAATCAGCACCAGTGTACTGGGAGCGCTGGGACCACCTGAGATTCCCAGCTTCTTCTGATTTATTTGCTTGTTCCTCGCGAGACAGGAAGAAGAAGAGCCAGAGAGTGAGAGAGAAAGGGAAAGAGACTGGGACAGAAAACAAAAGAAAAAAAAACGGAGGGACAGAGAGACTGCAGAGTCTCTACAATTCTCCGGAAGTGGGCAACGCGAGGGAACGCTGCGGGATTCTGGAACGGCTGGCACCCTGAGGGATACTCCCACAAGGATTTTCTGATTGGGGAGTGCTCTGCAAGAAGGGGGGAGAAGGAGAGAGGGGGGAGACACTTGGGAGATAACGAAACAGAAAAGATAATGAACAAAAACGGCTCCCTAGGTGTCCGTGTACCTTTTTTTGAAGAAAGCAGAGCTGCGACAGTTAGACAATGGTAGTTGTGCCCACCCCGCAAAACGTCACGGTTCTCAAGTCACTTCTCTCTCATATCTTCAGAGACTGGGGGTCATAAGTTTGTCAACGTGAAACTCACCTAGGAAGCAACCCGTTGATTGCAACCGACGACCCTCGGGACACCCCCGCCACCTCTCAAAAATTAAATAAGGGGCCCGCAAGGGATCCCTTCCACCCCTCTCGGTCTGTTGGGCCTGCAGGGGGCGACAGATCACTTTGTAGGCGAAGTTGCGCTTTAGGACTAAAGAACGGGCAACCCGTTCTTTTAACCCCTGAACCTGTTCTTCTGGCCCCTGTCCCGTTTTTTAACTGGCAATAATCCGTAGAAATCCCATTCAAAACTCAACCATAGCCTCAGTCGGAAAGCTTTCTTACACAAAGGAAGACCTAAACCTTTCGGTCCTGAGAGGGTTGACCTATGGAGCCTCCAGAGGGCAGCACATTCCAAAAAACCGAAGAGGACAGCCCTGACAGAAAAGGGCTCAAACAATGCGTCTGGCTTTGCCCCTGTTAACTTGATCGCCACCGCCTAAACGGAAAACCCGCCGGTTTTGATTGGGGCTTGGGGTTTGAGATGTCGGATCTGAGGCCAAACAGCTTGCGCAGTGCGGGCGCAAAGGTAAATGATTTGTTCACGCTCTGGAAAAATCATTTGGCAATGAATATCTCAATAGCTGGAAGAAGCCAACATGAATGTTTAGGCCCCACAGAAGAAGCCCACACGCAGAAAACCAACAGTTGCCTAGCCATCCCTTCGACAGCACTCCAGGGTAGGCCACTCAGTATCATCCAGCTTCAACCCCAAACCCCCAAACCCACCCCTGCGTCATTCCCCGAACGAAAGCCCAGCCTGCGTGCAGCACTGCCTCGACCTTCCTTCCGTGTTGCGTAACATTCTGGTTCTCCCCTGAATCTGTGATGTCAATGGCGGTGTCACGCGGCGTCTGCTCCCTGTTCCAGACTGCCACACTTGACCCAAGCTCATGCTGCTTCACCTGCATGCGCCAATTCGTTAGTGCATCATAAGTGCGTCAGGAACGAATCGAAAGACTTCAATCCACAATGGGTTGGTTGATCTCCATGCCACGCCGGCATGGAGGGTGCTCTCAAGTCTTGGGCACTGCCCCATCTCACCAAGGGCATACTGCCAATGTGTATCGTGTCCAGCCTGGGACCCTGAACCCTTTTAACCTCCGGACCTGCACCCTTCCTTTGTTCTGGGGTCGGCCCGGCTGTCGAGGCGTTTACAATTACTCTGTGCTGTCGCTGTGCTTCTGAGAGCTGAGGGCTTTCCCTCATAACTGACTGTAGTGAGTGGAGCCTCACTGAACACCTGCCGCAACAGAATAAGAACGAGTGGGTCGGATATAATGCGGAAAGGTTGCCCGAACAGAAGAGTGAACTAGTCCGGAATAGCACCCCCAGCCGCACCGCATGTGGGCGGGTTAAATATCCAGCACAGATTTGGTAAATATCCAGCACAGATTTGGCGGCAACTGAGTTCCTGCCAGCAGCAGCAGCAGCAGCAGCAGCAGCAGCAGCAGCAGCAGCAGCAGCAGCAGCAGCAGCAGCAGCAGCAGTAGCAGTAGCAGTAGCAGTAGCAGTAGTAGTAGTAGTAGTAGTAGTAGTAGTAGTAGTAGTAGTAGTAGTAGTAGTAGTAGTATAGTAGTAGTAGTAGTAGTAGTAGTAGTAGTAGTAGTAGTAGTAGTAGTAGTAGTAGTAGTAGTAGTAGTAGTAGTAGTAGTAGTAGTAGTAGTCGTCATCGTCGTAGTCGTAGTCGTAGGCGTAGGTCGTAGGTCGTAGGTCGTAGGTCGTAGGTCGTAGGTCGTAGGTCGTAGGTCGTAGGTCGTAGGTCGTAGGTCGTAGGTCGTAGGTCGTAGGTCGTAGGTCGTAGGTCGTAGGTCGTAGGTCATAGGTCGTAGGTCGTAGGTCGTAGGTCGTAGGTCGTTAGTCGTAGTCGTAGTCGTAGTAGTAGTAGTAGAAGTAGTAGTAGTAGTAGTAGTAGTAGTAGTAGTAGTAGCAGCAGCAGCAGTAGTAGCAGCAGTAGTAGCAGCAGTAGTTGCAGTAGTAGTAGCAGTAGTAGTAGCAGTAGCAGTAGCAGTAGCAGTAGCAGTAGCAGTAGCAGTAGCAGTAGCAGGAGGCGGAGGCGGAGGAAGAGCATCAGAGATACAGCAAGCGTTCATCTGGGAGTCTGTGACAGATAGGTGCTCAGGGATACTGTGCAGGACTCTGTGGGGAAAGGATATTGAAAGGCACTCGACTAGGGATACTGTAATGGATCCCTGGCACGGAAACCCGCCGGCCAGGTGACCCGAGAGACGAGCAGACACAGACAGATTCACAAACCCACACACGACACCGAGGGCGGGGAACCCAAAATAACGAGGATCAAGTGGAGGAGGTGGAGGTGGAGGAGGAAGATCGCTGGAACAGAACGTGCTGAGCGCGTGCCTTCCGCTCTTCGGACGCGGAGCACTGGACCCACGTGGCCGCGCCTCTGCCAGGAGCGCTTTCCCAAAGGCTTTCTCCCCCAAAAACTCAGCTCCGCACTCAGGCTCAAGAGTCTTCGCTCACGCGTTTCTAGTTGAAATTGAAAGCTAGGCCTGCCGGGGTGGAAAGAGCAGCTCGCCATCATCCACCACCGACGGCCTGGAGTTGCGCAACTTAATCAACTAGCGAGCTCAAAGGGATCTGTTTTTGCACAGCACTTACTGTGTGCAGTGACATATATCCGGCCACTGGACAAGGCCCCTGGCTTCAGTGACAAGGCATCAAGGAAGCCTGCACCTCGAAAGCTTGGCCAATTCCTGGACATCTTTTACCTCTTAAGCGTGATCTTGTGTGCACTGTGTGCCTTTGGAGTCTGCAGCGCAACGGCCTCGCAACATCGCGCGACAGTCAATGTGGTTCTTTCCCCAGTCAGCCCCATCGATTCAAGGAGCCGACTTTGGCTCTGAGGCGGTGGGGCAGTACCATCGCGTGCACAGCTGCCACCCTTGGGGAATAATTCAATTCTCGAAGAGAAAAAAACACAACTCTGACAAGGGCACAGGGGCGGATGGAGTGGAGATGCAAAAAAAGACGGAGGGGCGAAACAACGGAGCTTCCAAGCTTGGGCTCCCCTGCCACCGAGCAGAAGGCCCGAAGCAGATCAAACATCCTCAGGGCTCTCCGTTGGGCTCTTGGGCTCTTGGGCTCTTGCTTTTCTGCCTAAACCCCCACCCCCACCCCCAAAGACAAGCGAAAGAGCGAATCTCGTTGTGTTAAAAAGAGGAAGAGGGAGGGTCCAAAGTCTCGATGGGCGATGTATCGGCACTCATTGACGGCAGGGCACCTTCATCTCGAGGCATCGAGGGCACAGAGGCTTCTCCAGGATCCGACAGGACCGTTTAAGGTGTCCTTGCCCTGTACTGTTCTTACAAGCCTAATGCCTCCTGCTGTATACAACATATATACACCTGAGGACGTACGGCTGAGCGTGGAGCTGTGTTGCTCTTGCGCCTGCTAAATGCCCTATATGCTCTAAAACGCGGCTTCGGCACTCATACGACATGATCCTATAGTGTACTACAGTCTTCAATCTCATTCTTTCAAATGTCTTTGTCCCTTTTTGGGGCTCAGCGGGGCAGCTCGCATCCACTCACGGCTCGAATTGCCGTCGCGTCATTCCTTAGTGTCTTCGTATGTTTTCGTCCCGCCCCCTCTCACCGTCCCTTTCTTGTCTACACCCTTCTTCAGTCAGTCATCTGAGCACGTGGCCTCGCGGTCTTCGCGCACCCAGATTCTCCTCTCAGCACAAACATCGGCATGTCAATATGGGTTACAACGACTTCTGGAATTGGGATCTACACGGCTCGATTGCACGCATACTCTCTGCCTTCATTTTTGGTCATTTCCGCTGCGTCTTCTTTCCACAGGCTTAGGGCCGAAACTCTGCGATGTGGATTTCAAAGGAATATCTCAGCTTGAGGTTCTCGCTCGCTCCCTTTTCTTTGAGAGTGGTTAGATGCGTCACGGCGCGTGCTAGCGTCGGCCTGCAGGCTGGCCTTCTCTCTTTCATTCCGTTTCCCTATGTTTCCCAAATCTCTTGTTGGTCGTCTTCGTCTGTTTCGCCCTGCAGTGGGCCGTTTCGCGCCCGTTGCTGCGGCTGCGGTTAGCCCGTTTGCCCAGGATGAGGAGACGCGCGGAGGGGGGACTGAAAGCAGCGCGTGGCCTCCCTGCACCCCTCCCCCCCTCCCCCCTCCCCGCACATCGGCGGGTGACGCGTGGAGTGTCGCAAGCGTCTTCCACATGTATCCCCACTGCCAGTTCCTTGCCTTCTCCTTGCAGGTAAGACAGATTGGGATCGGGATTTTCGAGGCGCGCATGTCTGGGAGTGAATTTGTGTCTGCTGATGGGCTTGAGAGCCAGGGAAAGTGTCTCTTCCTTCCTTCCAACCCCCTCCCAAGAGGAGGCCGCCCAGTGGGAGTGCCGATACCGATCTCCTCGCTGTTTCTTTCCTTCTTTCGTGGGGTCCGCGCAAGTCCCTGTGTTTGGGGCAACTCGGTGTGTACACCCGCGTAGTACGCCCCCATGCCTTAGCGACTATCGCCAGCTTCGTGAAACTTTCTTCGGGCTTCAGCTGCCCCTTCTTCTTATTCGCCTTTCGGCTTTGGGGTGGCCTGCCCGTGCCCCCTGCTTGTTCGGCCAAGAGTCCGACCCGCAACCGTTCTTCCATTAAAGCCCTTCGTGCCAACGCCCCCCACATTTACCTAAGCGAAGCCTCCCTGCCAAACTCGAGCCTGTTGGAACCTGCCCGAACTCCTCCTTCGCCCCCCTAACACGTAGGTTAGCAGATGTTAGCAGCTTACTACCACACCGGTTCCTGACTTACAATCTACAATCCCCCAGCTGCAGACCCGATAGGACAACTTGTTACTCCCTCAAGGTCCGCGTGTTCCCTTCTACGATGGTGCTCTGAACCCGCTCAGTTCCTCTTCTGCATGGCATCCTCCCCTCCCATCTCGTCGTCGCCGTTGTTCTCGGAACCGTCTAGTTCTTTGCCCCCAACCAAGGGTGCCTGCGTTGCTTCGACCTTCTTCTGCCCGCTGCTTCTCCTTGTTGTGCTTCCCCCCTCTCGTGGCCCGGGTGCTGCCCTGTCCCCCCGTTCCTCCGCCTGTCCCTCCTCCTCCCGTTGTGCTGTTCTCCGCGTTGGTCTCCCTGCCACTGGTTCGACCTGGTAGTGGTACAGGATGTCCATGTGCCGCCCTGTCCCCTCCCCCCGCCCCTCCATTCGTTGGTAGTTCGGTGGCGTGCAGGCTCGGTGCGTGGTGGTGGTTGCGGTGGGGGTGTGTTTCCAGCTCCAGGAGCTCCCCCACAACTCCCTGCTCCAATCGTCCAGCGACCGCAGCGCTTCTTGCAGTTGTTGTCTGATTCGGGCTTCGTGTTGTAGCCATTCCCCCCCCCCCTTGCTGGGTTGTGCCTCCTCCCCCCCCCGCCAGTGCCAGCGCGTCCGCTGAGTGCACCTCTGTGCCCCCCTCAACGTGTTGGACCTCCAGCGCACAGGCTTCTGCCCCCAAGCAGGCTTCGGCGTGGTGTTGCGTGTTGGTGAGCTGCTGCGGAGTGGGGGGTGGTTGGGGTAACTTCGGGTAAGGTGCAACGCCTGTTCTCCCTCCGCGCCCCTCGCTTCGGCTAAAAAAGTTCCCAACTGCTCATGCATCGGACACTGTCCAGCCATCGTCGCCCTTGGCGGACGAGCTGTAGCATTGTCCCTACATCTGGCGTCTTTCCTGTTGGTTGAGACCCACTTGTTACTTGTCTTGCCTGCCGCCCCCTCGGTGCCCCACCTCCTCCTGTTGGTGCTGGTTCCCCCTCCCTGTAAGTCACGGGTGTGGTAGGCCCTAGCAGGCTGTGCCTTCCGATCCAAGGCCGCGTGCTGCTGCTCTTCGGTTGGGGTGCTGCTGCTCTGCTGTGGGTGTGGATTGGTTGGCTTCGCCCCCCGGCTTTCGTGGCGCCGCAACTCCCTCAGACACTGCAGTGCCGTATTAAGGTGGTGCCTTCCTTCCCCCAGTGCCGCTCTATCCCCGCTGTCTGTTGTCGGGTTCGCGGCTTGCTCTTCTGGCACTTCCATGCTGCCTGTAGGCATGCCCTGGCCGTCTTTCTTTCTTGGGGGCATGGGGGTCTCTCTCCCTCTCTCTCTCTCTCTCTCTCTCACTTTCTTCTTCTCGTGCGCTTATTTACGCTCGCTCCTCAACTCCTGCACTGAACATACGCGTCTTGTCGAGTCCTTCCTCGCAGTTCACTGTCCGTCATGATGGAGATAGCCCGCCTGGCCTGAAACGCACTGATGATCTCTAAGCATTCTGCAAACCCCCTACAAGTCTGAACTCGATTCACCCATTCAGCTAGGAGCAGCCTCTCTCGAACTGCTGTACTCCACAAGCGCGCAACCTTTGGAGCCTTGAACAAGAAGACAGCACACAAACATCACTGAGGCTCATATATATATATATATATATATATATATGGTACCCCCCCCCATCGTTTTCCTTTTTTCTGTCAGGTATCGAGCTAAGACGATTTCGTCTGGGCCGCAGTGTTTAGGGCTTCTCGTGAGGTCCCAGTGTTTGTCCTCTCATGATATAAAAACTTCAGACTTCCTAGAATTTCAACTTTGAAATTTTTGGGCCCTGAAACCGAAGGTTGAAGAATTGAAGACCCCTAGGAAAAGCTTTCCCAGGATCTTCGATTCCGGGGCCCGAAACGTCAAAATTTCAAAAAACTCAAACTTGGCATTTTTTGGCGCAAAAACCGAAGATTGAAGAATTGAAGATCCCCCAGAAAAGTTTTCCCAGGATCTTCGATTTGGGGACCCGAAAAATTTCAAAGTTTCAAAAGGCCCGAAAACCGAAGATTGAAGAATTGAAGATACATAGGAAAAGTTTCCTAGAATCTTCAGTTTATGGATGGGGGAATTTCAAATTTGATATTTTTGAAATTTTGAAATTTTTCGGGTCCCAAATCGAAGATCTTGCAAAAATATTTCCTAGGGATCTTCAATCTTCGGTTTTAGGGCCCTAAGATTTCAAATTTGAAAAGGTTTTCCACAAGAGTCTCCCAGAAATCTTCAATCTTTTTCTACAAGAGTTTTTCAGAATGAAATGAGCGTCTTGTGAAATAACACCCGCACGAAAAAGTTTGAACCCCCCTCCCTCCCCCTCCCTCCCCCCTCCTCTCCTCTCCGCTGCGCTCTCTGGTTGTTCTTAAGGGCTTGTTCAAGGCTTGTCTTTAAACCCTTATCGGGTTTGAAAGAGAAGGCCAGAAACTCGAGAGGGCTTAAGGCTGTAATCCCCAAACCGTAGAGCCTATGGGGCTTAGGCTTCAACCTTAAACCCTAACCCTTTAAACCTCATACATAGGGTTTCAAGGTTAAGCAACTACACTTAAATCCTCAACCTTTAAACCCTATGGTGAAGGTTTGTTAAGGGGGTTAAGGTGCAAAGGTTTAGGGTTTCAAATTTAAGCATTCAAACCTAAGGCCATAGAGTTTAAACCTTAAGGGTTTAAGGCCTAGGCATTTACACCTTGACTAGCCTTTGGGATTTAGGGAAAAATTCCGTTCCTTAAATAGATGTCGCTACATTCTAAGGAGCGGGATCACCTATTCGTTTAGGATTTGGCGAGTAGCAAGGTTTACGCCTCGTGGGGGTGCACTTTTACGCTCCTCTTTAAGATTAGAGATTTCGGAACTAAGATTTGGAATCCTCCCGCTTTAGGGCCTGTCCAACTTGATTATGGAATATAGTGAGAGGTGAATCTCATGGTTTACGCAATAGGATTCGGGGAATAAGAGTACGGCAATACAATTTAGGGAACAAGATTTCCCATTCTTTAGGATTTTGCAACAAGACTTGGGGAACGGGGCTAGTTTCCAATGGGATTTAGGGCTCTCTTCGGGGCTGTCCTCTGTAGGACTCAAAGACCATTTTGAAGGCTTAGGGAATAGGACTTCGGGGTGAATAAAATTTAGGGAACAAGATTCAGGGATCCCGCTCTTAGGACTGAGAATGAAAAGGCACTTTGGGTTTAGGGACCCTCTTTTTAGGGTTTAAGGAATAAGTTTTGCGAGTAATTACAATTCAAGGAGTTAGATTTAGGGATCCCGCTCTTTAGGATGTAGCGAAAAGAAATTAGGGAACAGGGTTAGCTTTTTGAGGATTTGAATAAGGGAATAAGATTTAGGCATCCCCTTCTTTAGGATTCTGCCAAAAGATTTAAGGAATAGGACGAGTTTCTATAAGATTTTTAGGGGCTCTCCTAGGGCTCTGCTCTGTAGGATATGTGGAAGGTTGCCCGGCATTCAGATTGAGTTTGGTATGTACATCCTGAGGCTAGAAGGGCCACAAAACCATGGATCCATGGGGGGGGGGGGGGGGGGGGTGCATATATATATATATATATGTACGAGGAACCTCTATGAACTATTTGATGATTCTGTTTCTGGTAGACTAAGGAGGGGGTTTGAATAGTTTGGGGGTCCTGCCTGGGGCCCCCAATCTATTCACACTATTCAAACTATTCAAACTATACAAACTATTCAAACCTGGGGGGTTTGAATAGTTTGAATAGTTTGGGGATCCGGCCTGGGGCCCCCAAACTATTCAAACTATACAAACTATTCAAACCTGGGGGGGGGGTTTGAATAGCCTGAATAGTTTGGGGGTCCAGCCTGGGGCCCCAAACTATTCAAACTATTGTACCTATTCAAACTATTGAAACTATTCAAACAGTTCAGACTATTCAAACTATTCCAACTACTCAAACTACTCAAACTATTCAAACTATTAAAACTATTCAAACTATTCAAACTACTCAAACTACTCAAACTATTCAAACTATTCAAACTATTCAAACTATTCAAACTATTCAAACTAGTAAAACTATGAAAACTATTAAAACTATTAAAACTATTAAACTATTCAAACTATTCAAACTATTCAAACTATTCAAACTATTCAAACTATTCAAACTATTCAAACTATTCAAACTATTCAAACTGTTCAAACTGTTCAAACTGTTCAAACTGTTCAAACTGTTCAAACTGTTCAAACCATTCAAACCATTCAAACTATTCAAACTATTCAAACTATTCGTACCTGGGGTGGTCTGAATAGTTTGAATAGTTTGGGGTCCAGCCTGGGGCCCCAAACTATTCAAACTGAGGGATGAGAGAGCAAGAGATGACAAAGAAAGGAGAGTGGAACAGAGGTGAGAGGAGGGACAGAGGGCGACTGAAGAGGACAACTCCTCCTCCTAATCTCGCAGCTACCAGTCCTCTTCTCCTTTGTCTTCCCGCGCAAGCTCGTCTTGGTTTATCAACAACGGGACAGGAGGGAAGAACAAGGAATGAACAGAGGCCTCCTCTTTTCATCCCCTCCCCTCTCTCTAATTGTTCTTTCTCTCTTACATTCTCTCTTTCTGTCTGTCTTTTCCCTGGCTCTTGTTCTTATTCTACCATTCTCGGATTCGCTTCTCTTTCGCTTGTCTTTTGCCGTACTCCCTTGTCTTTTTCCTTGTGCATCGTCTTTGCAAGAATGTTTCACAGTAACTTCGTTCGAGAACCTGTCCCAATACTAGTTTGCTTGGAGGGTAGATGGTTGTTATTCCGTTTTGCGGGGCATGCGCACGCACTGGGCATGAACTAAAAAAATGAGGTATCTGCTCACAGTATTCTCGCGGTACCGTGTCCGAATGTTTCATATTTGTTGTTTTAAAACCTATCCCAAGAATAGGTTCCCTCCCGAGGCCCTGTTTTGGGGACTCCCGGGGCCCGTTTCTGTGGGGCCTCTCCGGACCTTGTTTTGGGGCCTCCTGGGCATGCACGGGGCAGGAGCTACAAAAATGAAATATTTGCTCGCGATACCGTGTCCGGATGTTTCATAATTATTCTGTTGCAAAACGTATCCCAAGACTAGGTTACCACAGCGTCCTCTCCCCAAGGCTTAGGGGTAGGGTTTCGTTCTTAGGGGTTTAGTGCGAAAGAGACACACGGTGTAGTCTCTGTCTTTCACCTCTAGGGAGGTAGGTAGGCTCTTGTGATACTATATTACATTTTTTTGGCTTGGGGTTTAGGGTTACGGTCTAGGGTTGGGGTTTAGAAGCATTTTTCAGAGAAACGTAATTGCCATATTCGAGAACTCTGTTAATCATAGCAGTAGTATAGACTAGTATGAAAAACAAGGGAGGATCATCACATTATACATAAAGGTTCCTGCCTCATCATATATATATATATATATATATTTTTCTATATATATACATATATGCCCATGTTTCGAGAACGGCTTCGAGAAGCTGTGCTGCTGAGGCACCCATGGTTGCTCCAGGCTCCTTCAAGATCTGGCAGAACCTCGCAGTCGGCGACACTCTCTGTCACTCTGTCACGACAGCCACTTCTCAAAGAAGGGCCCAACAGAACTGTGCCGGCGTCCCGCATGTGGTCCTGGCACAACATAAACAAACTGAAGGTCGCTGGAATCTTCTGAAAGTTCTGACATGTTCTGATCCTTGAGCTCCTGCCAGGTCACACCTTGGCAATCGGATTTATGGCTCTATGCAGCGCACCTTACAAGCTGAGGCCAACGCTGTAGGCCAGGTTCCCTACAAAGACTCGGCAACCGATTCCTGCGGGATGAGAGATGGGACTCAGAAATGCCCGAAAGGTCAGTGTCTACAGTAGATGGGGCAGCCTCCACGTTCGTGCCCATCTCTGCCTGAGGCTCAACACATTTGTTTGTTAAACCCCCTTGCAACAAAATGCGGCACATTAGCCTGACCGGCTTGCTCTCACCCTCGTCTTCTGCGCTCCTTAGACCCCGAAACTCTGTCTCTCTCTCCTTCTTCTTCCATCTCCACAGCGACACAAGAGCTCCCTCTCTCCCTCTCTCCCCCTCTCCATCTCTTTGCCCGAGCAGCCGTGGATGGGCCGCCATTTCCGCTCATCATAGGACCTCGAGCGTGACAAGCGTGACAAGCGTGACAAGCGTGACAAGCCACAATGCCGGGGAAGCTTGAAGCTTAAGTGGAGCTCGCGTATTCTCGCTTTTGAAAAACGTAAAAAGAAGGCAAAAGAGCGAGAAGTCTCCCTCTCCCTCCCTCTCCCTCCCCAACGCTAAGCCCGGCGCCGGCTCCGAGCCCGGGAGGCGACCTCACAGAGAGAGGCTCCCAGAGAGAGCGTCAAGAGAGAGCGCATTCTTTCTTCTCTCACTTGTTGTTTCTTTGCTTTTTGCTTTTTTTTTTAGCACTTTTCGCCACTTCGCCACTTCGCCGAGGCACGGGGACTCGAAGCTCCTCACGTCGTCCTCTGTGGAAACTGAAGAGCAGCCCCCCAACCAAAAAAAGGTCACCACCTCAAGCCACACGCTTCTTTCAGGCTGGTCATACTGGAGAGCACTCCGACGGAGCGCTGCCCTGCTTTCACGTCCTCGATAGCTTGGGCCGTCGTCCTCACGGTCCTCCCCTGCGAGAAAAGCACTGCAGCTGCTCTCAGCTTGGCACTACTTCGTAATGCTAGATAATACTTCAACAAATCCACAGAGCGATTCATCCACAGAGCAAACTCAACATCCACACTAACCATCCCAATTGCTCAGTTGTCTCAATCTCAGATTGCATTCGAAGCGACGCACAAAGATCAGCCGGCCCTTAAGCTCCGAATCAGACCTTGGGCCGCGTATTCCGAAAGCATGCGAGAGCTCTCTCTTTCTCATTTCTTCCCATTTCTTCCCATTCCTTCCTCTCCGTGTCGGGCGCCCCACAGCTCCCGGATGGCTCGTTGGGCTGCAGAGGCGGAGGCATACTCCACAATACCTCGAAGTCGAAGAAGACTCGATGAAGGCATCACAGCGGCATAAGGCTTAAAAGCATTCAGCTTCGCATGATGTTCACGTATTTGAAGCGGACGAGATCCCAGCCGCAACCCTTGGACCCAAGCGCCTGGGTCAGAACTTGGCCCATGCTCCCGCATGCTCCCGCATGCTCCCACACGCTCCCGCAGCAAAAGTCGTCGAATATCGAAGTTGCTGAAAGCACGACTTGGCGCCAAGCAGTTCCAGGCTCTGCCAAGATGTCACAGCGCACGACCTTGGCTTCTCCAGAGCACACTTCAAGGCCGATCTTAAGAACCATCCCTACTGAGTAGAGCCTATAGAAGCAGCCTGCAGGCCCTAGGCCCTAGGCCTCACCACACTGCCGCATGTGATCTTTCAGCGCCTCCACCACACCCAACGCAGCACAACACAACAGTGAACCACGCCAAGCGTGATTTCAGAATCTTCGGACTTTCCTTTCGCTGCCAGCCTGCCACGTGACGCTGTACGGCAAGTTCCTCGAACACCCGAGCTGCTGAGTCATGGCTGGTCAGGCAAATGCATGTCAAAGGGCAGCGCCCGACGAACACTTTGCGGCCTCCTCTGGATGGGATGGTCAAAATGTCAAAGTTCGGAAATTCAAACAAACATCGTCAGAAGCATCCCATTGCATCTCGCAAGTGTGACCCCACCTTGTGCCGATCGTCGAGGCCTGAGCCGCAGACGGCCAATACAGGAACACAAGAGAGCTGAGGGCAGGGCACACGGGAACATGCTCTGTTCTGAGCTGTGAACTCCCGATCTTCTCTGACAAAGATTTTCCCTGAAGGCGAGTGAATCCACATCAACTCCCGCTCAGTGATCTTGGCGACTATAAGGGCCCGGCGCCCCTTAATCTCCTGACCACGCATCGTAAGTCTTAAGTGGAGACTCACGTGACCCGGCAACGCTCCACGCGTAGCCGAGCGGCGGTATCCGTCAGCTGGTTCACGGCCCGCGCTGCCTGAGAGAAGCGGGGAACAAAAAATGGTACAAAGAGGAAGGATAAAGGATTCGCAGAAGAACACTGTAACAAAATAAGGGTCTAAACGAGTTCTCGTCCCTCACTTTTCTGGGTCTCTCGGCGCCGGCTGCGCTGGCAAACTCCACGAGGCCTCGGCATCGCAGAAGTAACTTCAAAACAAAGGCCACGGAGCTCGTCTGGCATTGTTTGGTTTTACGGTCAAAAGAAAGAGTATGCATCCGCCGAGGCGTAGGAGTATGGGTAGCACAAAGCAGGTACCCCACCTCGAACCCCTCCCAATCGCCACAATTTTGCACCCTTTTATTTTTTGAATGGGTGCCCCTTACCAGAGGCATTTGGGCTTGGCACCTCTGCGCGGGCCCCGACCGAGGCGGTTCGCGTAGCGTTGAAATTTACATATCTTACATGCTTCGGGAGAGTTTTTGAGAATTTTGCGCAGAAGTGTGAGGGCTCCACCGCAGCCCTTGCTGCCCATAGCCTCCCGACGAACGAGCTTCAACAAAAGAGAAAGGGAGAGAGGGCACTGTAAAAACGATTCGCGTGTTACGTCGCTGCGTGTCGTGTCCAAGGCCAAGTTGGGGACTGTTCCAGGCTCAGCGAGGATGTCGCAGTGCAGAACCTCGAGATACAGGTATCACAAGTCGCATTGTTGCTTCAACATGCAATCGATGAGGCTCTGTCATCTCCCGCTTGCCTCATGTGATCCTGCAGGCCGCGCAAGCGCACGGGAAGCTATGTCAATGTCTACCTGTCCAAACATGCCGGGAAACCTTCAGTTCCTGCCAGGTGCAACTGTAGGGCAGGTTCCCAACCTGACAGCCGCTTTCTGCCACTAGAACCCGGAACGGCATGCAAGGCACATGGAGCCCGTGCTGCTCGTCATGAGCTGCGGGTAATAACTGGTCGTGGACTCGGAGCGCCAGACTTCATTTTATTAAACGAATACCGGGTATCGATGCCCGAAGCTCCCTCAGTGGGACTCCGTGGGAGACGAAAACAACGCTGCACAACACCGCCACAACGCCGCCACAACGAGGCCCTGGAAAAGGCCCTAGACCCTCTTAGGGACGCCAGCCCCTCCTCCCCGAAAAACTTATTCCATCTGCAAGTCCTGTGACAAAAAGTTGCAGGCCACAAGGCCCTGAGTTTTGTGACAAAATGGAACCCTCTTATGGACGCCACCCCACCCCCCCCCCTTCTGGTCACAAAAACTCAGAGCCTTGTGGCCTGCAACTTTTTGTCACAGAACCTGCAGATAGACTGTGTTTTCCGGGGGGGGGGGGGGGGGGGGGGAGGGGCGGGCTGGCGTTCCTAAGAGGGGTTCTAGGGCCTTTTCCAGGGGCCTGCAACGTTTGTTACAGAACTGATTCCAGGGCAACGTTTTGTCAACCTACCTATATACATACTCATCGCTGGAAGTTTTTCTAACTGCACCTCGGGGAAAAGATATTCTATCTGCAACGCTGGGTATCGTAACTGCAACTAACGTCTGGAAAATCAATATTCTAACTGCAAGGTTTGGCCGAGGGTAATTTCTTGTTCAAAAAACCCAAAATGTACTGGGCGGAGGGTAAACACAAAAAAAGAATCTACCTGCAAGTTTGCCACTATATAGCGTTCAGGGTTTACGATGTGGGGTGTGCGGTGTAGGGTCCCGAAGATCGTTTGAACAGCCGGCATTCGCATTGCTTCCGACTTCGGAACTCGCTGCTCGTCTTTAGACCAGACACGTACACGACACCACGTAGATCCGCGCTTTCCAAGCACTCGAGTCCATGCGGCAAGGCCACATTCTCACCTAATTCCATAATCGCACTACACCCTAAACCCTCAACCCTAAACCCGAAACGCAAAACCTTCTGGGATAGGGCATCATAGGGTATCTATTTCCACTGTGAGGCAAATATTGTCCGAAGGTCATGCAAGCAGTCGGCTGGTCAATCCCTAAACCCTAAACCCTAAAACCTGAAACCCTGAACCCAAAGGCTGCAAAGAGCTGCCAAGCCAGTAGCATTTGACGTGTCGTTTTCCTGGCAATGCCCCTCGCAGCTCGAACTACACTTCTTTCCACACCCTGCTATCGGAGGACTTTCCGTAAGGCTCTATGTACCTAGGTTTCGGGTTAAGGGGTTTAGGGGCTCGGGTGTATATTTGGGCCCCACAGTTGCTATGTGGGAACCCCTTTAAGGCCTACATCCTCATGAAGGGAGACCTGGTTGTGGAGTTTATGAGTGGGTAAGATAGGGGTCTTAATAGTTGGAACACTTTGTTTTTTGAAGGGGGGGAAGTTATAGTATAATTACAGAGGGACCATAAACGCATTTCCCAGAATAGGGCTACCCCCAGCCAAAATACTATAATCCTCTAATTACTATAGGAACCCCCAACAAGGGTACCCCTATTTTCGGAAACCCCACTATTCGTGATGATTCCAACCTCAGACTAAACAATCACCCGCAAGTGTCTCGCAGCGCTCTCAAACTCCCAAGCCCGGCCCAAGCCCTGTCATCTCGGCTCCAAACGAAGACGCTGCTTCCGGAGCATGCCTACTAAGGAAGTGACAGAGAGTGGCAAAGTTGAATGTCAACGTCAAGAGTGCATGAAAGCTCACAATGATGTTCACCTGCGCCTCCGACCGGTAAGCCCTCCCCCCCTCCGCCTCCTATGCCCTGGAATCTGAGGACTTGGGACCGCGTGAACCCTTCGGGGCCCTTCGGGTAGTGGTCCACGGGATGAACGCCGCAACGGCTGCCGAACCCGAGACCCGAGCGCTCAGGTTCGAAAAATCGAAGCCTTGATTTCAAGATGTAAGACTTGGGAAGTCCAGGCGCCCAGCGGCGCCGAGGGCATCAAAATGTATCAACGTAGCCAGCTATGTTGCGAATTGCCGTAACATCAAGGGTGCGCACATCTTGGTGGATCTCATCTCCGTCCTGGCTACATCCTCCTCAGCCGCCTGGCCTCGATGCCGTGACTATAGAATGCCCATCGAACCTCGAAAGCACCAACCCGGGATTCTGCCACCCTGGCACATAATGCTCAGCAAACGGCGGACACAAAGACAAGCGGGCGTCACGCTCAGCAAACATTGTTCTGAACCCAAAATGATTCTCAATACATCGCTGCGGCGCTTTTATGCCATTCACATACTCGCCGGATACAAATGCATTGCATGCTGGTCTACATGAACGAGACAGTTGTACAACAACGGCATTTATGACGATTCATGTGAGTGTTGCTTTGACTGTAAACTCTGCCTATTAGGAAGTCCAACATTTGCAACAATCCTAATTCTTCAGCAAGCGCAAAAGTCACAATTCACAGACCAGAAACAAACAACGCGAAACCCAGCATCACCACCACAAACAAGTTGCATCCTGATGTTTGCAACTTGCTGTTCTGCAGGGCTCAAGCGGACAGGCAAGTGCAAGTGCAAGTGCAAGTGCAAGTGCAAGTGCAAGTGCAAGTGCAAGTGCAATGGCATCTATTGTTTTTGGATACATTGACATAGGTTCCTGCTTGTGTTTATCTGCTGTTCGCATTCCGTGTGATTAATGGAAGCCCATATGAATACTCTCCAAGCGTCATATGAGCATTGCGTTTGCCGATGGGGAAAGCGGTGGAGGCAGGGGGGGTGGGTGGGGTGGGTGGCTTGTGACTTGTCGCTCTGGCCATGTTCAAGATTCAAGAATGGTCTTGACCACCATCCCTTCCACGGAGTCTCTTCATCTTGGTTGCAGGCAGAGCGGCACCCAAGTCCACAAAACGTTTGTTGAACTAGCCTCCCTGAAGGGGCTGGAACTCTGCTGGGGCCTTTCGGGGTCCTGTCTACAGAGCCCAACTCTGATGCAGTACTAAGCCCAGCAATCTATGCCTTCCGCCCGTGCTTCTCCGCCAGCTCATCGAGGGTCATGTCCTGAGCCGCAACTTCTCCGTGTGCTTTAGACGAAAGGGCGGCATGCGCTACTGTATCATGTTCTTGAATGCTTGGGCCAGTGTCGCCGCTCTATCAGAAGTGCATCAGCTGCGCTAGTGACATTCAAGCAACTTTTGGCTTTTGTCAGTCATTCTTTTTTATTCATTGCTGCAGCGGTCGATCTCCGGGGCTTGGGCCAACTTCACCGAAGGCTTCCATGCCATTGTTGCGGGCAAAGAGCGCCGCCGCGCCACGCAGGCGCCACGCGGCGCTTGTGCTTCAAGTACGTTGCAAGTGCAACTGCAAGTGCAACTGCAAGAGCAACTGCAAGTGCAATATAGTGCACGTGCATGTACATTGCAAGTGCTTGGAGTGCCGTCTTGGAAATTCCTCTGCGCCGCCTCTGAACTTGCCCAAGCATGTCCAAATCTCCATTCCTCTACATGGAAAACATGCTTCTGCCATCAGCCCCAGCAACTATCTAGCACATGCTTCTGGTAGCCATCGGCTTCGGCATGGAAACATGTGTGACAGCAACACGACGGAAGGAGCCATTCGTTCGCTCAATGACCTGATCTCTGCCACAACTTTCTCGGCCCGCCATCTTGATTAGCTATGCACACGGTGCCTCAGCTTCGTCGACCTGCCCAGGGATTGTTACTAACTCTTGCTCTGTCTGCCACTCTCATCTCCACTCTCATCTCTAGACCGTCTGCTGTGCAGCAGATCCGATGGCCTCGCTTTTTGTGCCAGGGACGCACCCTGCACAGTGTCACCGTTCAGTTTCAGTGGAGGCGAAGCATTCCATGAAACTGACTGCTGTTCTGCTGCCTCAAAGCCAAACCATGACCAAAAGTCCTGGTCTCATTCCAGTTTTCGAAAAGCAAACATACAGACATGCTCTGAAACTCTTGAGAAAGTGTGCCTGAGGCTGAGGCGCCTGCATCATCACGTCGATGCACGGACGATATGCGCTCCTGGAGCTCAACACAGTGATTACGCAGCGACAATTCTCAGCTGTCCAAAGTTCCAACATGTTTTCCACTCCGTTCGGCAGGCTGAGCCGCCTCGCTGGCTCTGCCGTCAACGGCACGGTGAGCCCTCGAAGTGGGACACAGCTATCACAGCGCGTTGGCTGAGTCGACATGAACCGAAGACGACTGAGATCAGTGTCAGCTTTGAGCGAAGCACTGACCTCGAAAGTAAAAAGGGAGTCCCCCGGTGTCAAGGGCATCCCTTCTACGTTAACGCACCTCTGGAACGCCGCAGGATATGGTCACATATGCCGTTATTGCGAAGTTCACACCAACCGAAGTTGCTACTGAAGCGTTGCAAAGACTGCGGCCTTCATGTCGCAACGCGTTTCCTTTGAACGGCTGCTCTCATGAGGCACTGGGCTTTCAGTGGTTCAGGGCGAAGGTCCATCCCAAATATACTCCTCACAAGCATTGGCCGGTATCGGCGAATAAGTGTTCGCTTACAGCTCGGGGGTCCTCGGTGCTTCCCAGGGAGTTCCTTCGCGGAATCTCCTTGAGAAAAAAACACTATGCATTTTAAAGCGAAGGAACTCACCAGAAACAATTTCTGACCATCTCTGACCGCTATGAGACTTCCGAGCGCGCCTCCTCCAATCGCGCGGGCGTAGGCAGTGGGTCCGAAGTCTCCGTGACTGGTTCCGGCTGAGACATGCCGTGGAGGATGCAAAGGAAATCCTCAGTGCAATCTCAGTGCTACGATGTGAGCCTTTCATACTCACGTCAGCATGCTCTTCTCCATCTTCCCGTATCTGCTCGGCCGGGAGTTTGAGGCGCTGACATTGTGCGAGAGTCCACCGGGTATCTCCCAACCAAGCCTCCAGGTGGACTAAAGGCAGGACTCAAAAGGACTCAGAAGGACTCAGAAGGACTCAGAAGGACTCATGGCCCCCTCCACACATGCGGCTGCATGGAGACATCTAGTGAGATCGAATCGCGCTAGCTTATCCTCGGAACGTCGCTGAACTATTAAATGTCACTAAATCACAAAAACGGGTCCAAGCACCGAGCTCCTTCAACATGTCCTGCAGCCACACAAGCAGTTTTGGTACTTTCTGCGTTTCTGGATGTCTCGGAAACATTGTGCCTTGCCTGTTGATACACGAGTTGTTGCATTCTGACCAGCTGACCAGCTGCGCTCCTCCGGATCTTCCAGGCGCCCTCGAAGCTTCGCCTGGTTGTTTTGGTCATGCCATCTCGGGACAGGATGGGTGAGGCCTCGAAGGACATCGTGACAACAATAATGATGCTGACCTAGCCCCCAAAAAGTGTCAGCACACAGGTGTCTGCAGAGCATGTGCGCCCGTATGTTATCTGAAAAAAAATCTTTGCAGTTTTTAGCCACTTTACGCCATGAAATCTGCCAGCTTGGGATCGCGCGATATGGAAAGATACCCTGGAAGCAGATCTTGTGCACACTCCCTGCATGCCTCTCGCAGGATGGCTCTGCCCATAAACGCCGCCTGTGAACTCCGCCCGCAAGCTTCGTCCATAAACGCCGCCCGTAAACTCCGCCCGTAAGCCCGCCCGTGGACTCCGCCCAGAATCACCGCCTGTAAACCCGCCCTTAAAGTTGCCCGTCAAGCTTCGCAACGTCGCTCCAACGGAACTTCAGCTGCAACACCGTGCGGCCACAGCGCCTGTAATTCAGGAACTGAATTAAAAGGCAGTCCTCTCTTGAGATTTTAGGGCTCCAGTTCGGGCGCCTTCAAGGGCAGCTCTCAAAGTTGAAACAAGGCCACCTGCTGCCAGCATTTGCTGCCCTAGAGGACGCAGCGAAAAGCAACACCCCCCAAGTCTGTCTTGCAGAATCAAGACCGTTCTTCAGAGGCTGCCCTGCCCCCTACAAGTAAGGATTTCTTTTGCAGCTCGGAGGCTGCATATCACGCAATCAATGTTGATATGAACAAGGCCAGTCTGAACATCTCATCTGGGACACCAATCAAATGATCCCTGCAGAAAAAGCCACACACACACACACACACGCGCACATACACACGCGCGCACGCACGCACGCATGCACGCACGGACGCACGGACGCACGGACGCACGGATGCACGGATGCACGGACGCACGGACGCACGGACGCACGGATGCACGGACGCACGGACGCACGGACGCACGGACGCACGGACGCACGCACGCACGCACGCACGCAAGGACGCGCGGACGCACAGACGCACGGACGGACGGACGGACGGAGCGGGCGGGGAGAAATCCCTTGCAGAGAGGCCTCTTGGTCTCTGGTTGTGACTTGGCTCCCCTCTTGGTGCCCGACCGGACGCCGCTCTCGCCCGCCAGGCTGAGCCTTCCGAGATTCCAGGCAAAAAAGGAGAGAGGGAGAGAGAGGGAGAGAGAGGGCGAGAGATCCCAAAAGCATTTTAGAGCCGTGCTTAAGACCTCACTACTGTAAGAAATTGCTAGTATCATCCATCACTACATCCAACACGACATCTATGACGACATCCATCCACGACGACATCCATCCTTGCGTCAACGACGACAACGAAGACGTTTCACGATGGTTCACGAAAACCATTTTCGACAACGCGAAAACACGCAGAGGGTTGTCGTTCGCGTGATCGCGATGCGCCGCGCACACACATTCGACAACGCCAAAACACGCAGACCCTCTGCGTGGATGCGGCGTGTCGTGATCGCACGAACGACAACCCTCTGCGTGTTGGGGCGTTGTCGAAACGCAAAAGCGACGATCCTCTGCGTGCACGCGGCGTGTCGTGATCGCACGAACGACAATCCTCCTCGCTTTGCGTTTCGACAACGCCCAAACACGAAGCGGGTCATCGTTCGTGCAAACACAACACGCCGCGCCCATGCAGAGGGTCCTCGTTTTTGCGTTTTGACAACGCCCAAACACGCAGAGGGTTGTCGTTCGCGCGATCACGACACGCCGCGCCCACGCAGAGGGTCCTCGATTTTGCTTTTCGACAACGCCCAAACATGCAGAGGGTTGTCGTTCGTGCGATCACGACACGCCGCATCCACGCAGAGGATCATCGTTTTTGCATTTCGACAACGCCCAAACACGCAGAGGGTCTTCGTTTTGGCACTTTTCTTGATGAAGCGCCGCGGCTCCCGCCAACCCTACCCCGTGCTTTAAAACATTTTAGTTTTAAGAGGAAAACCCATCAAAACCCATCACGCCACGAAATCCATCAAATCCATCACACCATCCATCACGTCATCCATATAACGGCACTCTTGACCGACAACCGACAACCACCTCCGCTGAAAAAACCCTCCGCCATGCTTTCGGGAACTAGAAGCAAAAGCCACAGGAGAGCTACAGCAACAAAGTGGGGCCGTTCTTCTCTTCGAACAGTTGGGAGATCTAACCTCCTTGCCTGCAAAGATCTGCAACGTATAGGACATTTCTCTCTTTCCTGCCTGGGAGCGCACACGTCGCAGCCTGAGCAAAGCGGCGTCAAGGCATCTCTGCGGTGATGATCGTATGAGTCTCAGCGCTGTGCGAGCTGATGCTGACGCACTTCTCACCTCGGCACTCCCAAAGGTAAGCTAGGTCTGCTGGTCTGCTCTCCATGCCATCCTCCATCCGACCTTCTCAGATCCGAAGTCTAAGTAGTTTTTTTTCCGAGCGTTCGAGCAAAATGCCTTCAAACGTCCTTGAGGCCCTCTCTCGGCCCGAAACACTCTCTAGACTCTGTAGGGATCCCGAGGTCCCTGTTGTCGCATGCCTACGAGTCCTATGCAGAAATTCGGCTGCACGATGCTTCGCAACCCTAGTCATGTCCAGCATCCTGCAGCAACCGTTGCAACACCGATGCCATTAACTTTGCTTCTGCGCCGCTCAACACTTAGCAGACTTAGCAGACTCAGCGTTTCAACGACTTAGCACAAGATAGCCTAAGATGGCACAACTGCTCAATTCCACGCCCAGCGTCCCATGGACAGCTTGTCAAAAGCCCGAAAGCACGCTCGGTCAGCCACGTGGTCCTGCCGAGCTCTGCTCGTGAGCCCTAGCGAGCCCTAGTCAGCCGACTGCAAAGTAGAACACCGTGTGGCCTGCCACGGACCATGCGTCCACTTCCGAGCACCCTCCTGCGCTACACTCCGTTCAGAACTCAGAATCCCGCCACGTAGCAATCTATAGAATCTATCAACCGTCATCAGATTTCAGCCATCGCCTGGGTTTGCAGAAGCAGGATCGTTGCCAAAGCTTCGCTCCACCCAAGAACGCCAGAGCCGTCGCAGTTAGCGGCAGGGAGCACCTGACGCAGCACGCCTTATGCCCACATGTCTCTTGGCCCACAAATACCCTCGAGCTTCCGGCACAAAGCAACGCCTCGGTCAAATTCAGCTCAAGACTGCGCAAGATGATACAAAATAATTGAAAATAATGCTGGAGTGTACTATGATGTACTGTGCTCCAAAGGCTGATGTCTGACCTTCATCAGTTGCAGCACCAGCTGGTGGCTCGGAAGAAGGTTGCATGAACTGCCCATCCTGACGGGTTCAGGAATGATTGAATGAAAACGCCGCTTCTCCTGTCGCTTCGTTGTTGTGCTCTTGCAGGCCTTTGCACGGTGGATGATATGGACTGCTCTGTCAGGGGCCCTCGACATTGAACCTGGTATCAATCTGTATCAACGACCACTCTCTTCCAGCTTTGCCAAGGCAGCGACTGCAGAATACTAAAGCTGCTGAGTCAGCCTCCATGGCGCGAAACAAGGCCTGCAGCGAGTGGGTCTCTGAATCCTCCAGCGAGAGCAAGGGGGACCACTGGAAACACAGTGCACAGACTTCACAGGTCTCTCTGCGTCCTCCAACTCCCGAGCGACTGCCTCTCTGACATCGTTACAGGAGTACGCATTGAAGACGCATACTTCATACGCACATTACATGCGCACGCACACGTTAAACATTTGACTCTCAGAGAGATCAGATCTACTTAGCTCAGCACTCAACAAGAACAAACACTCAACAAATTCATGGCTCTGAGTCAGAAAACATGTCAACACATGGCTCTTTCTCGCTCTCCCTCTATCTCAGGGCGCCCCACCAGGAAGAAAAGACGTCGGATCGACGGGACTTCCGCCAGAATGCTGAGATCGCCGATGAACCTCTCTTCCCCGATTCGGGCACGTGCTCATACGTGCTCGACGTGTTCGTTGTTCCCACGATTGGGAGTGGACCTGGGCATCACCACGGCAGCTGCGTGGCCCATGTCCTCCTCCACTGCGGCCACCTGAACTTCGATTGAAGAACCCCTCCGCCTGCCCCAGCCCCGCACGGCTTTCTTCGCATCCGCAAGCCCTTGAGTTCAGCCCGCGGCAAGCCAGGGATGTTTGCAAACTTGCGATGCCGTCCTCGGAAGGCTGGGCAGTGGCTGGAAGCTGCGCGCTAAGAAGCCTGGCGGCTTTGGGAACCTTTGAGCACTGCAGTGAGGCTTGAAGTGGAGAATCTCGTGGGGACTAATCTTTTTGTAATCTTTTCTTCTGTTGAACCCGGGCCCGAACACCAAACAGTTTTCCCTTCCTCCCTCCTCTGAAAAATGTCTTCCCGGCAAGCTTTCACCAAGTTCCTGTTGTCTCCCAAGGCGCCAGACCACGACAGAACTCAGACAAGCAGAGCTCTTCAAAGCACAGACAGACGACGAGAGCTCTTCAGGGAAGAGATGGGAAGAGGGCTCACCTCTGCACTGCCTGCTGCCCTCGGTAGTTTCATTACCCACCACTATGCGAAGTCTGATATTTAATGCTGCGTCCCTGAATAAAGGTCAGAAGGCCTGGAGCCGTTGAACCCTAGGAGGCCTGACGGGTTCAAGCCTGAAACTTCCATCTTCAGAATCCCCCAAGTTTTGTTGGAACTGGGCTTTTTACACATACAAAGCGCCTTTCAAGTTGGAATTTGC
The DNA here is from genome assembly GCA_905221605.1 of Symbiodinium natans. NCBI lineage: Eukaryota > Dinophyceae > Suessiales > Symbiodiniaceae > Symbiodinium > Symbiodinium natans. The sequence continues at coordinate 111,309 of CAJNDS010000017.1, forward strand.
ACAATTCCGAGAAGCAAAGGGAAGGGGGGAAGAGGGGGGGGGGGGGGGTTCCAAAGAGACCTTCCAAACAAACCGGAACAGCTGCCCTCCGGAGGTTGGAGAGAGTCGTGAAAAGGAGAAGATGGGGGAGCCTGGAGCCCTTCACCAGAAGCTTCGAAGCTTCAGAGCCTCAGGTTCAGGCCCCTCAGCCCGAAAAGCTGCAGGACTTGAGGCCTGAAGAGCCCCCGGAAGTCATCTTTCAAGGGAGGAGGTTGAGAGCTTCTCAACCCCTCAACCCCCCAATTTCCCAACCTCCCCACCCCCAACCACTTCATGTTGTTTAGAGTGTTCAAAAGAAAATAATTGGGGGCGAGGGGCGGGAGCCTTCAGAGACTGAACCGAGCACATTATAACTTGATTCATGCCTACTCCTGACGGCGGTGCAAAACTACGAAAACTCCATCGACATAGCAAAAGAAGACCTCGTCTGAACGCATCGTTTTCGGCTCATTGTTTGGAGTTTGGGGCGCACGCCGAAAGACCGATTCTGCGAAGGAGGTGGAACTGCTCCGGATCGCTTGCAGCTTCATGCAAGAAAGCAGGCCGAAGCAGGAATAGTCAGGGGCATGGTTTTCTGAGAGCTCCGGCATCGTGAGCTGGCCGATATATACCTTTAGAGGTTTGCAAGCCCGGTGTGCAGCCTTTGTTCTTTGCAGTTTCAGGCCTCTAGTGGGGCCACTGCAGGCTACCAAGGCCCAAATAGATAAGGAGATGAATTCAACCTTTCTGCTTTTCTGCTGAAGATGTTGTTGATGATGTGCTGGGCTTGGCGAAGGGAGTAAAGGGACTGCCTACAGCATGCCGATGTCCGGTCGAACCCCGGCCAGGCCCTGCGTCTTCCCTGAGGCGAGCTCGGCCGATCTTCAGGCAGCAGCTGCAGAAGTTTCTGCAACCTCACAAAGTTTCGAAAATGCCTTATTGCCTTGCCCAACAGACACGCGGCTCAGGATGCGACAGATCCTGCGCGAAGCCAGAGAGCGTCACTCCATCTACTACAATTGGCTCCTGGAAACTCCGTCAACGACTTTCAGATCTAAAGTTCTAAAGCTTGACAGGAGGAATATAGAGGAATCTATGGAAAAATATGGAATCTATGGAATCGAGACAGAGTCTGGCGGCCTCGGGCACTGCGGAGCCCCGTTGCTTCAGCCGCGAGGCCTCCCGAAAGGTAAGGGACTGAGAAAAAGAATCAGGATGAGAAGGGAGAACTGAGAAGGGAGGGGGACGGAGTGACTGCACTGGAAAGCTCAGATCTCCCGTGCCGCCTTGGTGATGCCCGAGGTTCTGCACGGCAAGAGCCTTGCTGTGGGCCGCAATACGCAGCAATCATGTCACAGACGGCTTCGTGCAACCTCCCCGTGAGCATCGCATGGAGGCAAACGCCCAGGGACCTGACAAAGAAGAGAGAGGAGAAAAGGACAAACAACAGGAGTTGGATGGGAAAAAGCTGCTGGCAAAGACTGCTGGGCAGGAACGATTTGGGGACCCTGAGGTCTGCACCACATGTCGGCCCGGTCGGCCAGGTGGGCCACCACCTCACCTCAGCTCTGCTTACTCGCGTTTACGTCTTGGCCGTTTCGCGACAATTTTCTGGGTGGGTGAAGGGGGGTAGCGAGCCATCTCTCATGAAGCAAGAAAAACACACATCTCTCTCAGCTGCGGAGCCTACTTGGTGTAAACAGCCAAAGGCACTGTCATCCATCACCTCGGGCGCCTTAGCTGCGAGTTGAAACCTGAGAGTCCTGAGAGGCTGTGCCATGCTTTACGGCTGGCTGTCAAAGTAATTTCCAATGCCAAGGTTCGATGAAGTGGCTGGTGCCAACACCCCCGGGAATGGTCAGCTCATGAACCTCAGGGCAGAGCGGGCAGGAAAACATAGGAGGACGTTGCCGGACATCTCGCTCCAATTCGGGCACCGGAAATCTCAGATTTGAATCAAAACATGGAAACGGGATGACGCTGCTGATCACTACATGAAAACAGTGCATACTTCTTCGACTCTCTGAAATCAATCAACCCATGCTGGTGTAACTTCACATGGGAGTGGGTTGGATTTCGAGTTTAGGAGGTTAGGAGGGTGGGGCGGATCAGCATCCCAGCTCGAGTGCCCTGTGTGTACCTTGCTGGCTATCACCAGAGGAAGCTTTGTTGCCACCGGGACCAGCAGGAGGAGCCATCTGATAGTGGTGGGTCTGAGACACGCCCTGCACACCACTACACACCAGAGGGTGGCCTCCAAAGGGCATGCTGAGGCAAAAGCTTTTAGAGATGACAAGTCGCTCGCAAAAAAAACAATAGAAACAAAAAAACACACACTGAAAAGAGAATAGACCTAATTGACCTCTGCAACACACAAGCTCTCCGCGTCATACGCCCATGTCCAGGTGCCCGGGCCATCCTTGCGTCCCCACCGTAAGAGACCTGTAACGGCCAGGCATGGCCGAAGTCCTTACGGCTGCCAAGAGAGTTACCCAAAGGGTGCACAAGTGTATTGGCGGGTGAATGCGCCAGACAAATCCCCCGCAGATCCCCCAGATGATCCGAGCTTCCACCAACTTCAGCTGCGCCTGGCGATGCTTGGCTTTTGAGGTGCACAAAGCGAGGCGAAGCTGTTGCCTTGTTCTTGTCGGTGCTCGAGAAGATGAAATGGTCCAGCTTGACATCTCGGTGGATCACCTGGGCTTTCTCGCCATGACGGGCGGACGGACAATGAAACAGGGTTCAACTGCAAAACCCAGGTTGCCCACACCGTGGCCGTGCAAGTGCAAGATGGCCGAAAGCATTTGCCAAAAGAGTCGTCCCACCTGGCGCTTTAACAGGGAGTGACCGGCCATCGGGACTGGACCACACCCAATCTTCTAAGGGCGCTTCCAGCCTCGTGCTCGGGCAAGGCCGTGCGACCTCCACAAAGGCGAGCGAGCGACATAAAGGAGAGTTGCTTGTTGGGGTCGTCTGTGTGTATTGAATGTTGAATGTATTGCTTGCAGTCCTTCCATGGATGCCACGAGCTCTTCATTGGCCTCGGCTCTGACATGGCGACACAAAGCAACGTGAGCCCCCAATCGTCTAAGAATGTTGTGCATTGCAGCAAAGGCCGCGGGTCCCCGCGGCGCCTGGGGAGCTCTCGGCGCTTGCGCTTGTGCCCAGGACTGCACTGCCAGAGCTCGCGGACCTTCGGGCTTCACAGCTTCGAGGGGAGGCTCAAGGGTATGCGTATCCAAGGGTGTGCCGGGCACACCAGTGCCCAAGGCTCTGGCTTCGACCGTTGGGCAGCAGCAGCTCCGACAGGCTCCCGCCTCGCACAGCTGTGGTGGTTCATACATCTCCAGCGTCCCGCCATCTTATTCGGTCAGCTTTTGAGAGTTTGAGAGCAAACTTGACACAACAATGGCATCATTTAAGCCTTGCAACAGCTCCATCACAAGGTACAGGTCATCCTGGCCCCACGCATGCCGTGCATTGCTGCGCATCATGACAACATCCATTAGAATCTCTTTTACTAGAGACAAGCAAGGTGACCGCGCCTGGCACTCAAACACCTCATGGAGCTTCGCCACGTTTGGATGGTCCAGGCCTGGTCACACAAGCACACATCAACGTACAAGCGCAATGAGGAGAAGCCTCTCTCTTCTTCAAAAAAGCCTCTCAAAAGAGAGTATCAGGCAAGGGGATGGGAGAAGCCTTAGCGGAGAGAGGAGATGTCCCTGCTGGGGAGATGCGAGGAGCCCCATGCGAGGCCTCAAGCGCGTGGTACAGGAGCACTTTACAAGGAAAAGCTCTCGGAGTTTCTATTCTTTTCTTGGTGCTTGGAAGTACCGGTTTTCTCTCGTTCACCGGGCCAGCCTTCTCTGTTCTGCCACTTCCTGCTGCCCCAGATTCAAGGCTCGGGCGCAGAAGGACTTCAACTTCCTGGGCCTTCGCAGATTGATCATATTGATCGAAGATTGCGGAGATACATAGAACATTCACGCCGCTACACCACGACTGCCTCCTCCCTCCTCCGTCTGCTCGGCTCTCGAGAAGAATTCCGTTGAACCTGGCAGTGGGGATGGGGACAGCGGGGGGACGGGGGGGCGCATCCGTCTTCATGGCTCCTCGTCCGTGTCGGCAGCCGTGCTGCGACCGTGCGCCTCGGATGCTCTCTCTCTCTCTCTCGTTCTCTTCGTCTTCTTCTTCTGCGCACTTTAGTTAGGGTTTTGTTTTTTTTTCTCTCTCTCTCTCTCTCTCTCTCCCTCTCTCGCTCTCTCTCTCTCTCTCTCGCCCTCTCTCTCTGTTTTTTTCTCTCTCTCTCTCTCTCTCTCTCTCTCTCTCCTCTCCTGCACGCATGGCCCCCCCCCCCCAAGAGGAGAGCCGCGCCCAGTAGCCATTTTGGCTCAAGTCTGGAAGGGGAACCTGCCCCCCCGACTGGGCTTGAGTCAGCCGCGCCGCACGGTTCAAACCCACGAAGCCCGCGCCGGACCCTAGAAACCCTTCAGGGGGGGTAATTCCGGGGGCGCATGACCAGTCAGGCTTGGCTGGACTAGGGGGGCTGCTTCGTCCCTAATCGAACGGCGTGAGGCGGAAGGGGAGGCGCACTGCAACTTTTAAGGACGGACGTGGCCACTCTATTGCTTGCGCATGGTTTTCTAGTGAACTCTTCAGGACTTGCACTGCTAGGTTCCAAGTTCTACTTTCATGCTACCCCACCAATCAGCCCAAAAGTTGGAGAAACTCCCGCCATGGGGGAGAGGCCAACGACAAGATCGTGACGCACTGACTCCAAGGGGGGCACTGCAAGACCATCGCCTTGGACCCCAACGTCAGGCAACAAGGACATGTGCTGCATCAGGGGAGTCGCTGCAAAAAGGGACACAGAGATCAAGCCCTATGACATCGCTGGGAGACTGCAAAGAGCGAGGGCGTGATCGTGCTTGTGGCAGGAAGATCGAGATTGCAACCAACGCGGGAGGAAGGGGTGGCGTTGGAGGGGGACTGGGAGGTGCAAGCCACAAACACATCCAGGTGACAATGTGAATAGGGGAACTGGAGCAGCAGAGGAGGAGAACATGGGAGAAGACAACAACAGAGACGCCATTGCTCGGGGCTTATCGACACTACATCAGCGATAAGGAGTACTGATGCGCGTGTTCTGAAGGGCACAACTTGATCTAATCTCCCTAGAAACTCAAATCCTGTAACACACCACCCCACTGCCACTCTGCAGGGTCTCGCTCGCTCTCTCTCTCTCTCTCTCTCTCTCTCTCGTGTAAGGTGCTAGTTCCCCTCAACGCTCCCCCCCTAGACAGGGGGTATGGTGGTAGTTTTTTGAAAGAAACGCTTCACAGCTGAAGACTGCTGCCTGACCCATGCTGACGGCGCTCAAGAATCCATCGTGTCATCAAACGAGGTAAAGAAACACAACAAACGAGCGAGACTTCGTGGGATTCGTGGGACTGGAAATTGTCAAATTGTCATCCGCGAATTCGGCACCTTCTTCTTGCGCTTCACAGCCCGCAGCACCCTGAAAAGGGCTTCCGGCTTCCGAGTTAGCATAAGGATGGCACGCAATGCAGGCATGCCCGCCTGGTTCGTCGATGTCGGGCCAACAGCACCTCCGAGAAGGAGCCGAAGCCAATGGGCCAAGCCTGGAATCGTCTAAAACAAGCTCGCAACAAGTTGCAAGCCAACGCAAGCCAGAGAAATATCTTTACAAATCTGGCGGCCGTGCCTTCAGTTCGTACACCTGGACGGGGCGCAGGGACGCTCAGGAATCTACATTGGCAAGAAACAACAAAGAAACATCCTGAATTCGGGGCCGAGGGATTTCAAGGATTTTCAAGGTGTGAAGATGCTTGGCAGATCCCGAAATGGCAAGCAAGAGGGACGCCCCACCCATCCCTGGTGGAACTGCGATGCTGGAGACCCTGAACATGGTCGAGATTCCTTTTCATGGTGAATTTTGAAACGGTGACTTCTCGCGTGCCTCACTGTAGCACTGTAGCAGCGATCAATAGACTCGGTGCTCGAGGTTCTCCTCTGTCTTCCAAACTCCAGCGCGTGATGGCCGCAGAAGGCTCCATGCTGCGATCTGCGCCGTCTGCGATTTGCCCGTGTGGGAAACGATGTCACGAAGATTCCTTCCCTTGCGTCCCTCGCGTGGTTGTTTCCAACGTCGCGCGTGTGATCGAACATGTGACCTCACGTTGTCATGTTAGGGTGCCCCGATCGTCAGAGTCCGACGTGTTCGACGAGTCCTACAAGAGTCATTCAAGAGAGGTACAAGGAGGCCAGTGGAGCTTAAAGGAGCGCTCTCTGAGGCCCCGGCTTCTGCTGGCTCCGATGGCTCGAAAGGACCACCTGGTGTGAAGGGGCGAGCTGAGCAAAGCCTGCAAAGCTCTTTAGCTCATTCTTTGCTCCTTGACATCTGTTCTCAAAGTTGCTCTCAAAGTTGCTCTCAAAGTTGCTCTCAAAGTTGCTCTCAATGTCTCTCAGATGCGCTCTCGCGAGCGCTCGCGAGCGCCTCCGAAGCGTGTGACCATGCCACCGGGGAGCAAGAGCGGCAATCGCGGGCAAGACCTGCACAGGCAAGCAAAAGACCGGCGGTAAAGCAGAGAGCCAGTGCTCATGACAGTTCACCGGTGGTGCCCATACAATATCGCCATGTCAGCTTGCGAACTTGATATGCCTCACTTGCGTATATTGTCGGCATGGCACCTACTTAGATTGTCCGATATTGCGGCATACAGTAGAGCGACGTTCTTGCATAAGCAATGTAGCACCTTCTTCAGGCTTTTTGTTCACATGCACCTGAATCTGAGAGCTACAGAGACAGCGCCTGCAATCTGCTCTGTTCAACAGAAGCTTCGCATATGCTTCCTGCGTGGATTCCTGGACCGCTGTAAATAGTAGCGAGCAGGTGCTCATTCGATGGCATCCTTTTTGCTTGTTTTCAAGTTGTTGCATGTTACACAAACGGCTGCTCTGAGCACCCATCTTCACGTGCCTCCCAGGCGGCCCCGTCAGCAAACCGAGCTCCAGCTTTGTCCAATTCTCGGAAGAGAAACCGCGACAGAAGATCGAGTCTTCACTGACAGTGCATGAACGCCGCCTGAACCCTCAGCCTCAGCCCCGGGCCCCGATCAGCTCATCTTCCCTGGAGGTTCCTAAATGGCCGCATGGGAGGCCGCATGCTCACACTGATACTACTGATACTGTTACTACTCACATGACTCCGCTCACGGTGGCGTCGCACGGGATGTGTGCTGGAGGCTCAGAGCTCCGCGGTAGCGTTCTTGCTCACTTAAGCTACAAGGGATGGTGTCACATCTCCCCACACCTGGGTTGTTAGGGGACAAGCACAAGCTGCAAGGCCGGCAAGGCAAGCAAGGCAAAGCTGAGGGCACAGCACTTCAGGGCCTTCTCACCAAACACGCTGGCCTCCAAGATTGAGAGCCACTCGCAGCGCTTGCACGTTCTGTCTCCCCATGGCTTCTCGCAACAACCAGGCACCGCACAAACTCTGAACCTCGGACAGATGGTCAAGCCATGCATGTGCTGCGATGTAAGGCTGTGCCGCAAGATCTTCAAGATGTTCTCAAACTGTAAACACCACATCACATGGCGCTTCTACTTGCAGGTGACCAGTGGAAGCGTCGGACTCTTGTTCTCTGGATGGCACAGTGATGCACCCATGACGCCATCGCATCAAGCTGTGTGCATCCTTCTTCCAGCTGTCCCCCGTGGGTCCAACGAAACTGCCAAGACGTGTCTGCAAGTAAAACAAGGCATGGTAACTGAAGCAAAAAGCCCGCCGGCGACCACGGCTTGAGCGCAACAGCAGCGTCCAATGACAGAGCGCAACAGATCTCAACACTTCTTACAGACACGCTCAATACGACATGTCTGCTGCTCACAAGTCACTCAGAATGTCAGAGAAGGTCACAGGTTAGACTTCACAGTTCTTCTCAGCCCTCTTCAGCCCTCTTCAGCCCTCTTCAGCCCTCTTCAGCCCTCTTCAGCCCTCTTCAGCTCCTTCGGCTTCGGGAGGTCCAGCGGCTTCGCCTCCCTCCCTGCCAACGCCTCCAGGGATGAAAAAAGCGCTGAAAAGGGGAAGGCCCCCGACAAGACATTCAAAGAAGGGCCTGCAAAGAGCCTAGCATATGAGCCTATCGGACCAGCCCTGCTCCCCTTCTTTGCAACCTTTCGCTTAGACCTGGTTTCACTTCCTGCTTCGTTTGCAGGATTTTGTAGCCTTGCGCATGGAAAGCTGCACGTGTCCCACACTTGGAAAGCTGCATGTGCCCCAACTCAAAAAAAACCGCGACAGCAGAGAATCAGCTGGCAGGGAAACGACTTGCACTGCAACGATCGGTCGTGGCACACCAACCAGCGAGGGTCTATTTCAAGCGGGTACTGGTCTTGACCCTTAACAGTCCCGAGGCCGGAGGCTTTCGTCTTCAATGTCTTTCCGATGCTTTTAGGCTTCACATTGGACATCACTTTAGGGTTGCAAAGCCTGCGTGTTTCTCAGGCGTTTAGGCTCCATGCCCTTATAACTAGGCCTTGTTGCACTGGGTGGTGTTGACCGCCTCTGGCGCTGTCAGAAAGGATGAAGTGTGCCATTGACTCTTCACATTCCTGTTTATTTTCTGTGCTTTTAGTTGCGTCTTAAAACCTTAAACTTGCAGATGGTCCTTGCCCGCAGTGACCGCTTAGCACTGCAATCTCCGATCAAGTCCCGGAGGGTGACGAGAGTGAGAGAGAAAATAAAAGATCAGCAGCGGATGGAGGTCAAATGCAATGAGCAGCGAAACGCAGAGATCCAAGCAAGATCTGACACTGCAGCACACACCCCCCCCCCCCCCCCCCCCCCCCCCCCCCCCCCCCCCCCCCCCACTGAACAGCAAAAACACGTCCCCCCTGAAATCGTCCAGGGTCTCCGCCTCCAAGGCTTCGGTTCGCTGCCGCGCGTCTGCCAGCGACGGGGAAACGTCGCCAATGATGCCTTCGGGCTTTCGCACAGTTCTCCACCCGTCTTCCGTGTCATCAGATCTACGCGAGCTGAGTTCAACGATAGCATCCGCCTTCAGTCGCCGCAGCGGTAACATTGCTCAAGCTGCGAAGCTTGGACAACGTTGTCTTCCTCAAATCTCGCCCGAGCACTGGCAAAGCACCTTCCTACGGATCGTCCACGTCTGTTATGGTCCGTTAGGCTTCGCTCAGCTGGAGACATGCTGTGAAGCGGCGCCGGATGCCGCGGTTTGCTCGCCTTGCAGCCTTCACTCCGTTCTGGGCTGCATTTACTCAAGGCATTGAAGGGTTGCAGGAATTGTAGCACAGGCTTAGTGGCAGGCTTGGCGGAAACAGCACCTTGGATTCACGTATGGTTCAGGCTTCCAAACACTTGAGGTGTTCGCATACCCTGCTCATGCTGCGTCCTCGAAGCCGTGCCATGACAACAAATGACCAAACGATGGCGCAAGTCTGGCACCAGGAGGTTGTCGATGGCACTGCACTCTCGGAAGTGGAGACCTGCAAGCACCGCCGAAATCCGCCAAAATCCGCCAAACCCTCGGAAGCGCGCTGGTCTGGCCTGGAAACTCCTGAGACTTCATCGCTTGCAAGCCCTTGTCTTTGCAGGGCCCTGTGACAGATTCTCTTTGTGTTCAGCTCTCTGCAAAGAATAGAGAAGCAGAAAAGAAAAGAAAGGAAGACTGGAAAATCAATTTGGGGTGTTTTTGCTGGGGGGAAACCGCCGAGGCCGGAGGCCTGAAGCGTTTAGATCCAAGTCTAGGGAACCACTAGGACCCTAAGCCCTAAACCTGAAGCCCCAAGCCCTGAGCCCTGAGCCCTAAGCCCTAAGCCCTAAATAAGCCCTAAGAGCTAAGCCCTAAGCCCTAAGCCCTAAACCCTAAGCTAAGCAAGCCCGAAGCCCTCAGCCCTAAGCCCACGCCCTAGCCCTTACCCAGCCCTAAGCCCCCCCCCCCCCCCCCCCCCAAGCCCTGCCCCAAGCCTAAGCCCGTGCATGCCGCCTTCCCCCCCCTCACCCCCACTACCCCTTCCTGCCGCCTCGGTACCCTTGCCGAAGCGGCCTCTTCCTAGCGATAAATCCGCCGAGGTCCCCCCCCCCCCCCCCCACCACCCCCCCCCCCGACCCCCCGCCCCCCAGCCCCCTTTCCCCCCTACCCCCACCCCCCCTCCCCCCCCCATCCCCCCCCTACTTCCACCTATGGAAGCGCAAGCGCCGAGTCCGAGGTTATGCGAACATGCGCCGGGCGCTGCGCTAGGCCAGGCCGAGGCGGGTCGCGTAGCGTTAAAATTATCTTTCGGGTTTGGCTCTAGTCCCGTAAGCTAATTCTCTATTGTTTAACAAGAAAACCAATACATTTTTGTCTGTATTTTGGAAAACCCCTCTCCGTATCTTGCTCAAAAAGACCGTACTCGAAAGGGAACTCTCTTCTAAGGGGCTACGCCCAGGCAGGCAACGCCCCAGGAGTAGCAGGCAGAGGCATATGTCCCCGCGAGCCGCTGATGCTGCCGATGCTCGCCCCCCGGATCCCCAAGGAGAAACGAAGCCTCGATGATGCGCACCCTTGGCATTTTGGGACCCCACGCGGGGCACCCAAAAAATGCGTCCAGGAGCCAAATTTCGGTGGGGAATAGCGCGTTTTTTCGCGACAAAAAACACACCTAAAACATGAAGACCTTCATAAACCGAATTGGTGTGCCGTCCCATAGCCAAAGCTAGGGCTTCCGCCCTAGCGGGCACACAGAGGGGCGTTGCCCGATTTTCCCTCTGTGTTCGCCTCGGCTTTCTGCCGAGAAGCGTCTGCAACAAGCAGACCCGGATCGGGCCTCCTTGCAAAATTTTCTGACGCCACCCCCCCCCCCCCCGCCCTGTCAGACCCCGACCAATGCTGTGGATACAGAGGAAGTGCCTCAAAACCCCCTCCACCCAACCCCCCCACCCCCCACCCACCCCCACCCCCCCCCCACCCCCCCCCCCCCCCCACCCCCCCCCCGCACCCCCCACCCCCCAAAACCCCCCACCACCCCCCCCCCCCCAACCCCCCCCCCCCGCTACCCCTCTGCCCTTCCTCCCCTTTTTTTGCGAAACCCTCTTTCCTCCTTTCCTGTCCTGGGGCCGGCCCGGCTGCCGAGGCGGCGCGCGCGCAAGCGTTTACAATTAATGGGACACGCCGCCGACCCCCCACCCACCCCCTAACGTTCGGTCCCTTTCCCCTGGTTTGCATCCCCTGTCTTTACTTTAGTTTTCCTTGGAGTGTTTCTTCGAGCGTTGTGACCGTCTACCCTGCCCTGCCCCTGCCCCTCCATCGCTGACACAAAACATATCGCCCCGCACTGTCACTACCCTTGTACTCCTACCCCTATCTACCTGACTCCTAGTCCCGACGCATCAAGGGCCGACACAAGCAACGCTTTGCCCCCAGCCCCTAGTCCCCGCCAAGGGCCGGAGGCCGCCCATGAACTGATTGAGATAAACTGATAGAGAGGGTTCCCGTACAGCCCCAAACCCCCACCATTCCCCCCCCCCCCCGCCCACCACTTGAAAACAAAATGCTTGGGTTCAGCCACACCATTTGCAACCGCAATGCTCGCGTGATGTAGGCTTTGAGCTGAAAACAAGGGAAGAGGGGGGGCGCAGTCCTGCCCATTTGCACACACCATACTCGCATGATGGGTTTGTGATGGGTTTCAACAACAAGATGTACTTTGCTTTGCAGCACGCTTGCACGGCGTAACAAACAAAAAGAGCGGGGGGTGGGGGGCGGAGAAGGGGGAAACAAGCCACCCCTTCCCCCCCCCGCATATGCAAATACGATGCCCGCACGCGACCGTCTACCCCCTCTCTTCTCTCCCTCTCTCAACTCTCTCGCTCTCTCTCCCTCAACTCTCTCTCTCTCGCTCTCTCTCTCTCTCTCTCTCTCTCTCTCTCACTTGAGAGCCCCCTCCCCCCTCCCCGGTGCCCTCCACGAGGCAGTAGCGGCGTCCTTGGACCTCCGACAAAAAAAGGAAACGGTCCCAACAGAGGTCCCACACTGGTCCCACAGACTTGGAGGCCCTCATGGGCCCAAAGAGTTTGACTCGTCGACATCGTGCACTTCGCCAGCTCCCCGCCTCCGGCTCCCGGCCGTGGGCTGCGCAGCCCAGGTGCCCTCCCAAATCGACTCGCAAAGTGTCTACAAGTAGGAAGACTCATAGCGGACCGGCCAATGCTTCGAAACTGAGAAAAAGAATTGAAGCGGCTCTGTTCGACGATGTTTCGTCGATGAAAGTAAAGCATCTGGCCTGTATTGGTTCCCTTCAGGATTCCGGTTAGGCTGCAGAGGCAGTCCGACACAGTCCTCCGACGCAGTCTTGGTGTAAACAGCTCAAGGGCAATGTGCCGAAAGCTTAGCAATGTCTCCGTGCACTCAAGGGTGCCGATTTGTCTCGCAGCTTCTGCCGTTGCATCCTTCCTATGGAAATTTCGGGTGCTTCCTAGTGATGTGAACATATGTGCACAGCATTTCCTAATGTTCAGCAGCTACGACTGCGGAAAAGCACGGAGGCTACGAATTCGGGAACGCACGTCCACTGGAGCTGTGTCAACTGTTCTTCTTTGTCATCGAAGTTCCCCCATGTTGTACAATTTTCGCAAGGCATTAAAGAATTTTCCAAGGTTCACTATGTCTGGATAGTTTCGGACTTCAGCATTTCTAGATGCTAAGCGTCGTCGAAAGTTTTCCAGGGCAGTTCTAACTTTCTGCATCACAGGATTCTACATAATGTGCGGCTTCGAAACGTCAGTTGCAACAGTGTATAGGTTCACGTATCGCATGTTGATGCAAACGTGTGGGGCTTTCACCTTGGGCTCTTTGGTTTGGGCTTCTTATGGCACCTCACGGCCCTTCCCTCCCTGCCCCCTCCCCCCCCCACCCCGCCACGTGAAAGAGTTCTTGGCACCTGCTTGCCCGGCACTTACGATCCGATGCTGCACTAGCGCTTTGAGCCTGAGAGTAGCTGGGGCGGTAGTGACCGCCGGGACCGTAGTGCTCGGAGCGCTCGGCCGCACCTAGCCGCAGCACACTCGAAGCAGTGCAAGAGCGGGTTGGGAGGTGCAATGAAAAGCACGCAGAGACACCTTCGGCCCTCGGCCTTGTGAGTCCTCGCCACAACAGTCTGTGGGCTCGCCGGGCTCACCGGGCTCGCTGGGCTCGCCGGGCTGGCCGGGCTCACCGGGCTCGCCGGGCTCGGGGCGACCGCAGCCGGGGAGGCGGAGATGGCGGCTTCTGGCGACGGGGCCTGGAAAGCTCCTGGGCCCGGGCTCGCCACCGGAATTGGCTTGAGCACCTTCGCGCGCTTGCTGCTGTGTATGCCAGTGATGCCACTTCATGCCAATTCCAAGCCACCCCATGCTGAGCATCCTATCCTCTCACTCCCTCTTCACTCTCTCACTTTCAGTTTAGCTTCTGTTGACTTCCAAGGAGGTTTCGGAACGACTTTCCGGGGGGGGGGGGGGGGGGGGGCGGCGGCTGCAGAATGATTCACAGCGATCGCCAGGGACACATGCGAAGCCATGTGGCCACCATTTTGTTCCACTTCTCGCTCTCGCTTTCAGTCACTCTCTATAACACCGGGATGCTCGAAGGCACTGCACATGCACTACACTGACTACACAACTTTCTTCAGAACCAAAAGCACCTCGGCTCCCTGAATGGCCCTGGCCGTTGAAATCATTGAAATCCCCTCCAGCGGCTCAGAGGTTCAACTTTCAAAAACGCTCACCTTCCTGTTTGCTGTGTTTTTCCTGCACTCCCTCTGCTTGAACGTCTTCTTGGAGGTCATTGTCCCTTCCAGATGCCCTGACCACAAGCGCCCCTCCCACCCCACCCCCCCACCCCCCAAAACGAATGCGCTTCTTTTCGTTATCTGATGCAGGCTGTCGCTTTGCCCTCGCGCTCCATTCTGAAATCACTTGCTCCGAGCCCTCTCCACAGAAGTCGACACCACACACGGTCAAGATATGTGATGCACTTTCAAGGACAAGTGGCGAATCCGAAAAAGCCCAAAAGACATATTCGGGCTTTTGTGGCCAACTTCAAGCGCTGGCTGGAGCTGACGAGTTACCAGTTGTGGCCTCTTTCGGGGCTTCGGAAATTCGGAAATCAATTTAAGGACCAACGTCTGCCAACAAAGGCTGCAAACGTCCCAGGTCCCAACCAAACCGAAATTTGTCAAAAATGGATTGCCGAAAGGTGGGGAGGGGAGGGCGGCCCAACACCCCCCCTCACCTCCTTTCGGCACGTTTCTGGTTAGTCGATGTGTGTCCAAACATCGGCCTGGTTCGGAGTCGAAGCTGCAAATGGGGATGGAGCAACTGCCGGCGAGGGCGAGGATGCCTTGTCGCACCAGGCCGTACTTTGATTTTGCCATACGATGCCCTTGAATTCAGAAAGAACAAAGGGACCGAAAGACCAAGCTCCCCACTTCCACAACCACGACATCAGCCTGGCACAACTTCACACTCGACTCTTCATTCCACAAATTGTGGGCAAGCTCATGTCCTGCACATCCTTGCCGAGACCAGCCAAACCTCTGGTCACCGGTACTAATCGTCGGCCGCTCCAAGCAATTCGGCTGGCTCCTACAGAATCTACCGGATACTAGGCGGGCGGCTCAGCCAGTCCTGGGCGAATGTGAGAGAACTTTGAAGGCGGTTGTGACTCAGTTGCGGCAGCGTCCTCAAGGGGAGACGCGTCAGCCTCGGAAGTCCTCAATCGACCCATAGAGTGCCATAGAGCCATAGAGCAGAGGCCTGATGCATGATGCAGACTGCTACAAAGACTCCGGCGGCATCGATCCGTCGAAGCATGACCTGGCATTACACTCCCCGGTTTGGGCACCTCAATACCCGGACAAGTCACGAACAGAGTGGCAAACCGAGTTTGCAGGTGCTGGGTGAGGCTCCCAATTGGGTTTTGAATGAATTAGCATCAACAGCATTGCCGAGATGCTCAGCACCAAAAAGTACTACCAGCAATGGTACCCAGTAACAGTAGCGACCAGCATCAAAAGCAGACTGTTGCTGTTGTAAAGGGGCTTGGGTCATTGGTTGTTGCAATTTGCCAGCTGCCTCCAATTTTCAACCTTGTGGAAATGCCTGCTGCCTTCGTTGGAGTTGTTTCAACACCCATGTAGAAAACCAAAAAACACCCTTTGGATGGAAGCAGAAATGCCTCCAAACCACAAATAAACTGCGAGACAAGAACACACAACAATCCCTGACATCTGCCTTTTGCAATGCACATTCTTCTGCAGTACAAACGTAGTACTGCTGTGGGGCTCTGCGGTTGTACGCGCGCGCTGTTAGGGTCCCCCCCCTACCCCGCCTTCCCCTTCAAAATCGTCCTTCTGTAGTACAAATGAAGTACTGCCATGGGGTTCTGCGCTGCTTTGAACATGTATTTCAGGTTGGAAGCACCGCATAAGTAAATGTGGCAAAAACCACAATGTTAATCATATCTACTCACTAGGGTTGGGCTTCCCTTCTTTTCAAAAAAGGTGTTTCAACCATAAAATGCCTACCCTACACGTTTAATGCGATTACCATCTGTTCGATTGCGGAACTTTTTCATGAGTCATAACATATTCAGTTGAGAAGTGACCATACGAACCAACACTTTTACCACAAATTGTACTTGCAGTTACACAAATTACACAAAGACTCATCTCAGTTTGTCATTGTCATCAGCCGGGTTCAACAAAACATGTGATAGCTTCAGCGTGTATGACAAAGCCTTCTCGCCCTGCACCCTTTCATTGACTATCTGGTGATACTGCGCGTGCTACTTTTCAAGTGCCAATCTCTTCAACCCTATCCGTATCAATAAAAGGTGTCCATTTCCGTTGTGCATCATACAGTACCTCGCTTTGTTTCGATTCATCACCGGAAAATGGAAAGAAGTAGTATTTAACACTGAACTCTCTGGGAAGTTAGTGCAGTTTTCAACCATGGGACTATTCAACATCATTTTGCCGGCTGACCGCGTCCCTTCGGCGCTGCGGTGAAGCGCCGCATCCTGTAGCATGGATTAGGCTCCGGGCTGGGCTAGGAAAAGTGTCTTGCGGGTGAATGCGGGTGAGCTAATTACTTGCCACTGCTTGGCACTAGTCGGCGCATGCCTCTTGCATGCATGCGGCAAGCTTGGAGCATTTTGCCTGACACTCGGCCTTAGCAACTGGCTCTCGGGCACAAGCTTACATGAGTCGTTGTCTTCGGGCTCCAGCATTTTGCGAATGCTCGCACATGTTTTCGCAGTAGGCGTCTGACAAGCAAGACTCCTGGGTCACGCAAATTCACAGAACTTCTCCCCAAGGCCTCTTGCATTTTGGGAAAGGCACTCAGCCATCGGCCAGGCAGGACTTGGCATCCTCATCCTGCAGGTTCACTATGTTCACTCCAAGCTCACTCGGAACACCCCCAGTCTTTCACGGTCAATGACGCTGGCCGCTGGCCTGGTGAGATACACACTCGTCCCACACCTGCGCCATACCTGGCAACAAAGCAGATACAGAGCAGATGCAGAACGGATGAAGAGAAGGAAGGCGTCAGGAAGCATCTATCAGAATCCATAAAGCCAACGGTCAAGCATGCCAGCCAGGCTGAAAAGCCGAAACAAGCATGGGTTCGCAGGTGACAAGGAAAGATCCTGCGAAGGGGTTCGAGAAGGTGAAGGCATGGCTCGATATGAGAAGGTGTCGTATGTGTAGTCGTAACATGTGTCTTCGGGCGGAGGTCGGGCCTTTTGCTCGTTGCGGCTGCAGCTCGAGTCATCTCTTGGGGGGACATTTTGACAGGATGCATGACATTTTGCAAATAATTTTGCACACCCTGGTCAGGATATCTTTAACTCTCAGCGCTGGGTCTTGTTTGCCTTAACACATGCCTGGATGACCTGACCGTGTAAGGTGGCGGGATGCATACGAGGTCTTTGAACGAAGTCTTAAGAGGAAGCTGCTGGCATGGCTCTTATGCAGCACATGCGCAATGTTGCGCATATGCAAGACAGGTCCCCTCCACGGGATTGTATTGTAAGCTTCGTCGCAGCCCTGAAGGTAACAACAAACTGGACAACGAAACCGAAGCTGAACCTGAAATACTCTGTTCATGCAAGTGATGCTAACTGGGATGACATTGGCTTCTGCGGACGTGTGGGCTCTTTTGGGACCAGGATCTGTGCAAAGCAAATCAAACACACACACACACACACACACACACACACACAAACAAAAAAAAAAAACACACACACACACACACCCACGCGCGCGCGCTCTATCAGTGAGAAGCAAGAACCGAGCGTTCATGTCCACCGACATGCTTCTGTAGGCAACAACACAGCCTGTAAGCCAAATCATGATCTGATGAAGGTCGCTGCTCTCTAGCTTTGCTCAGCTTTTCAACTGTCCTGGGCACCGCAGATATCAGCCAGCACCTGTCCGACCAGGCAATGCACCCAAAGCTCTGACGTGCAGGCCAACCGAAATGTCAGTGAGCAGCCTTAGCGCTGAGGATGTGTGCTGCAGCTGATTGCGATGCCAGGAAGAGCCACGTTACCTCACAGGCACGTGCCATGATTGGAGCATGGCTTAAGCATGCACGGCAAAGCTGAGCTAGCGGGCATCAGAAAGGATGCCCATCACCGAAACTTCTCCTGACAAGGGCGATGCCCATAGAAACAGGATGGCAACAATGAGTTCCGAGGCCCGAACGGAGGGCGGAGGGGGGCGCCGTCTCTGGGCTTTCACCCCCCTCTCCTTCGCCAAAATAGTCCAGAGCCGAAAGAGAATGCAGCAAAGTGCACCCCATCTCCCTAGCACTCCGGGCAACCGCCGGGGCCTGATGTAGGTGGAAAATTGCTCAACCGGCTCAACCCCCCGACACCCCAAAACTTCGCCCCAGAAGCCCTTGTATTGAACGACACTCTCTCAGGGGAGCTTTCGTGACTGGAACCATTTGGAGGCCAAACAGGGCACAGCGCCACGTTTGCGTGCCATCACTCTTGGAGTTGCCTTGCAGGCTCCTCGATGCTCTTCGATGCTCGGACATGTTCCACTTTTCACCCTCAGCCGACTCAACAGCTCGACGGGTGTCGGCAGCTGCAGCGGCGCCGTGAAGCAATGCCCAGGGGACCTCATGTCTGTCTTCGAAACCTTGACCTATGGCCATGTTTCTACATGACGTAGAGTGGATGGAGCTGATGAAATTTCGGCTTCACACCGCCTACGCTCCGCAGCTTTCCCAGCACCGACGCTTACGCCCCAGGCCCGCTCCCCCCCCGCGCCACGCCAGCCACGTCACGCCTTCAAATTCTTATTTTCTACGTTGAAAGGCTCCAGCACAGGCCAACCCCCTCCCCCAAACGGAACACCGGCGTTGGAGGCCCTTCCCACACCCTTTGGACTACTTCCCCTTTGTGCTATTGCCCCATTCCAATATCTGTCAACCCTCACCCCCTGTTTGGGTGATGATACATACATACGTAGCACATGCGGGCTTCCTTGTGTATTCCAGGACTCAAACTCGAAACACTTCCGATTGTTACTTCACATTAATTCCGAGAATTCGGAATACCTCCAGTAAGACACCATCGGCCCATGCTTGCATGTGTCCAGCTGGGTTCAAGGTCTCGCGTTCCCGTGTCAACTTTCAAATTGAGAGTTTGGGTGTTTGAGTTTTCGGGTTTGCGGGATAACAAGGCTCGAAATAACTATAGAAACGTTGGAAACCATAGTTTGTGGCCTAAAATCTTGGTTGCGAAGTTCCGATGGCTGCGCGGCGCGGTCAAAAAACGCTTTGTCTCGTTCCCGTCGCATCCCCGATAATGTGGCAGTGGTTGCTGAGTTTCCGCGGGTAGCGTGATCCGAAAAACTGAGGTGTCCATTCCCGCCCTTCCCTACGGCTCGCCCTCTCCCCTCTTCTTCTTCTATGAACTGAGGCGTCCATTCCCCTCCCCTACGGCTCGCTCTCTCCCGTCTTCTTCTTCTATGAATTGAGGTGTCTGAGGTGTCCATTCCCCTCCCCTACGGCTCGCTCTCTCCCCTCTTCTTCTTCTTCTATGAATTGAGGTGTCCAATCGCCCTCGCCCCTCTTCTTCTTCTATGAATTGAGGTGTCCAATGCATGCCTCGACCCCCGCTGCTTCCCTACAGCTCGAGAGGTGTCCAATCGCCCTGTCCCCTCTTCTTCTTCTATGAATTGAGGCGCTGCCCCCACCGCCCCCTACGGCTCCCCTCTTCTTCTTCTATGGGGATTGCTGCGTCTCTCAGCCGCCTGTGGCGAGTATCCAGCACGAAGATGCAGACGACAGCGTTCCTGCGCAAGTGCCCTTCAAGGTGCACCCTTTTGTCTTATGAGCCCCAAAGAGGATTTCCAGGCCTCCCGTGCACAGGAAAGGAGGGGCCAGTCATCCAGAACATCCTCCCGCATCGGCAAAGCAATTAGTTCGGCCTCAGGTCAGATTCCAAGTTTTGGGACCCACGGGATGAAGGAGGGAAGTCAATGGCAGCACGCGCCCTTCCGGAGACGGCAAGACTTCTGTTGAGAGCCTGGCGCCTTGTCCTTGACTTGTGGAGCTTTTGCTTGTCAAGAGGCCCTGCATTGGCCATTCCGGGGACGGCTGCAGGGATATGTAGGGGTATGTAGGGCTGCAGCGGCGTGTTTTGCTCCACCCGCTACATGGCAAGGCTTCAGGGTTCGCAGCCAAGGTTGCAGCTAGAGAGCAGCCTTGCAACGATCCCCAAACTTGCAGTACAGTATCAGTGAGCATCAGGAAATACAGAGGCTTTCTCTGCATCTTTGATCACTCAGAACATCCAAGCTGCTCTGCCAGCGATTTAAACATGCAGCTAGTCTGCATCGATTTCTACAACACCTTCGTCGTCACTGTCGCTTACCTGTACAGGCCCAACTCGAAGCGGAACCCGCAGCTTGCTCAGATGCCACGCGGAGATGCCCCTAAACCTAGACAAAGCGGTATAGGGGTTCTGAGAAGGTAGGCAGCTTCGAAACAACATCACCAGACCATCGAGATTGTGCATCAGAACCAATCATGAGATGTGAAACGGGGTCGCTGCATGGAGTGATAGAAACACAACTCCCAAAAAATGACTCCGACACACTCCGACTCTGCTCGGGCCAGAAATTTGAAGACAGGATGGCCAGATACGTCGGGGATATTTTTCAGGCTCCAGGCCCATGCACAGTCTTGCCGACCTGGTTGACAAGGACCATGACATCGTCATGTGACCTGGCTGGGGTTTTGAGTTTTTGAGAAAAGTGAGGCAGACTTGGTCAAACGATTCGCGTGAGCAACAAGCTTTCCCCGGGCTAGTTCAGGGCCTGCACCTGCTACTGGCCTGCAGCTTCTAGTTCACCACTACAGGCTTGCCACCATCATGGTCACATTGCAAGGACTTGCTTCGACAACTTCTGGAACCCACGGCAGACAGACTCGGGTAGTTTCAATCAACCGGCTTCAAGTCCGCAAGCTTGCGGTGGCTTGCACAATGGTTCCAGGCCACAGCAAACAGACTTTCGAAGTTCACGAAGGTGCCTTTGGCATTCGGCTACAGTCTGCCTATGGCCTATGGCCCTCGGTATGCTCAGGCGATACTCCCATCCTGGGTTGATTGGCTTTCGAGCTGCTTTTTCGATCACAGTGTTCGCCGAATTCTGGATCTCTTGCTGTCTGTTGCGTGGCTACGATCGGGCGCCCTTGCCCTTGCTAAGTAGGGGGCCGGGGCAGCCCCGAACGGAAACACTGCCTTTTGACACTGGCTTGTTTAGTTCAAATCCGATTTGCGAGCCTACTGATGCTTTCGACAGCGAGAGCCAGCATTCCAAAGCGTCCGCCTCAGAAGCGAAGCTCCTCAGGCTCCTCCTGCTGCGCAGCGCAGCTGCACCATGCGAAGGTCTCTT
Source organism: Symbiodinium natans (assembly GCA_905221605.1). Taxonomy (NCBI): domain Eukaryota; class Dinophyceae; order Suessiales; family Symbiodiniaceae; genus Symbiodinium; species Symbiodinium natans. The sequence continues at coordinate 132,306 of CAJNDS010000017.1, forward strand.
GGACAACCTCGGACAGTGGAGGGTCCATCGGGGATCATTGGGCAAGATGAGAGCCCATAGTGCCTTGCATCACGACCACTCACACGCATGCCGCATGAGGGTTTGAAGCTGCATGCAAGTGCACGTAGTTGCGCGCAAAGCACAGAACTGCCCCTGGGTTCCCGACACGTCCAGGCTGGCGGGACCAGGAGTACTGATCGGTGCGACCCCATGGATAGACCCAGAGCAGAAACGGGTCATTCAGTGAGCAAGGGGCCGGAAAGCTACGCAAGCACAGCTCGAGTGCTTCGGCAAATCAGGTGCTGCGAAATCAGGTGCTGCGTGGGCCGGCGAGGAACGCAACAGGCTGTCAACCTTGCGTGCCCCATGATGCAACAACCGGCAGGCCCCTGTTTTATCGTCGCGGTGGGCGGTACCTTGCAAGGCTGATTGGGAGTTGGGCTGTAAATGCGGCGCTTTCCAAGATCGAACCCTGACGAGCGAATGCTTCACTATTTCTTCGCGCTTATGTGGAGTGCTCAGGGTGAACTGCGTCCTCCGTCTTTTGTGGGCTCTGTCTGATTTCCTCAACTCGGAAAGCGGGATCCAAACAATCCCACCTCAGCCTTGCCTCTGCGAGCTTAAGTGAGGCAGAGTGGCCAACTGAGCCATATACTTAGCCAGGGTATTGCCATCCATGATCATAAGCACGGGGTGACGGGTCATGTGGCCAGGGGTGACGGGTCATGTGGCCACTCTGCTTGTCTATGCCAAAGTACGTTGATTCCCGGCTTTCACATACCCGGGAGGCCCCCTGAGAAGAGTCGTCCTTGAGACGCCCTGCCCAGGGCCCTCTGTGGACTCCGTGGACTCCGTGGACTCCGTGGACTCTGGCTTCTGCTAGGAACGAGCACGAAGCGTCAGAGGAACCGTTTCAAAGGGTAGAACATGGTAGAACAAATGCAACACGCGACAATGAATGGCCCTGCTCAGGCGCTGACTCTTCTTGACTCACAATGACTCCTAATGACTCCTAATGACTCGTAACGACTCGTAACGACTCGTAACGACTCGTAACTCGTAGACACCGTAGACACCGTAGACACCGTAGCCACCGCAGACACCGTAGACGCTGTAGAGGACTGCCCTCGGTACTTGTGTTAAAACGCTGCATCTCTAAATCCTGCTCAATCACCCCGGCCCCTGCAGTGCCAGCTTTGATGGTCCTCGACCGATTCGGTAACTTAAAAATTGCTTCGTTGTTTGCACTTTGCACTTGTTTGCACTTGTATGCACTTGTTTGCACTTGTGGCAGGCAGTGTGGCGCATTGTCCACAGAGCCTCGACTCAGCCCCAGCCTTCACCCGGAGGCGTCACTAGGGCACAAGACGAACTGGCTTCGACTAGCTTTCGCACGGCACATGCCGTCACGTAGAACACTAGGAGATGCGGGCAGAATCAAAAGCGCAAGACATCAACACATGCCAACACATGCAACATGAATCGCGGCATCTCTGCTCGAGCTCTCGCTTCTGAGAACTTGAGCGCATGCTCTGAAATTCTCTGACACTGAGCACTCTTGGTGCCTTCGTAATGTTGCGGAAAGCAGCTCCTGCTTACAGGGCTCATGAGGGCTTAGGGGCAACCAGGGCACCAGAGCATCTAAAAATTGCGGCGCTCTGGGCACAAAAAGCCTCCCCACTTCAAGAAGCAGCAGGTAGCAGGCGATAGCAGGCGATAGCAGGCGATTGCAAGCGATTGCAAGCGATAGCGGCCCTGATTGTCAGGAAAACTCAGGACCGCTGGGCAGCGAAAGCATGAGAGCGACAGGCATGTTGGTTGCCACAATGGCTTTGGAAGTCTGCAAGAGCTTGTCCAGAACAACCCTTTATTCCGCTGCTTGTCCATGCGACTGCATACATTCGGCCGCCCATTCTCGGCCCAATCAAAGGCGCTTCGACACAGATGCAAAGATATGGTGCAATGAGACTGTACCTAGACAAACTGAGCCCGCATTCGGCTCGGCCACTGCACTAGGCAAGTCCGACCTTAGGCTTCAATGTACGGAAATCAATCGAGAACTCCAGAGAGTTCTGCTGAGTGGCCAACCATGCAGATAACTTCACATAACGGGAAAAATGTTGCACTTTGGCATCTTGCGGCAGCAGCTCACAGATGCAAAGCTGGAATGCTGCCTGTTGAATACTTGTCGAATCGCTGTGGTACAGCCCGAAATGAATTAAAAGTTCATGCACCGAACGCAGTTGAAGGTGCCTCGCCCTGCCTTGCAGTGCCTGAAGCAAGTCCCTGCGGGCCAACGGTCACCGACTAAACGCCGAGGTGTCCAAAGCCCACGAGACCTATCAGTGAGATTCAGTGGGTGCAGAAGCCATACGTCGCTCTTGGCTGCCTCTTAGAATAAGACTCAGCTACTCAAATTCCTCAGAGAGTCCCACATAATCCCTCACATCCTACAGTGCCCATCAAACTGCTTAGTACAGTGTTGTTGCTGCGTGCTGTTTTGTGATGTTTCCGGTGGCCGCTGTTGCTTGACCACTGTTGCTTGATGTCGCTGGCTTCCGCTGGAGTTTGACATGTGCAGCATGGCGCCGCAGTTTATTGGCTGCGTGTTTGCTCTTCTTTTGTTCTTCCTTCTCTCGCTTGAAGTGCCTGCTGACGTGCTATGGCTGGCATTTAGCAGCTAAGCTTTTGCTGCTACGAACGCTGGATATTGAGGGCATTGGTTCCTCGACGTGCTACGCAACGGCAGCACGGCACGAAATAAGAAGGGCTCAGAGTCCCGATGCCGAAACCACGACACAACTATACAACGTTCTCTCGCAACGTTCTCTCGTCCAGCGTTAAGCACTGCCGGAATTCGGAACCGGGCTGCCCCTCCGTCAACTTTACAGGTGGGGCTCTCAGGCTGTCACACGCCCCAAGAGAACTCCCGAAGCGGCCCAAAGCGACACTCCTCTGACGCCTGAACAAGCGAGAGGCTCTAAAGGCACACATGCACACACAGAAAAAATATAACTAACGAAGTTTGCAAAGAAGCAGACTCTGAGACGGCACTTATGAGGCTACGTTGATGAGGCAGAGCTCTCGGTCCTCCCACGCGAAAGCTTCCACGGGGAAGTGCTTTTTGTGGATCTCTCCTCCGGCACGGAGTGATGTACTAAGCGATTTCAAGCGGCACCACGGCTCCCGACATGCCTTAGCCAAGCCTTCGCCAAGCCTTGGCTAAGCCTTGGCCAAGCCTTGGCTAAACCTTAGCTAAGCCTCTACAGCTCAATGGCTCTTGGTCGCTTCGCTCATTTCTGACCTCGAAATGCCCCTCTCTGAACAGCAAGGGATGGCCCGTGATGAACCGTGATTTCCTCATGATGCTGTAGCAGGTGCTGAGGCCAGTTGTCTGACCTAGGCACTCATGAAAAAAGGGACCCCCTCTGCACAGAGTCAAAGCACTCCACGTACTGATGCTTCGAATCACGTGCCTGTTCATTACAAGCTGTAGCAAACGCAAACTCCACTGACGGCCCTGCTCCAAGCAGCCGGGAGGAGGAGTGGAAGGCTGTCGGACGTTTGAAGCTGGTGTCCTTAAGCGGTGCACGATGCCAGATCATGCCAGCCTCCTTTTGGCCCCTACATGGCCCTACATGCCGGAACCGGGTTTTTGCAAGGTTTTGCCCCAGACAAGGAGAGGTTTCCCAACTGAGGAGGTCGCGTGCAACCCCCCAAGAGGCCCCCGACATCTCACAACTTTCACAAGCTCATGGTCTCAGCGGGCCTTGGCCTAAGGTCTGCTCAATCATGCCCCTTTGCGTTCATTCTGGATGCTATCGATATGACCTCGGACCTACCAGTACCAGGGCACAGGCACAAAAATAAGTTCTGCTTTTTGGACCGTTTAAGCGGCCCCTTCGGCACCAGCAGAGATGCCGCCTAGAGACTGCTAAGACTTCCAGGGAGCCCCCGACGGATCTCCCCAAAACCCTTTGGATCGTTTGAAACCCGGCACTTGCGCAAGACTTGTTTGAGGATGGTGGCGCACGCTTTTGCACGCGTTTTCTGCCGTTTTGGAGAAGGGCACGGTTGCCAATGGGAAACTTAGGGCCGGTGTAGCGTCACAGGCGAAGCGTGACCTCTTTGACCTCTTTGGCCTCTTTGACCCCATGGAGAACATCAGGGATGTCCTGGGGACTCTGCCACCATTGGGCCTCGCGGCTTGACCCACCCCGTTTGGTGGATCGCAGCGGTTTCGTTGCGTTTGGATGCCATGAACCGACGCCCCTCGCAACGCCAGCTCTCTCTGGACCCCATGCTTTCAGCGCATTCGTCGGCAACGTGGAGCGCGATCTTCCTCACGCATGATTCGATGTGTTGGTCGTGTTGGTGTGTTAAATCGCTATTGATATTCTTTACAAATCAATGTTATCTACGTTGATACTGTGTTGTTAATGTTACTCGTGGTTGATAGTACACTGCTCATGTTGCTTTCATCATCATTGGCGTTTTCGTTGTTGTTATTCTCATTGCCACTGTGATCATGGAAGCTGGCTGTGATTGAGAACGTAAGGCGTTGGATTGATGATCCGCTAATTCTTGCTTCAATGTATTAATCTCAAATTTTACACTCTCGTTTTCGTGAAAGAATTCGTTCCATTTTGATTTTGTATCGTCGTCCTGTGTATATCAACAAATTAATACAATGTAAACCTGCTGCGCAACTCTATCGCAACCACATCCATCGATTCTCGCGGCCAGGCCCTCCTCAGGGCGCAAAGGCAAAGCTGGTGGGATCCCCCATGGACACTCCGACCTGCTTGTATTCAATATGAGGCAGGGCCGAGGCGGTCGACGCTCAACGTTCACAGCACTGGAACGAATAGTGCTTGATTGGCACTGTGGGCTTCGGTGAGCCAAAGCCCGCACGGCACAGTTTCCCCGGAATCCCATCTCAGCCCTGGACACTTAGTGCCTTTCGAACCTTGTCTGGAAACAGTCAGAGTCACACGATCATGTTCCGGATATCGAGCTATTCGGGGCTGAGGTGGCGGCGTAGTTTTTACGGAGCAGCATGCTTCGAAAGACGTTTCGCTGAACCTCAGATTTGTCAAACTGCTAAGTTTGCTTTCAGATCGCGTTCCTACGGAGAGTCCTTCGGCCCCAGATGAGGAGCACTCAACAATCAGCTTGGGGATCATTTCTGCGAGTAGGGTCTGCAAAAATGGCTACAAGTAAGGGCACTCCTGCCTTAAGAGGCACTCCTTCGGACTTTCTTGAACCCAATCCCTCGACAAGGTCGACAAGACATGCAAGACCCTCGTACTCGTTCATATTCATCGATATTCATCGTCGCCCCAGCCCAGCAAGGTCTCGTTCGCACCACGGGACAGCACGCCGGCGCTCGGCGGCGAGGATGGGGGTGATGTGCTCGGCAAACCATGCATCGCTCTGTGCCTGACCGAGTTCACGATACTCAAGTACATTTCTAGAAGCAGGTAAAGCGTAAAGAAAGTGTTTCTCCGAGCTATGCTGAGCTCCTTGATGCAGCTCTGTAGGTCCGAATGGCTGGTTTCCACCTGCCAGGCTCCCATCTGCTGGAATTTCCAATGTTGCAGTACGTGACACGGCAGACAACTTTTCTACGCATTTCACAAGTCGCCTCGTCCAGGGCCTGCTGCCTCCAGGCGGCTGGATCCTGGCTCTAAGCTCAGGGAAAACTGAAGCGTGCTTGAACTGGGCTCACTCCGTACTAGTTACTAGTGCTCTGCGGCACACACACACACAGAGAGTTAGCGCGGAAGAGAGAAAAGAAAAGAGAAATTGACAGGCCAGGCTCTCCGCAAGGCGCAGGCCATCGGCCAAGTCCTTGCGAGAAAGGGCTCTGCTTAGCTCTGATCTCTCGGCTCTCTCGGCACCTCTCGGCTTTGTTCACGGCGGTCCTGGAAGCCCAAGTCGTCGGCCAAGGTGATCCACTTGCAAAGCCCAGTTTGGTTCCGAGCCTGGCGTCACAAATGTCGGAAGCAGACATAATGGGGCTAATGGGGTTCACATAGGTTCACCTTGTTCTCCACACATGCATTCTCAGTTTTTTTCAGCAGATCTGCGGCCACGGCCCCACGAGCTGCCAAACAGCGGCCGATGATGGCAATCACCTTTTAAGCAGAGGAGTCTCCAAAAACATTGGCGCTGCACAGGGTCACCTAGCAAAGCTTCAAGCAAAACGACTCCCCGAGGTTTTGAGTGTGTGGGACCACGGCGGAGACACGCAAGAAGCGCTCGAAGTTCTCGCAGCATCCGTAATACCTGCGACTTGCCGAGCTCCACATGTCAGAGCAGCCCGTCCGCAAACTCCGCAAAGGCTGCAGGACCTGCTTTCACCGGCCCAAGATCAGTAAGCTCAGAGCTCTTTGATCTTTTGCTCGAGCACTTTCCGATCATGCGGATCAGTACACCTCGCTCCAACACGGCATCGCAGTCACATAAGCATGGAACCCTCATGGCGCCCCGAGATAGGACGCTCACTGGGAACCGTCGCTGCACAAGGAAAGATTCTCAATTTGGGATCGGACTGGCTCTGCTCCACAGAGAAGCGTCGGACTGACTCCAGGAATCGTTCCTCTTCCAAAATGAGCTTCAGAAACAAAGCAGTAAGGAGATCAAAAAGAACACAGCAAGTCCATCGTTGCGAGTTCGAATTCGCTGAAGATCGTTCGGTGCACTCTTCGACATTGCCGGGCGGGGCCTCCGTGCCCGCGCGATACAAAGACTCGGCACAGATCACCATGTCGTGGGGCCTGGGAGAAGTGACTGGAGGAATGCGTTTCTTGAGCGTGGAATGCGGTGTGGGAATGTGTGGCAGGGACGATGATGCTCAACGTGTTGATCTGAGGGGCCGGCTCGTGAAACACCAAGAAGCAGGCCCACTCGTAAACGCACCTCTACATCAGCGCAGTCGCTGAGAAGTCACCGGCCTCTCTTTCTCAGTATGCTGCCAGAGTCGTTCCAGGTATGACCAGGTAAAGATCACGACCATTCCATGGCAGAGCTGCATGAACTCCTGGGCAGCCAAAACGCGCTCGCTCTGCGTGGGATGTTTGTTTGGTCTTCTTTCGGGATGTCCCTCTCGCAAATGTCTTTCACAACTCGCTCTGAGAACTCTCGCCTCAATGAGCTGGATGGACAAGGACATGAACTCCTGGTCATTCTGGCCTCGGTCTTTCGGGTCTTGCGGGTCTCTTCTCGCACGCACTGCTCGCTGCTTCTTCAATGCAGACAAATGCGCGGATGCAGCACTTGTCAATCCAGAAGCGTGCCTTTCGCAATCCCCCTTTCCACATAGACATTGCTCGAGCTCTCGCATCCTTTAACAAGGCGCTTGTCTCAGTTGTCTGGGCCTCTTCCCAGCGGCTCGCATCATGAAGGTATTCGGCAGAAAGGTCCTGAGGCACAAGAGGGAACTACCAACGTTCGGAAACTTGCGGAAACACCCCAAAACGCTTGCCTTTGCAGCGATGCAGAGTTCAGCAGCCTACACGAATCACTTCCAGGATCAAAAACTATGCACCACAATGATGCCTGCCACACTTCCCCCCGAGGATGCGCCTTGATAGCCTCGTAGCTGCACTTCTCACCTCAACGAATCCATCATGCAGCTCTCGCAGGCTTCGAGGCTGCGCAATTAGGGCTGCACCCATCACTTGGTGCCAGTCCTGCGAAGCAAAAAGCTCTCACTCCTACAGCTCAAAGCCCTGATGTCGCCTGTGGAGGCCACCAGCTGTGGCTCACCTTGGGCACCGAAGCGCTGCATAAACTCACTGCAATGTTCCCGCACTTTTCCGCAATTCCACGACTTTCCACCCACGGACCCCGAGATGCAAAGCAAAAAAGGCATTGGAAGAGTGAAGCCGCGTGCACACGGTGGCGCGGCGCATGAGTTCCTTGACGCATCTTTAGCCAAGATTGAAAAGTTTGACAGCATCGTCACCCTTTGCCAACAGCTCTCCAATGTACCAGCTCTCGACCCAGAAAACCTGAACTCTCACACACTGCTGGCCGACACATAACACCCCAATTGGACTAGCAGCAGAGTTCTAGCTCGTTTGAGCTGCCTTGGACTGGCGAGGCCTCTTTCGATGCCGACCGGAAAAGTTTTGGGACGTCTTGGCTGTGTTTGCATTGGCGACAAGCCATCCAGATCTTGTGTCGCGCGCAAGCTTTCCATGGACTTGGTGCTGGATGAAGACACTACTGAGCCACTACGACCAGTACTGAATGTGCAGCTTCGCGGTGCTTCGAGGTTGGTGGCCCATACTCCACGGCCCACGTGGCGACAGCAAGACACTACCAACTGAAACTCCCTCGTATGAGACCACGAGTTAGACGTTGACAGATCAGGAGAAAAGAAGAAGGCACGGCGAGAGAGGAGGCTTCCGGCTTGCAGCACACATCGCTTTGGGTCCCCAGCAAAGCGCAAGGGAATGTGAAGAGCCTCACCGTCCGAGACGTCGTCAACCAAGCCCTGCGAACGTTTGCGAAAGCAGCGAAAACAGTACAGACGAGTGCGCTGAGTTCGAAAGATTCGGAGAGCCTGCGCGCACCACATGACCACGGAGTGGCCAGGCACGCCAGGCACGGCAGGATGCGATCGCAGTCTCGCCTTCAGAATTGGGCCCTTGTGAGGGGGAAGTCTTCTCTCGAACCAAAGCAGCGCTGCCTTTCTAAGCTTCTCTATATTTCTCAAAATGCTTCCCTTGTCTCAAGTGATTCAAGATGATTCAAGACAGCGGAAGAAACAAAAAGACGCCTATACCACGCTGTTTACAATTGTTTACAGCACAATTGCGTGCGCTGTGCGCATATTCCTTCACTTGCTTCTTGTCAGGAACCCTTCTCCAACACCCAAACTCACTGCCGAGCGTCTCTCAATGTCTCTCAAAGAACTCCGCTGTCTCACAGACATTAAACCGGCATTTAGTACAGGGTGGTTGTGTCGGTGTGGCTCCTGTGGCTCGCCGGAAAGATTGCGGCAGCTTTCGGACCAAAGATAGAACTCCTGGAGCAGATTCTGCGAAGGAGGAGGCATACTATAGGCAATGTGCAAGGTGAGACACAGAAAGGGGCGTAAAGCATGGGAAACAAGCCCAAGTCTCCTCGCTTTTCAGCTGCGGCTTCCAGAAACCTTCAAAGTTTACATGCAGTTAGGGCACACAATGGCACACATGTCACAGCTCCGTGTAGTTCAACTTGCAATGTCTGCAGAACATCAGCAGGACATTTAAAGCATCGCCGGTGGGGCTTGTGTACTCGGCATCGTTGCAAGTGAGTTCGAACCAATGGCACGCCACCTCCAGCGAAGAGGCGCGCCAGCGAGTGGCCATCCGCCACAAGGCCACAAGGGTTCTGTTGACCCCTAGGGATCGCCCGCGCCGACATGACAAAAACGCGACCCGAGATGAAAAAAAACATCCCGAGTTATTATCTCGGCGGGTCGGTTTTGACATGTCGGCGCGTGCTTTTGATATGTCGGCACGTGCTTTTGATATGTCGGCGCGTGCTTTTGACATGTCGGCGCAACATGCGGATTTTTAGCATGTCGGCACGTGTTTTGGCATGTCGGCGCGTGTTTTTGGCGTGTCAGTGAGTGTTTTTGGCATGTCGGCGCGTGTCCTTTTCCCGAAAGCATCGCGAAGGGTTCTTCCGTGCGGAGCCCTCTGACCCAACAACATAGAGTGAAGTACATAGAGTGAAGTGCATAGAGTGAAGTGCATAGAGTGAAGTGCATAGAGTGAAGTACATAGAGTGAAGTGCATAGAGTGAAGCGCATAGAGTGAAGTGCATAGAGCGAAGTGCATAGTGTGAAGTGCATAGAGTGAAGCGCATAGAGTGAAGTGCATAGAGTGAAGTGCATAGAGCGAAGTGCATAGAGTGAATGGCATAGAGTGAAGCGCATAGAGTGAAGTGCATAGAGTGAAGTGCATAGAGTGAAGTGCATAGAGTGAAGTGCATAGAGTCAAGTGCATAGAGTGAAGTGCATAGTGTGAAGTGCATAGAGTGAAGCGCATAGAGTGAAGTGCATAGAGTCAAGTGCATAGAGTCAAGTGCATAGAGTGAAGTGCATAGAGTGAATTGCATAGAGTGAAGTGCATAGAGTGAAGTGCATAGAGTCAAGTGCATAGAGTCAAGTGCATAGAGTGAAGTGCATAGAGTGAATTGCATAGAGTGAAGTGCATAGAGTCAAGTGAGTTTAGTACAAGTTAATAGAAATTACGAGATTTACTACCCAGTCTTAGATTTCTTAATTAAAATTACTCTTTCTAAGGCGGCGGGCTGGGTTGACATCGCCAATCGGGATTGCAACCCTCTGCGGGTTTCGGCGTGGTCGCGGTGCTAAAACCGTCGTTTTTTTTTCGTTTCTTTGTGTCCGCGGACAACCCTCTGCGGGTAATCGCCGGGTCGCGGCGCTAAAACCGTCGTTTTTGGTACTTTTTTTCGTGGGCGCAGACAACCCTCTGCGGGTTTCGGCGTTGGCGCGGTTTCAAAACCGTCGTGTTTTTGCGTTTCTTGACATGCAAACGCAACCCCTCTGCGGGTTTTCGCGTGGTCGCGGTGCCAAAACCGTAGTGTTTTTGCGTTTCTTGACATACAAACGTAACCCCTCTGCGGGTTTTCGCGTGGTCGCGTTGCTAAAACCGTAGCGTTTTTTGCGTTACAGACGTAGTACGCCGGGGACTTCCGTGGCTGGATAATCGAGTTTTGTAGTACAAATGTAGTACGCCGGGGACACCCGGAGCTTCCGTGGCTGGAAAGTCGATTTTTGTAGTAGAAACGCAGTACGCCGCGGACACGCGGAGCTTCCGTGGCTGGAAAGTCGACTTTTTCTAGTACAAACGTAGTACGCCGCGGACACGCGGAGCTTCCATGGCTGGAAAGTCGACTTTTGTAGTACAGACGTATAGTACGCCGGGGACACCCGGAGCTTCCGTGGCTGGAAAGTCGACTTTTTGTAGTAGAAACGTAGTACGCCGCGGACACGCGGGGCTTCCGTGGCTGGAAAGTCGACTTTTTGTAGTACATTCCAAAAGCATCGCAAATACCATGGTCCCCGAATTCGCTGTTTCCAAAACCATCGCAAATACCATGGTCCCCGAATTCGCTGGTTCCAAAAGCATGGCAAATACCATGGTCCCCGAATTCGCTGGTTCCAAAACCATCGCAAATACCATGGTCCCCGAACTCGCTGGTTCCAAAAGCATCGCAAATACCATGGTCCCCGAACTCGCTGGTTCCAAAACCATCGCAAATACCATGGTCCCCGAATTCGCTGTGCCCAAAAGCATCGCAAACACCATGGTCCCCGAATTCGCTGTTTCCAAAACCATCGCAAATACCACGGTCCCCGAGTTCGCTGGTTCCAAAAGGTCCAAAAGCATCGCAAATACCATGGTCCCCGAATTCGCTGCTTCCAAAACCATCGCAAATACCATGGTCCCCGAATTCGCTGGTTCCAAAACCATCGCAAATACCAAGGTCCCCGAATTCGTTGTTTTTAAAACATCGCAAGGAGCTTCCGTGGCTGGTTCCAAAAACCATCGCGCATACCATGGTCCCCGAATTCGCTGGTTCCAAAAGCATCGCAAATACCATGGTCCCCGAATTCGCTGGTTCCAAAAGCATCGCAAATACCATGGTCCCCGAATTCGCTGTTTCCAAAACCATCGCAAATACCATGGTCCCCGAATTCGCTGGTTCCAAAAGCATGGCAAATACCACGGTCCCCGAATTCGCTGTTTCCAAAAGCATCGCAAACACCATGGTCCCCGAATTCGCTGGTTCCAAAAGCATCGCAAACACCATGGTCCCCGAATTCGCTGGTTCCAAAAGCATCGCAAATACCATGGTCCCCGAATTCGCAGGTTCCAAAACCATGGCAAATACCACGGTCCCCGAATTCGCTGGTTCCAAAACCATCGCAAATACCATGGTCACCGATTGCGCAAAAATCACATGGTGTTCCAATGCCGGGCGTGCGAAAACATCGCAAATTTCATGGTAATTTTATTCCCGGCGTGCGAAACTCACTTCGGTCAGATTTCACTGTGCTTCTCTGCTCTTTGAAGCTCCAAGGTCTTCTTGCCAACCTCGCTCTTCTGTCCTTTTTTCTTTGAAAGGCGCTCTGGAGTGTGAGCTTGGACTTCAGAGCGACTGCTGATGATGCTCATGGCTGACGGCTCTCGCGTTAGATGCTTTTGTGTTTTCTTTCATAGCATCGCGTTGACAGGACGTGCACAGCCGAGTCGGGTGCATGCAAGTGAAGTTCATACAGTTCAAGTCCGTTTACTTCAGATCTATTGAATGCCAATGAAGTGTATAGAGTTGACCACAAGTGCATGGCATTCAACTCAACACACTTGAAGGCCATGCAGGTCGAGTGCATACACGTCCAGTATACAAGTGCAGTATACAAGTGAGTATGCAACCATATAAGTGCATACACTTAAGTGCATACACTTGTCCAAGTGCATACAGTTTGAGCGCACAGAGTCAAGTGTATAGACTCAACGCACCGCAAATCGATGCTTTCGGGCCAATCGTCTTCTAGTTCGTATGTCGGCGGCAGTCAGGTTTTGGCACGTCGGCGCTTTTTTTTCATGTCGGCGCGTACTTTTGGCACGTCGGCGCGTACTTTTGGCACGTCGGCGGGTCCTTTTCAAATTAGTCACTTTCAAATCTCCCCGCTTGCCTCTGGGTTATTCCCCCTGAATTCCTTGAGTTTTTCGTAGTAACCTCTCTATTCTATTTAACTCTGTCTCCGCGTGTCTTTTTTTCCATCTCGAGACGCACTTTTGGCACGACGGCGCGTTTGTTTTGCATGTCGGCGCGTACTTTTGGCATGTCGGCGCGTACTTTTGGCACGTCGGTTCCTTGAGTTCCTCGTAGTAACCTCTTTATTCTATGTAACTCTGTCTCCGCGTGTCTTTTTTTCCATCTCGGCACGCACTTTTGGTACGTCGGCGCGTATTTCTTTGCACGTCGGCGCGTACTTTTGGCATGTCGGCGCGTACTCCTGTTCTTTTCAAATTAGTCACTTTCAAATCTCCCCGACTGCCTCTGGGCTATTCCCCCTCAATTCCTTGAGTTCCTCATAGTAGCCTCTTTGTTCTGTTTAACTCTGTCTGCGCGTGTCTTTTTTCCATCTCGGCACGCACTTTTGGTACGTCGGCGCGTATTTCTTTGCACGTCGGCGCGTGTCTGCGCGTACTTTTGTCCTTTTTCAAATTAGTCACTTTCAAATCTCCCCGACTGCCTCTGAATTATTCCCGCTGAATTCCTTGAGTTCCTCGTAGTCGGCACGTTTTTTTTGCATGTCGGCGGAACCCTTGGGTTTTAGCATCTCGGCGCGCTTTTCCTGCATGTCGGCGGAAACCTTGGTTTTTAGCATGTCGGCGAGTTTTTTGACATGTCGGCGCGTGGCGTCCAGTTCTGTTGATGGAAGGACCGACTGTTTGGGGCAGTGCAAAGAAGATCAGCTCTGAGTGTGGGGGCTCGCCCGGCAGGGACGGCGCGCTGCAGCGTCCGGGCCTTGGGCGAGGCTGAGAGTCTAAAGGCAGGTCAAACTTGACCCGGTCAGTGACTCTTGCTAGCGGCTTCCCGTGTTCGTCCCGCCATTACCCCTTACTCTGCGGCGGGCCAACTCCAGGCGTCTATCCGCATCTTGCTGTCCTCGATTTCGCACTTGCGCAAACTTATGGCCCTTTGCTCGTTGCTCAGCACCATTGCTCTCCATCAAGGCCCAGGCCCAACCATTGCAGGACACTGGAGCTTGCAGGGATCCGAAACAAATCACCTTTTCTTTGAATCTCTGAGACACTGCAACCGCATACTGCTCCAGATTGCTCCAGATTGCTCCAGGCAGCGGGCGGATCCTTGCCACAGAAGGCAGCGGGTCCGGCTCCTCCTCCTCCTTGAAAGCACTGGAAGTGAAGGCCAGAAGGTGCCAAAACTTGGCCTACACTTGGCCTACACTTGGCCTACACCTCTGGCACCCCAGCCCGATCCTTCGCCGAAGTCAGGGTGATGTCTTCATCAATCGTGCCTTGGTGTACAAAACTTGAACAAAAATGGCTCTCCAAGTTTAACGATCCACTGTTCCGGTAGGGCCGTTGCCGAGGGACAAGCTGGTGTGGGAATCAGATGGGCGCCTACTTGTGCTGCGGCATGGAACTCCCAGGCTCCTTCCAGGCTCCCCCAGGCCCAGAAAAAAGCGCGCGCCTGGACCGCACGTCGCTGTCTTTGATGTCGACCTGGTGAGATTCGTTTGCTCCATCTTCTTCAAACGTCATCGACAATCAAGGAGAAGAACTTCGAATAGAAGGCTCGACAAAATGGCGCGCATGAACCAATGTAAAGGGCCTGCTGGTCAGCGATGACGACCTCTGCTTTCTCAGCTTCCTGCATCATGTCGATGTACTATGATGCACTTCGATGTACGGGCGCTGCGGCATATTGCAGCTACGTCAATCCGCCTGCAAGCAACAGCTGAAGACCTGCCAAGCGAACTCAAGCGGCCCGCATGAAAGCTTGCTCAGCACAAAGCGAATACAAACTGACGCTCAGCCCCCTGCGTCGGTTCCGCGGCATGCCGCAGCCAGAATCTTTTGCAACAGAAACCCTCTGCTGAACAACATTCTTCCACCAAGCTAGGACTTGGGGCCTTGTGCAGGTCGAACCAGCTGAATCCGGCCATGGCCTTCAAAGGGGCCGTTTGCCAGTTTCACACATCTCATCGCGAGTTTTGCGTTCGGCGCCCAGCCTTAGCTGACTTGTGAGAGACGGGCGATGGGCCTCGGCTCGAAGCATTGTAAAGTAGTTGTAAAGGTAGTGCGAGAGTGAGGCCATGTGAGGCCATGTTGAGGCCATGTTGAGGCCATGTGAGGCCTCGGCTGAGAGGGCTTTGCAGGACCTCTCAGATCGTGGCATAAGAGGAGGCTCCCTTCTCAGACTCCTTCTACGTGAAGGCTATTTTTGGCCGGAGGCCTTCCAAGTAATTTCGGTCTTTCCATCGCCACCTCACAGAAAGTCATCTAGAGTATCTAAAGCCAATCAGCACAGGGCGCACACATTGACAACACGACATTGATATGCACACAGCCCAAATTGACCGCAACAGACGCTGGGAATTCGGCCGATCTTAACCAAGTCAACACGGACCTGGCTCAACATGTTTGGATCATGCTCGATCCTCCAGAGCTGCCTCTGCCTCCGCTATATACTCTGCAGAGCACACTGCCGTAGTTTTGCATTGTACAGCTGCGACATTACTGTATGCGTGCCCATGAATGAATGTGCGAACGTGTTCAACCCTCTTGGGCTCTTCGAACTTGACCTGACTTTCCTCGTGGCAAAGTGCAGAGACGGGTGCTGGGGATGTAGTTTGCTGCCGAGTCTTTTTGCAAGGCTTGACCTGGGCAAGGCCTGACCCGGTCAACATACGCGGCTGGTAACAAAGCCGCGGCAGTGGTAGCATCAGCTGTTGGCCGGGAATGGGGCAGCGCTTGATAGCCGTTCTGGCAAATACTTCGAGAATGGATGCAAGACAGCATCCAAAAAAAGCACGCAGTGGTGCTGGGCTGGTGCTGCCATACTTTCGTGAACAAAGCTCTTGCATGTACTCCTGGCGAATCTTGTGGACGGCTTTGCAAACACGTAGAAATGTTCGCATTGACTGCTGTCGCCACGTTCTCTGCAAAAGTTTCCCAAGGTGCTTTCTTGCCCAATGGAATCCACCGCAGTTATACTTTAATTGTACAAATCAACACCAGATCCATTCCCACTCATTCCCGCTTTCGCAAGGCTCGGACGTTAAACAGGACCGCTGCAACCTCCCCGAGGACACCTTATTGCATGCAGAGGTTGCTGCCAAAAGGCTATGAGTGAACGTGCTCACTCTCACAATCTGGGTTGACAGAAGACTGAATGCCTCCTGGGCGCCTTTCGTCAGACTCGGGACGAATCTAGAGGAGCCTCAAAGAAAAATCTAGCATGCTGAACAAGCACAACTCGCAGGGCCTCAATGCTGAGCGATGGACTGTATGTCAAGAGGAAGTCCCCTTCGTCAGAGCCTGCGAGACATTTTGCTCAGGAGGTCTAGCAAGGACCAAGGGTGACCAAGGTGAGGCGCCCGCGAGAAGAAGTAAAGATAGGAAAGAAAGCTGAGCGAAAATCACGCTCGAGGACCTCAAGCAAGATTCAAGCGATGAAAGAGTCAATGCAACATTTCCCTCTACAAGCTCGCCACAAACAAAAGACACCTGAGTTGGCAACATGGTGCATGTCATTCAGGTTCTGCACGAACTCCTCGAGCGAACGCTGGCGCCACGACTGCTGTCCATAATCTCTCAACAAGTGCAATGGTCACAACTTATTGCATCCTCGAAGTAAACCCATCCTTGAAACCTTCAAGTCTGTAACCAATGGTCTTTGTGCCTCTTGGCCGACTCCAAGCTTTGAGTGAAGGGGGCGCGCTCTCTTTTTGAAAATTTGGCTCTCTCCTCTGCTTCTTCTTCTTCTTCTCCTTCCTCTTCTTCTTCTTCTTCTTTTTCTTCTTCTTCTTCTTCTTCTTCTTCTTCTTCTTCTTCTTCTTCTTCTTCTTCTGCTGCTGGGCTTACGGGCCCGAAAGCCCCCGCGCGCGTGCGCTCTCTCTCTCGCTCTCTCTCTCGCTCTCTCTGAAAGCAGCTCGCGGCTCCTCGAGAGAGCTTCCCATAGCTTGCAACCACTGCGTCCAGCCTGCACGACTTCTACACTTCTTCCATTCGTCTACATATTCCCTTCGGCTTCTGGCCGAGAGGCGTCTAGAACAAGCAGGATGTGGTCTCCTTCGAAGTTCGAACCTTCCCAACCCTTCCCCCACCAGAAATCTGCTGTACCCTGTGAAACCTTCCCGACCGCTTGGGGCAGCCGATGCCCCTTTGCCAGGGGACACCCCCTCCAACCCTATTCGGTCACACGGAGACCCTTCAAATTTTCGTTGGCTTTCCTTTGTTGGCGATGCATACAGCTGCTGAGGCGTGCAAGCGGCGCAAGCGTGTACAATCAGTCTACACGTGTCTACGCTATGTCGATGTGCACTTGCGGTTAAAGGTTGTTGACGTCACCAACCCAGACGCGGTTCTCAAGATCCCACGCACAGCATCTTTTCAAAAGAAGCCCCGTGCAG
The DNA here is from genome assembly GCA_905221605.1 of Symbiodinium natans. Lineage (NCBI taxonomy): Eukaryota > Dinophyceae > Suessiales > Symbiodiniaceae > Symbiodinium > Symbiodinium natans. The sequence continues at coordinate 149,506 of CAJNDS010000017.1, forward strand.
AAAGCATAAGCAAAACGATATTATCTTTGGAGGGTCGTTACAGCGTTCTCTTCCTGTCACTCAGGCTCCCTGTACTGGCAGTCATGCTGATCTAGTGTCATCATTCTCCAGGTGACCTGAGCCTGTTGGCTTTTTGTGCAAGGCGATGGCAAGGAGAAAACGAAGGGCGGTTTCATGAATTTTCGAGGTTTGGCATGGTTGGCTACGATTACGCTACACCACAAGCACCCTCTGCATTGTCATTTCCCTGGCCGCCCAGTCATTCCTGCACTGCGCAGCTTAGCACGTGGAGAAATCACAGCGCAATGCCACTGCATCCCCATACGAGTCAGGATCGTTTACTCGATCCGTTTACTCCTTTGATGATTTATTCCAATACTCTCGGGCCTCCCGCTTAGCCACATGTTTTGTGCAGCACCCGGGCCTTGCCGGACCATGAACTGCACAAAGAAGGCCCCGAAGAGTTCAAGGCCTCAAAGGGGCATGCTGTTTAGGGTGCATGCTAAGAAGGGTATGCTCTCTGTGCTCTCTGAATACCTCTCGAGCGCACACTGTGCATACCTTTTGCTTCTGCGCACACTGTCGTGCCGTCGTGCCATCTGGGCCAAGGAGCTGGACTCCAGGCTGATTGAGGCCACGCCCATGCTTGCCGACATGACTTGATGGGTCAGCTTGTCCTGTCAGATCTTTTCGAGAGAACTGAGAGAACTTTTCGAGAGTTCAGAGGATGCTCTCTCAGAAGGTGGAGGCGCAGGGGGACGCATATGCCAATGTTGCGCTGGTGCGGCCTCATGCTGCTTGAACTGGAGGAACTCGGTCTCGTCCACACCGCAAGCTTGTAGAGCCTGCACAGAATAACCAAAGCACTCACCAAGTAGAAGCATCACTTCGTGGACCCTTCAAATTCAGGATGTGGCCTGTGTCCACACACTGGGACCATACTTCTCTTCGATGAACTCTTTCCAGACCTCGGTAAGCTGCACAAAAAACTGAGCCAACGTGAGCCAACGTGAGCCAACGTGAGCCAACGTGAGCCCACGTTTAACCAAGCTTGCTATTGTTAACCCTGCAAAGGCCGAAAATGGCGGCGAAGAGAGCTGAGGGCGACGCGGTGTGAATCAAGCCGTGCATCCCGCCGATGCTAAACTAAAAAGACATCCATGGTGCAGCAAGCTGCCCGAATGGAAAGCCCAAAGGAAAGACAGGCTGATCTCCAGAATCAACTAAACTTCAGTTAGCATCACAGCTACGAGCTACCAACTTGGAACCCAAAATGACACTACACCATACTACACCTCAGGCTGCAGGCTGCGAGCAGATCAAGGAGTGCGCGCGGGAGGCAAGGTTTGTCTGGCTGCATCGGGGTTTTGAATGTCAATGATATGGGGCTGCCAGGATACGCAAAACGGCATCGAGATTACTATCCATTTTGCCGATGATATACAGTATTCGCGCGAGGTCGACTCGGCCATGCACAGGGACGAAAGAATGGTGCATCCCAGGTCTTGAGACGATGTCTCTCACACTTTTTTCAGAAAAATCAGGGAAGGCACACTAGCGCCACTCGCCTAGCGGGGGGCTTGCCTGGATGGGGGGACTCGGAGGCGGAGGACGCAACTCGCACAAAAAGAGCTCACAGACGCTGAGCGCCCATGTGGAGGGGGGTGAGCCTTCTTGTGGCCTTCTTCTGGGGGGGCCCCCTTCCCCTCCTCTCTTGAAGGCATCTGATCTCACGGGCCCCCAAGAGTGGCCTGCAGTCTCAAGTTGGGCTCCAGAAGGCCTCCTGAAATTGGGCCTGCAAGTTGGGCTGACGCATCCGGTGAAATCATGGTATCAAGGGCCTTGAAAGCTGGTCTTTGATTTGCCGCGTATGGCTGTCGTGGCCGTTGTGTCTGGCGGAGCCCATGCACCTCCGCGCTTTCTCGCTTTCTTCACGCCGCAAGAACTTTTCCCGCAGGCCTCTGCCAGGCGCCTGCTGCCTGAGGGGCCACTGAGATGTTTCGGAGCCGCTGCTTCCAGGCAGAGGAAGGTCCTGAACGCTCTGCAATCGCTGATGCACTGGTTGGCACTGCGAAGAAGTCACGATGTAGAGTGCCATAGAGTGCCTGTAGCCTATCATCCAGCCTACGAGCGAGTCACTCGACTCACAGGTGTGTCGCAGGTGTGTCGCAGGTGTGTCTTTTCACTCAGAGCACTCCTCACTTCGAGGAGGGCCTTCGAAGCGACTGCCTTCGAGATGTGCTTCGAGGATGGAGGCTAAGTGCTTCGTATCTGGTGAGACTTCTGAGAAGGGTGAAACGATTCTGAAGATGGAGTGGTATTATGGAGTGTCTCGAAACCAAAACTCGAAAATACATGTCGAAAAGCAAAACCTTACCTCTCACCGTACTCCGTACATCCCCATACCGGCCGGTACCTTTCACACCAGTCCCACATGGCTCTCACATCCCTCTCACATCACTCTCACAACTGGGTCATCTTGTCATCTTGGATCATCTTGGCAGCCTCAGGGCGGTTCTCAACCCAAAATGCTTCCAAATAATTCCAACGTAGCGCCATCGTGTCGTGCAACTCTTCATAGGGCTGTGGGGTTCCCGCGCCGCCCAGGCCATCCCACGGCTCAACCTGGCTGTCATGAGTGTTGCCTCTACCTGACTCTACCTGTTTGCATCTTCCTGCGAACATGCGCGGGGCCTCGACCTCGGCTGTTTCCCCGTGCAGATGGCATTCCGGCGGCATTGCTGAACGGACTTGCGGCCTCGCAGCGGCTCGGACAGCGCTCAAGAAACACCGGCCGCTGCAGCTGCTGACATCCGCTGACATCCGCTGGCCACTGTCGTCGTCTGTTGTCTCTTGGTCGCTGAGGGTCGCACCCGGCCCTGCGGCGTCCGGCCCCGTCGCTCGGCGGACGGGTTGCGGGCTGGGCTACTGCCTGGTCCCCTGGCCTCAGACGCAAATCGACGCAAGCCGACGCAAGTCGAGAGGAGTCGCTCCGGCTTCGTGACGAAACCGCAGCCAAGATGAGCAAAGCAGACTTACAAGGTTCAGGACGCCTTTGACGGGCTTTGAGCCCCAGCAAGGTGTGCCCGCAACTATGTGCGCGACCGGGGCATCTCGACTGAGTTGGCGCTGAAGCGCACCTTCCCTGGCACAAGGCGCCAGATTTTCACGTATCTCTTGGTAGAAATTTGCAATTGCTTATAATTGTCTGCCATCGTTCTCTGCAATTGTTTGCAACGTTTCCTCTTGTCAGCAGCTCGATGGGCAGGGCTGCCACCTGGCGGAGGCCTGAAGTCACTGCGAAAGGTCCAGCATCCATTCAAAGTGAGGGTGCGGAATGCGCAAAAACACAGGCTGGGATCCGTTCTTGCCATTGGCCTGAGCTGGAAGAAGGGAGAAGCATGAAGAAGGCGAGAACTGCGCAAACACGACAGAATTTTCTCTGCCACTGGCTGCGCTGGCTGGCGTGGCTTGAGCCTTGGTTGAAACGCAGGAAACTGAAGAGAAGAGACAAGGAAAGGAACCTCAGAGGGAGAAATACCCAGGCTCCGTGCCGATTGTCGTGGTCGCACTTTGGCACCCTGGATCTGGCAGTCGGACAGCGATGAAAGATCGCCGAGCTCAACAACGGACTCATCGGACTCTCATGATTCTTCTCCCTCCCGCGCTCTCTTCAAGCTTTCTGATCCGCTCTCCCAAGGAAGCAGCATGCAGCAGCCACGCGGTCTTAAACCGTTCGACAGGCTGCTACCTCCAGGGAGATCCAAACACCCGGCTTCACATTCAGCTGCACTCGACCTTGGACAGTCGGACGCCGCGGCTCATGTCTCACAAACGCCCATCCGAGCAGATCGACGAGTCGACGAATGTCATGAGCAAAGTGAAGAATGTGTGAGGGTTTACGAAGCATTACGAAGCCATTTATCTATGCCGTGGCACCATGCAAGGCTGTCCATTGAGGTGAATTGCAAACATTTGCAGTCATCTGCACATTGTCCTGCGAAGCGGGCCGTCTTCATTGGCCGCCGTCACGGTGGCAGGAAGCCTGAAAGGAGAATCCAAAGGTCTGTTGTGACCCTGAACTTAGTTAAAAGCTTCGTAGGTACCCTCGCTGGCCGAGCTTTCAGCACAACGACCACCAGCTCAGTCCAATGTGCAGAAGCGACTCTGAGGCGTGCACCACTCACCATGGGTCTCGCTGTAATATTCAACCAGCTCACCCTTTGCGTACTTGCCTGCGGAGCCTGATGGATGCGAAAATGCTGCAACACGCATGGTAGCCTAAGAATGGGTGCGGAGTTAAATACGGATGCTTCTGCGGAGGAGGGTTTTGTGATTTTAGCTCGATTAGGTGTTTCTGCGTGCCCCTGTCGCTCTCGCCTTGGCACCGTGCGCATTCGGCGACTTCCTGTGTTGCTCTTTTGCTCTGCATTCCAGCTAGTTCCCGTCTATGTTCATACAGAACTCTCTATTTCCCACATCTTCTTTTTGAATTCGTCTTTTCACCTTGTACTGCAATACGAAGCCTGTAGTTCCTCTATGTTTGGGAACGACGACCTCAAGAATGTTTCCTCTGAGTTTTCATCGACAAACCTCTATTTCCTCCAGCATAAGGAAAACAGGTGGAGCAGAAGAGCTTGGAACAGCTTCTGGGGCACAGAGAGAAAAAGAAAAAAAAACGTACAGCGCAAGAAAAAACACTCCTATATACACATATATATGTATATATGTATAATACCCTATATTGTGTTGCACAGGCAGAAGAATACACACAATACAAGCTTGTGAAGTATACTATATATGTTGGACTTTATGTATATCTGCGCACGCAGAAGAAGTACATTATATATATATATATATATATATATATATATATATATATATATATATATATATATATTTATATTTATATTTATATTTATATGTATATCTATATTATATTATACTTATAGTTGTATTATATTTATTTCTATTATTTATTAATGTATTTATTAATATTTATATTTATACGCTACCCCCCCCCCCCCCCCGGAACCCACCGTAAGCACAGTGTAAGGGGGCGCGGTGTTTCCCCGAAGGCTGCGATATAATAAGTCCCTTTCAACCCAAGGGTAAGGGCTGTGTGAGGAAGTGGATTTGGACCCTCCTCTCCGGGTCGCGCGCAGCAGAAATTCACCAAGCTTGCATCCTAAATAATTTGAACACCAAGTTAAGCCGTTTGTACGCAAAGTTGTTCCAGTAGCTGACAAACAAGCCCTTGGCTGAAACATGCTGAAACCTTCAAGAGTTCCACTAAACATTAAAGAGCTTCCCTATGTTTATTCGTTTAAGGTTTTGATACAGACACTTAAGGTTTAGGCTTAAACCTATTCCAAAGCCTTACATTTTCCCTCGCCGCTAGAGAGATTTCACTTAACCGTTGACGGTTTAGGCTGACGGCCTGTTCCAACACTTTAGAATTTCAGTCGCTGCTGGATATCCGCTAAAGCCCAGACCCTATTCCCACATATTCAACGAATATTCTTTAGGGGTAGCATAGCCTATTTCTTCAAGGTATAGCCTGGCACCTAGTCCAGAATCTTTTGTTCTCCCTCGTCACTAAAGGCATTCCCTAATCCCTAAACAAATTTTACTAAAACCCAGACCCCATTCCCATACTTTCAACGGAAATTGTTTAGGAATACTCAGTCTTCCTATTCCTGTAAACTGTAAAACGTTTCTCTCGCCACTGAAGGCAATTCGCTAAAGCCCAGACCCTTTTCCCTAAAGAACTTTTTCTAAAGCCCAGACCCTATTCCCATACTTTCAACGTATATTGTTTAGGAATAATCCTGCTTCGGTGTCTGCGGGGTGTATCCTTCATGTTTAGGCCTAACTCCTCTCCTGTGAAACCTATTTGTTAAACATTCAAGCTGAAGCCTTGTCCAAAGCCTTACACGAAGACCCTATTATTTCAGTTCTTGTTCAGGAATAATCATGTTTCAGTGCCTGCGGGGTGTCTCCTTAATGTTTCAGCCCTATCTAAACCCTGGTTCCTAAAGCCGAAATTGTTTAGGGTTTAGGGGTAGGGTTTCGGGTTTAAAACTTTGAGGTCCAGGGTTATTCTTGCTTCTTGGTACGCGGACTCGGTTTTACTTAAAACTGGTAATTTCCAAATATACGTATCAGAGCTTTCTGTGCTTATATTTATGTAGGACTTATATAGCTACTAAAGTACGAAATATGAACTTATTACTTTGCTATATAGCGAACAATAAACCAAGACAACTGCCCTGAATCAGACCGAATGAAATGACTCAAGCTTGCCACCCCCAAGAACTCATGGCGATGAGTTTCTTCCTTACGGTCGTTTTGGGGAGCAGTCCAACTCGGGGATTCCTGGTGCCCATCGTCTGGGCACCGTGTTAATTAACACTGTCCCACTGTTAATTCACACGGCCGGAACCAAGAACCAAGAACCAAGATTCCCAGAAAAGTCAGGGGATGGTTCGCAGGGGTAGGGCAGTGTCAATTAACACTGGCCCAGCATTAATTAATACTGGTCCAGTATTAATTAAAACTGGCCCAGTATTCATTCAAACGACCGGAACCAAGAACCAAGAACCAAGATTCCCGGAAAAGTCTTGCGGGGATTCTCGATTCCCAGGGGATGGGGCCGTGTGAATTAACACGGGCTCCGTGTTAATTAACACGCCAGGAACTAAGAACCAAGAACCAAGATTCCCGGGAAAGTCTTGCGGGGACTTTTGGTTCCCATGGGGATGGGGCGGTGTTAATTAACACGGGCCCCGTGTTCATTAACACGATGGGAACCAAGAACCAAGAACCAAGATTCCCAGAAAAGTCTTGGGATTGCTGAACGCAAGCTTGCACGGTGAGAACAAAGGCAAGGGGGCAAGGGGGGGTTGGGACGGTTGGGGCAGGGTCAGCTCCAACTCACCATTTGCACAGCTTGCCTGTTTTCCTTGCTGTCTACCTCCCTGCTGACCCAAAACAATGAAACAAAAGCATACAGAAGTGTGCGTGCGTACGTGCTCATCGGTGTAGCGTCCCGAATTCGCCTTCTCTTTTCCTACAACAGGACGGGTAAAGGGGGGGCGCCGACAATCGCAGACACAATATATTTGCGAGGTTTTCAAGCGTGTGGAACTCGATGTCCACGATATTTACGAGGGTTTTGTCACGATATTTGCGAGGTGGTCAAGCGTCCGCACTTCGATTTCCACTATTGCAAAGTTCCTGCAAAACGATTTAAAGGGGGCAGGGGGCAGGGGGCGAGGGGGACCAAAAGCTCGCGCCGACAACTGCCGAGACGCATGGAGGTCGTTTGTACTACAAATAGGACGATTTTAAAGGGAGGGGGAGGGGACAAAAGCATGCGCCGACAACCGCAGAGACGCATAGAGGTACTACGTGTGTACTATACAAATCTACGCAAGGACGATTTCGAGGGGGAAGGGGGGCGGGGACAAGCGCAGAGACACATAGATTCATCAGGCTTACACTACAAACGGACGATTTTAATGGTGAGGAGGGGGGTAGCCAAAAGCGCGCACATGCGGGGCGGGCGGGGCGGGCTGGGCGGGGAGCGGGCTGGGCGGGCAGCGGGCGGCAGGCGGGCGGAACGAGGCCCCAAAAAACCAAAAAACCCACACCCCAAAAAAAGAGCCTAAGAATTCTGAGGCCCTCGCTGCCGTAGGGTCCGGCCACACCAGGCGATGCGGCACCCACACCACCACCTGTTGGATGTCTAGTTGAGAACCCGAAGCAGTCACGCTCGCCTCAAGGCAGCGGTTCTACAGCAGACGAGACGGGGAGCTCCCCGGGCTTCCATGATGATGCTGACCAAGAAGAAGTAGGGCGAAAGGCAGCGAAGGTAGCAGTCAAGAAAACAGATTGAAATCCGAAGGCAACACCCGTACGCTTCAAATTCAAAGAGGGCACCGAAGCTCCTAATCTCAGCTCCCGCTACTTCGAACTTTCTCGGCCTGCAGGCGCCGGAGGGGGAGGCGGTTTCTCGCCCTCCTGTTCTGGCCATTCTATTGTTTTTTGCGTTTTCGTGGTATGCTGGTGTGCTACATCCTCAGACATGGACACCGGCTCTGTGGGGAATCGGTCCAAGCACATGCGCACGATCAAAAACTTTTGCCGCTGCTCCATGCGTTGCTGCCACATATGCCACATATTGCACATGCAGCACCGCTTCAGGCGGAGATCGGCGGAGCCTGTGCCTCGTAATATCCCCAAGCTATGTCCCACCCCTATTTCCCACCCCGCTTGTCCTGCGCATGGCGACGTCTTAACGATGAGGACAAATCAGAAAAACTATAAACGCTCACTTTTCTCTGAACTACACTCGATACGAAAACGGGCGCATTTGGGCAATTGAGGCCAGTGTTTGCACTATGTCACTATGCCAAGCTAGAAACCATGAAAAGCACGCCGAGCGCGTGAGAGCTTGCCAAGACATTCTGCTGCCAGATCACGTGGCATCCTTAGACGTGCCCTTGATCTTCCGGTCTTTCTTGCCTAGTGGCTGTTGCTATGCTGTTGCTGGAGTCCGTGAGGACCTAAACGGTATGCAGTCTTGGACGTGAGGATCACGAAGTCATCTTGCCACACACGAGGGCCCGCCAAAACATCACCTCAAAATTGCCGCAGCAGAAGCCAGGTGGTACAACAGAGCAGGGGGGGGGAGGGCTCATACGAAGACAGCTGTGCTTTGGCAGCTAGAAGCCAACATGCTACGCTGTTACACTCGAATCAACTAGCACGTCCAAACCGCAAACGAACCCGGGTGTCGGCTTGGGTGTGGAGTTTGGTTCTGTTGCGGTGGCTGGTTCCTCGAACACTTCGACACCATCACTCCAGGTCAAGGGAAGCCATGCACACATATCCGCGATAAAGTTCGGGGAGAGAGAGTGCCAGTGGAATCGCAGATACGAGGAATGCCTCAGAAAGTCGCTTGGCAACACAGCTGCTTCTGTCCTCCTCGCCGGCCTCGCCCTTGACCTCGTCGAGCATCCTGCTGCTGCGGCTTTCGAGTGCAGTTCTGAATGCACCAAACGCACCATGTCACTCTGAACTTCTTTTCGATGTTCCAAAAAAAGGTCAATTTCAGCGACACGCTGGAAACAAGAATGCGCGGGACCTTCTCACCATTTCTTGCACAACGGGTCTCTTCAGGATTTCGGCCTTGACATCACTCAAAAAGCCGTCAAATGAGCTTACACTGCACTGCAACAATGCCACTGCAATGCCCCTCCCTCATTTCAGCCAGCGACAGCAGGTGGACGTTTATTGGGGTCCCTGTCCAACAGCTCCTCAGGATTGTCACGAGAGGTGACACCAGGACACGATGTTTATGAATATGTGCGAATACGTGCGAATCAGTCATCTTGGGTCTCACCGAGCTTAAGGCCTTTCCCAGGCTGCGAACTCCCACAGAGTAGTCCGCTGGGACCTGGCGGAGCAGTTGCACGCGTGAGAGCGCGTGCGACTGTGCACGCTCGTTCCAAAGCTGCTGACGCGACTCTGCTCGGGTGCTCTTTATAATGTGAAGAATCTAAAACGTCGAGACATGTGGGGAGTGTGGAGACATGTGGAGACGAAGCACTCAACTGAACTCAAGACTCAGCGCGTCTCAAGGCACACCTCCGGAGCCGGCTCCTTGGTAATCTTGTGGATAAGGCTCTTCCTTGCAATGAGGTGCAAGGAGCTTGAGTCCCCAAGTCAGCAAGATGTGAAAGACAAGGCTCAGATCCGGGGCATCAAATGGCACTTTCCTGCATACGCACGCCAAACGCTCGGCAACGCAGTAGCAGATTGCGTTGTCCCCCCTTTTGCCTGGCACACATCTCATAGAGAATGCACCCCATGCTCCAAATGTCGGAGCTCCACGCATAGTTCTTGCCCTGACAAATCTCTGGAGAGAGGTAGTACGGCCTGGGGTAGCAGATTGCAAAAGCATCGCCAATGACATGCGGGATGTTTTCTGTGGGCTCGCATGCTCTAAGTTCCGTGCGTGCCGATCTGTGTTTGCGCACATGCCGCTGTGCATTCAAGCACCTACGAGCGGGGAGTCGGAAATGAGGACTCAGGTTACAGAGGTGAGCTACTCGCGTGCCTTGGCAATGCCAAAATCACCCATCTTTATGTTGCCTGACAAATAGGCTCCGCTCGGTGCAGTCCCATCTCTGACCCACACAGATGGAGGATGCTTCCTTTCCTTAGGCCCCCGGGCCACTCTTGGACAAGAAGAAATTCCCTGACTTCAGATCTCTGTGCAGGATGTGAAGATCGTGGATGTACTTCAAGGCCAGAATGGCCTTGCACATTGTGCGTATTGTGATGCGCTGTGCGACTGCTATGGCTCTGCAGGAAGCAAGAGCCTGGGTGAACCACCTGACGACCTGATCCTGTGGGAAGATTTTCGAAGACTGCCTGAACGTGCAGAGAGCTTCAGACACACCGTGCGTCTCGAAGAGGTCGCGCCTGGCGTTCTTGATCCTTCCGGAGAGGTCGCCCCCTTCACAGTAGTCCATCACGATGCATAGCCAGCCGTCCTAACCCAGAAGCGCGCAACTTGCGGGGCAGTGCTGCCAGCAGTGCTGCCAGCCGTGCTGCCAGCAGTGCTCAGAAGTTGCTCTCTCATGTCGAGGGCGTCGAGCGGGGGGGGCGGGCCTCATTGAAGCTCTCCCTGTACCGCACGATGTAGGGATGCTTCAAAGACGCCAGCACCTCGAGGTGTTGACTCCCAGGTTTCCTCCAGGATATTGCTACTTGCGCCACTTGCGCCACTTGCGCCTTGCTTTCCTTCAAGGCGTCATCTTTTTCTTGCTTCGAAGCGCGGCTGATGTCGATCATCTTCACGATGGCCTGTGCAAGCAGGATGATCACCGCCGAGGAACACTGCCAAGGAACCGCCCCTGTGCCTTGGTGTCGCGCTCCTTGTCAGTATCGTGCTGGCAGAGAATGGCAGCCCCGAAGGAGCCTTCTCCAACCTTTGCAACGGATCGTGCGGGCGATAATGAATATGTCTAACTATGACTGGAACATGGCTCTCAGCCTTCTTGATGAATGCGTAGTGGTGCTTACCTGGCCGGCAGGCCAGGGGTGACAGGTGCGGTGACAGATGACTCAGCTTAAGAAGGTGAGGAGACGACCGAGAGCAGCTTGAATGCGGCCATGGGCCATGGCCTTCAAAAGCCCCGCCCACCACAACTACCCACCCCTCCCCCCTCGGGCGTCCCCCGGGCAAACCCCAAGTGTCCTACGGTTCTTGATCCACTGCTGCAATATCATCAAAGGACCAGGGCACAGGGCCCGTAAGGCCCACAGCGGCCTTCAGAGCGGCGTCACAGCAACAGTGAGCACAGTGTTACTTAACAGTGCTGAAAAACTCGCCGCGTCAAAGATATGCTCTGATTTTTCAACGGCCAACTCAGCGTTCTCTCCAACTGTGCTCTCAAAGAGCACTCTCTGGCTTTGCCAGAGTGCTCTGCTCGCGAGTTGCGAGAGACAGGCGCCCGCACGCGTTTTGCAGGCGTCAGAGAGGGGTGATCAGCATGGATGATTCGTGGGAGCTCAGCTTACAAAGCGAAGGCACAGCCCACAGCGATCTCACAGCGCTCAGAGGTCCGAGAGCTGGTCCTTAAGTGGAGTCAGGGCAGCGTGACGGGTGCGTGGCGGGTGCGAGGTGGCACAAAGCTCAGCACAAAGGCCATGTGAGCGCTAGTCGACCAGTTTGTCCATGAACGTTGGAGGGGCCTGGAAGTCACAGAGACGTCGCTGCCATGGCTTGGCAATCATGCAAAAGGTGACAGGTGCCCTTAGGCCATTAGGCCGTTAGGCTCTGGCAGTCGCCACCGGAGACTTCTTCTGAGAGTTTAGGTACTTGGCACCTCTCAGATTGAATGTCCCAGTCGATACCAAGACAGGATGGAGCCCACCACGACAGGGCATTGACACAGCAAGTCAGAAGCGGCCTTGAATTGCAGTCCCTAAGAAGATAGCTCGCTCTTGGCAAACGAATCACAGATCCATTTGTTCCATTGCGGGGCCCATGTTTCGTGTTGCTCCTGCGCGCTGGGGTCGCGCTTGTGCTTGATCGGCGCGCGACTCCCTGTGGGATGTCAACTTGTTGCCAAGTTGTTATGCCTTCGTCTTTTCGTCCAGTGGTCCGCAGCTTTGTGTGCCGAACTGCTGCATTTGTTTCCTCCGAGACTCCAAATGGTTCCCTCACATCCAAGCTCCAAGTGGGTTCTCAGCACATGGGCTCCCTGCATCATATCGGCAGCTGAGCCCGTGGCGGAAGGAATCTCCAAATGGCTCTGGTCCCAATCGGGCCCCATAGTTCTGACATGATGAAAGATGCACAAGAGGACCACGGAAATCCCACAGAACATACAAAACCCGGCCTTCTTTGAGCAAGCGACGCCTCTGAGCATGGGTACGCTCTTTTGCGTGCCGACTGCTTTCAGCTCCCTGGCAGCGGGGCCAAGTCAAAGGCTAAGTCAGGCTCCGGATGGCTCACTACAAGATACTGCAAGAAAAGCCCGGAGTACCGCAGCCGATTTTCGGCACGGCGGTCCATGATAAACCTGTGAGGACATCTGTGGGGGGGACATCTGAGTGGAGACGTATCCCCAACTCCCCGTGCCAAAATGCAACACCAATAAAGTGGTGTAACCCAAGGGGCAGTGTCCGATCAACTTTGGGGTGCCCAGTCCACACCTCTGCACAAAAAAGGATCGATCACGTGGAAAAGAAGGGGGGGGGTCAAAAGTCAACACCGATCTGCAAAGGTTCCTCCCAGGTTCCTCACCTGGGAGATGACTTTGTGAGGCTGGTTCTCCTCCCAACCGTGCTCCATGACGATGCGAGGGGGAGATCTTTGTGTGATGACTTATGTGAGCATGTATGAGCATGTGTTGCAAGCTCGGTTTACGTGCATCGAGAAAGCAAGCAATCCTCAATGTGAGGGGGGATCGTCACGGTCCCGATGGAGCTGCGCCGCAGGTGGACATACCTGGGCCTCAACTCTCCGAAAACTTTCGGAAACTTGCACGAACTTGAACGAATCACATTGATGTTTCGAGCGAAGCTCTGCAACGGCTCTGTGCTTTGATTGCTTTGGGGCCCTGAGGCTCTGACCCTGGCTCTTCCATGGCTCGCTTCAGGAAGGTCTGCTCCTGCAAAGTGCACACCATCTGTGCAGCCCCGCGGTGGGCCATTGGTGTAACATTTTGCAGAGAACGAAAACACGCAGTGTGCGACTGTGCCCACTGGATTGTCGAGGCTCAGACCTGTCTAAGAAAACGATGACCAAACATAGCGAGACCAGTTCCATGGTTCCGCTGTTCAACTCACCGAAACAACGTGATCAGAGGCAAGGTCTTGAATAGAACCTTGTAAGGGGCCGCTTTCGCACAATTGGGCCGTCTTGTGGTGCAATCTCTCCTCAACCACATCGAGCGTGATTTCAGCAAAATACCTGTCAACAAGCTTTGCAAGTCAACTTGCTGGGCAGCAATGCACAAGTGCTCACTTGGCAAAAAGTTCATCTCCTCCCTCCGATGGAATGGCCCTCAGAACAATGCACAGCACATCGCTCGGGATCGTCTAAAGACCGTATGTGTCGTCAACGCAAAGACAGTCAGTCTCTGGCACTGCTGTTGTCGCCATGGCCACGGACAATTTTGTTGCCAACACTAGCAGTCACTAGCAAGACTAAAAGAACCCCAAGTTTGATGTTTTTGTTAAGCACCTGTTCCTTTTCTTGCAGACATACTTGAACAGATGACCTGCAGCAAAAGCATGCAAAAGCTGGAAACACGTTGAAGCTTCCAGTCATGCAATGGTCAAAGTATGTCTTGCAGCCTGTATGCCACACCCCCAAAAAGTCTAGCAAGTGCTCAAACTGACCTCTTTGCAACACTACTGAGAGATTCCCAGAGGCATGTGGGCCCAGGAGCAACGCGTGAACTTTTCCATAGAGCTGCGCGATCATTGAGCGCCACAGCAACCGCAACGCTGCCCTCGTCTGATCTCCCATGGACGCTCACATGTGCCAAAGCCGCGCAGAGCACAGTCGTGAATGTCGTGACGCCAGAGAACGAGATCCGCAACTGCAAGTGCCTGATAGTGCCGGTATGAGACTTTATGAGACTGGAACAGAAGAGATGATCCTGGTCACACGGTTGGAGTGGTTGGGGCGCGGCGGGACTCGCCGGAGATGTGCCAGCCTGTCGCACGGCGGGACAAAGATCCTTCCACTGCGCCATGATCGCCATGTCCATCTTCACGATGTGTCATGGCACTGGCCACAAGGCCGTTAGAATCTTTCACATCTCTCCAGCGCTTTCAGGCTCTTGTTCTCGTGCCAGCGCTGCCAGCTCTCCTGCAGAATGTCCTGGTTTTCGGCGCTTCCGCGGTCCTCAGCACATCCAGTCCGCGCAGGCTGCACTGTCAGTAGCATGAAGCTGCGTCACGAGGCGTTCAAGGCCCAACTCCATAACTATCTGATTCCTACACATTGCAACGATATCTGCTGACAACACTGTGCGCAATCTGCAGACCGGCCACTGCCCCTTGGAACCACTTCGTGAAGGTACAAAGTTGCCCGACGTTGGCATGCCCCAAAGCTGGCTGCACGACCCCGCAGCAGCTTGTGCAGAGCTCGTCGAGTATCAAGGCAGCAACGGTCGCCTGGAAGCATATAACAGCTAGGAACACAAGCAATCGTGAGCAACTGACATGGCAATCGTGGCACTTCGCAGAGTGCCCGTGCCTCGCTCATGACCCGGCTGGCGCCGCCGAATTCATTGAACTCATCGTCGGCCTCAAGACCGAATGGACCACAGAGGCACAACAGAGGCACGACAGAGGCCCCAGAACCCCAGCGCCCCAACCTCTAAGCATCTCAATGCTCAATGCACTCCAATTGCCAGTACGATTCTTATGACACCAAGGAGGCCACCAAGGCAAATCGCCGGATTTCTGCAAGTAGCCTCGGGGAAGCACCACGCACGGGAAGGCTGGACATGAATCACTTTCCAAATGCCCACACCGAAGACCCCACTGCATCCCTTCTGGCTCTTTGACTTGCCAGCGAGTTCGTTGGGCCCGGTCTGAATGGGAGTTTCGGGAGTTTCGGGACTCTAGAGACCGATGACAGATGATTTCGGCAGCCGAGGCGCACAACGGGGAGGCCATGCAGCGATGTCACTGGTCCACTTGCCTCGGCAGGCTGCAAGCTGCTGCAAGCTGAGCTGCTTCAAGCTTTCGCCTGACGTCAGCCGGCCTCAGCCGGTGCAGAAACGTTGCTGTCCTGAAACCAATTTCTGTGAAGCAGTTTCTGTGAAGCATATCAGATTTGTTTTTAATCTGATTTTCAGGCCTGGAAGACCGTCCATGGTCCAGCCCACCGCGTGTGTTTCACCTCGTCCTCCGGCGCTGGTCTGTGTGAGAAATATGACGCCTTCCCTGCCTCTGAACTGCTGAGTAACTGCTGGCTCGTGCGAGAAGGTGAGGCCAAGGCCACTTTCTCAAAGCTCGAAAGGCTTTCCTCAAAGCTCAACTCCTCAGAGCTCAAGCTCCGCTCGCGCTCGGCTCGCGCTCGGCTCGCGCTCACGCCAGATTCCGGGCAGCCGGCATCTTGGTCTCCATCTCCGCCATCAGCGGCCTGCGCCACTACATGCATCCCGCTTCCGATTCCGAGACACTTACGGTGCCACGTGGAGCCACCCTTTGCGCCTCGGCAGAGCCCGCCTCAACCTGGCAAGCGCGAACACAAGCTGTTAACTTCCGAAATGTGTCTACATATTTTCAACTGCCGTCAGAAGTCAGAATTCACCTCCGACCAGACGACGTGATCATACTCGGAATCGATTTCGAACTGATGCCTCGGCCGCAGGCTTCGGATCTTGCCGGTGTTGTGGACGTTTTTTGATGTGTTTGGGCTCAGGCTTGGACCCAACGTGCGTTGATGAGTCCGACAGCCAGGTCTGTCACAAGCCGAGAAAGGGCACCCAAGATCATCCAAGGTCTGTCTGAACCCTTCCGTGTCTTTCATGACGGTCCTCCTCTTCACCGAGCGTGAAGGAGCAGATGTCAGGTGCCCTGGCGTCTGAACATGTCACAATGATACAACTTACAGCCGTTCTAGCAGACTCGAGCACATGAATGGCGCAGCTTGCTACCAAGCTCCCCACGCCTGAACTACCTCTGGGCATACGGAGCCAATGTCCTGGTGAAATGCAACTGACTGCCACATGTGCGCACAGGCTGACAACACGCCTTGACCAACAGCCGGATGTCGCGCATCTGCTCCATCATCATCTGACGGAACTCCCGCATCAACGTTTCGCGCAGAGACCCCAACTCCTGGCAGAAATGCGGCATCACCGATCCCATGCGCATCTCGGGCTTCGTCCTTCTTCAGGAGTTCTGACATGTGAGCATCCGCATCGCAGCACGCCTGCATCTTTCGAAGTCCAGGTGGAGGCTATGGCTTGTCTGCTAAGAGGCGCGCGCGCGGGACGCGTGAGGCACCTCTTCCGTTCTCGGCTGTTGGATGCTCATCCACATGACCTGAAGCAGAAAACAGCAAAAAAAAACAACAAAAGTCATCAAGTCATCAAGAGACCTGCCCCAATAACTCCTATCTTGACCTATGCAGAACCCAGCCTCGCTGCAGGGTTGGCGCGGACCAAGGGGGACTCTCAACGCAAGAATCTCTACACGGCTGCTGCACGGCCGCCGCTCAATCGAGGCTTTCAACGGCAACAGCGCGACGAATGTGCTAAATGTGAGCAAGTGCACACAAGTCTGGCTGAAGCGCAGAAGCGTCCTGCTTAGAAGTGAAACTCAGCGAACTGAGGGAGCGGAGAAAAAGGGAAGGAGGGAGGCGCGGAGTGAGAGCACCTGGAGACATGTCTCTGAACATGGGACATCTGCAGCTAGCGGCTTCGGAGTGCGCATGCTCTGCACACGTGGGTGGAAGGAGAACCAAAGAACAAGACAGCGCCCGCGATCATACCTTGTGGCTTCAGTTGACAAGCAGGCATCGACAGATGAACCAACCAGACGCACCCAGTTTCTGAAAGTGTGGTCGCATCAGACGATCAGTCAGGCCGAAGCATTGCAAAACCTTGCCGCCGCAATGAGCCGCGACGTGCTGGAATCTGGAGGCTCCAATGGCAACCTCTTGTCTCTGCAACTTTTAGATGCGTTCAGCCGCTGCGGCGGTGACTAAGCCAGTCATCAGCCCATGTCTAACAACCTTGAGGGGCAATGTATTGCTCACGCACAAGCAGTTTCAACACATGTTTTTCACACGAGTTCGCGCTGTCCTCGTAACTGCACCTCCCCTCCCAATGCCTCAAGCGCTAGCCTGCTTGACCCTCAGCAGTCAAAGTCATTTCAGACGTGGGTCACCTCAGTCAGCCTCAGTCAGGCCCGATTGCATGCAAGCTGCAGCATCCGCAAGCACAAATTGGCAATTGCTGCAGCTCACCTGCTTGCCCAGGCTCATTGGAATTGGTCAAAATACTCACCAGACGTTGCAGCTTGGTAGGTTCGTGGGTTCAAAAAAGTCGAACAAATTAGCTTAGACCACCAAAGGCCTGTTGAGGGAGTGGGAGTCCCCGAATCCCTTTTTCCCACCCGTCAAGGCAGAAAGACGGTAATCTCTGCTCCGGCTACTCGCAATCTGACTTCTTTTCTTCTTTCCCCAAAACTAAGGTTGAGGAAACTCCCTTGCAGACCACTACCGCTCCAAGACAGAGCGGCCCTGCAGTCCTTGCGGAACCTCGACCTCCTGTCAAGAATCAAATTCCAGAACCCTTCTAATCATTGCTACACCAGTGCTTTGGTTGGTTTGTTTTGGATTGAGTGTGGTAGCTGCGGTCCAACAGATCCGACTTACCACGTCAGAGACGGACAGTAGTTTGGCTTGTAGACGTGTCAAGCTCAGTTGATCTTGCCTTGGTCCCTCCTGCCTGGCGTGTCCGTGTCGCAGTATTTTCTGCATCCTCTTTGCGCCTGTGGAAAGTGGAGAGTGCAGCAACGTCGCTTCCCGTGGTGCTCCCTTACTACCTGATCTTCCCATGGACTGGCCAGGCTTTTCATCTTCGCCTGATCATCTTCTGGACCATCGAACCTGGGTTCAACCTGGGTTCGAACCAATTGAAGGGTCTGATTTTTTCTGGGTTCTCTCCTGGGTTGAACCTGGGTTGAACATGGGTTGAACCCGGAAGGAACCCAAGTTGAACCCAGGTTGAACCCAGGTTGAACCTGGGTCAATTTGAAACGCAGCTTGAACCTGGGTTGAACTTGGATTGAACCTGGGTTGAACCTGGGTTGAATTCAAGTTCGCATTTGTTCGCTCAACTCGGAAAAAAAATTGAATTCAAGTTCAATCTTGAAAGGAGACGAGACTGTTTTGATTTCTTGAATGTGGAGTGGGAGGAAGGGAAGAGAGAAGGGATTTATTGAAAATTCCATCACCCTCAAATCTTCTTTTGTTTTTTTGTATTCCATCTTTCGAAAAATCAGAGGAGAAGAGAGAAGGGAATTTATTCTAAATTCCACCCCCCTCGAATCTTCTTTTGGTGCGAAACTTTATTGTTGTTTCTAAAAGTAAAGAGCGGGGGGGTTGGGGGGGGCCCGGGGCGCAGCCCCCCCCATTTTGCCTGTTGTGGAGTGGGAGGAAGGGGAGAAGAGAGAAGGTTTAATCTAAGTTCCACCCCCTCAAATCTTGTTTTGTTTTTGTGTTTCATTGTTCGAAAATCAGAGGAGTAGAGACGAGACTGTTTTTGTTTCTAGAAGTAAAGAGCGGGGGGGTTGGGGGGGGGGCGCGGCGCAGCCCTCCGCATTTACTTCTTGTAAAGTGGGAGGAAGGGGAGAAGAGAGAAGGTATTAGATTTTAAATTATATAGAGACGAGGCAGTTGGAGGAAGGGAGAAGAGAGAATGTGGAGTGGGAGGAAGGGAGAAGAGAGAAGGGAATGTATTCAAAATTCCACCCCCCTCGAATCTTTTTTGTTTTTTGTATTTCATCTTTCGAAAAATCAGAGGAGAAGAGAGAAGGGAATTCTAAATTCCACCCCCCTCGAATCTTCTTTTGTTTTTTGTGTTTCTTTATTCGAAAAATCAGTGGAGTAGTGACGAGACGGTTTTTGTTTATAGAAGTAGACTTTATTTTAAATCACAGACGAGGGAGTGGGAGGAAGGGAGAAGCGAGAATGCGGAGTGGGAGGAAGGCAGAAGAGAGAAGGGAATGTATTCTACATTCCACCCCCCTCGAATCTTTTGTTTTTTGTATTTCATTATTCGAGAAATCAGAGGAGGAGAGAGAAGGGAATTTATTCTAAATTCCACCCCCCCTCGAACCTTCTTTTGTTTTTCGTATTTCATTCTTCGAAAACTCAGAGGAGAAGGGTGAAGGGAGTTTTTTTCTAAATTCTACCCCCCTCGAATCTTCTTTTGTTTTTTGTGTTTCATTATTCGAAGATCAGAGGAGTAGAGACGAGAGTGTTTTTGTTTCTAGAAGTAGAGAGCAGGGGGGTTGGGGGGGGCGCAGCCCCCCCCAATTGCACGTAGGTCAGGAAGCTCACCATCCTGGCCAGAGGAGGATCGAGAGTGGTCTACACCTTGGACGAGGAGCCAAAGTGGGTGTTGAAAGTGGGCGAAGTGTAGGGTTTTAAAGTCGACCGTCTGGTCACGTCGGGTTTTAAAGTCGCTTAGGGTTAAGGGTTTAGGGTTCAGGGCTCAGGGTTTAGGGTTCAGGGTTTAGGGGTCACGTCGACCGTTTGGTCGCTTGCGGTTTTGAAGTCGACCGTCTGGTCGCTTTGAAGGGCATCGGGCGCAGCGGTTTAAGGGTTTGGGGGGTTGCTAAAGAAACTGGAACACTTCATCTCCAAAGTTAACGCCGAGTCTTGGGGTTCTCCATAGGGCCATGAGGTAGAGACGCGCCATGGGGCCTGCATGGGGTTGTGGGACCATGGGGCCGTAGGGGCATAGGGCCATGGGGGGAGCCGAAGCAGGCGGGGCAAGCGCTAAGGGCATGGGGCCGTGGAACCATGGGGCCGTGGGGCCGGCATGGCCATGGCGGAGCCCGACCATGACAAGGAAGCGGGCGGAGGGAGCGTAGGGGCAGGGGCCATAAGCCAACGAGGCCATGGATTCATAGGTGGGAGAGGGAACCTGGGTTGAACCTGGGTTGAACCCAGGTTGTGGCTCAAGGCTCTCGGCTCGAGTGAGAAGGCAAGTGGTAGGCAGTTTTCAGGTAGGGTAGCTGCCTAGATGCCATGGAGCCCACCCTCTAAGAGGGATAGCCTGGCTATCATAACCTCAGAGGTGAGCCGAGAGGGAAGGTGCATCCTTCGACTGGAGCGAACTACCAGGGCAGGGCACTTCCGCGATGCCCAGTCCCTGGAGCAGAGTTTCAGCGAGCGTGCCAAACAGGGATGCCTTCCATGGGCCTCGTGGCCAAGTGGCACCGAGGCAGCAGAGAGGTGCAGACCCTCTGACCCGAACAGATAGGGGCAAGGGCCGGCGGGCAGGGATCAGCCCAGTATGCTCGGGGGGGACCGCAAGGCACGGTTAGTAAGAGAGTGAAAGCCGGAGCTGCGGCGAAGCAACTGGTCTGTACAGCCTGTTGCCACCGCTTGCAATCCCTGGAGAGCTGGAGTTAGGAAGCTGGAAGTTTGGGAGTCTGCAGTGGCGATTAGGGAACGTGATGCAGTGGCCAGCAGGCCGAAAGCACATGCCCCCTTCTGGATGCCTGCTACATTGTCTGTGGCTTGTAACGGGCTATCGCCTACACTGGCTGCTAACCAGTTCAACATTGGCTTGAAGTGTGAGATAGATCTGGCGGGCTCTTTCGTGACTCACACAGCCAGAGGTTTTATCCTCTTTGAGATGAGTGGTATAAGGCCCTCCTGACCTTTGTCATGCTGGGGTATGCCCAGGCCTACCAAGCTTAGTGTCAGGAGCTTTAGTTTGTCCACCTTGGCCTTGCCTAGGACTCATCTACAGTAAATCCACACTGGCGGCAGTGCTTGAGAGTGTAGCTACCAGAGGCAAGATTCCGCCTTAGGCGCTGCCTGAGGTTTATGTTTATGGGTTTGGCTTCTGCCTGGCGTGTTTCCCCGCGCCAGTGCACTTCGTGCATGGGGGAATTGAGGGGAAAGCGTGGTCCCCGCGCCTTGTTGAGGGGAGGCGTCGACCCTGCGCCAAATATACCAAGTTGAGGGGTGCAGTGTCCCCAAGCCTGTCGACATAAGCCTTGTCCAGGTGGTCCCATCCACCCTTGCACAGGGTAGTTTTCAGGAGGTGCTTTCTGGAACCCTCCACACAGTGTCCTGGAGTGCCAGACGCCAGGAGTGTGGAGGTGGCATCCTCGGGCTGTGAAGTGGCGGGCTTCACTGCCCAGGGCCCACAGGGCTGCAGGCTGAGCAGTCACGGCAGTTCTTTCCTCTCAGCTGAAGCAGGCGGACAACCCTGTAGCTGGGCCAAACCAATTTGTACAGGTAATTGGTGCCTGTGGCCGAGGGGTCGCAGGTTCTGAGTGCAGAATGTATATGCCTTGCTGTGCACCAGGAGGGATGCCCTCTTACTGACAGGAAAGGGAGAAGGGTAGTTTGCAAGCGGACATGAGGCAATCCGCACCCACAGATAGGGGCTACCCTCTCACTCAGTACTGGGAAGAGGAGCGATTGGTGGGGCTCGGTGGAGCTTAGCAGCAGCGAGAGGTGCCACCCTCTAGTGAGAGGCTGAGGCAATGACCTCATAGGCTTGAGGTCCCATCCTCAGTAGTGGCACTAGTAGCAGAAGGCTTTACCTGTACAGTTAGCCTCTGCTGCTCAAGATAGTGTAGTGGTACTTAGCAGTACGGACTCCGGTCCCAAACACCAAGACGGTGGACTCGCAAACCAAGCTCAACTCGGAAAAAAAATTGAACCCAGGTTGTGGCTCAAGGTGGCTCAAGGCTCTCGGCTCGAGTGAGAAGGCAAGTGGTAGGCAGTTTTCAGGTAGGGTAGCTGCCTAGATGCCATGGAGCCCACCCTCTAAGAGGGATAGCCTGGCTATCATAACCTCAGAGGTGAGCCGAGAGGGAAGGTGCATCCTTCGACTGGAGCGAACTACCAGGGCAGGGCACTTCCGCGATGCCCAGTCCTTGGAGCAGAATTTCAGCGAGCGTGCCAAACAGGGATCGTGCATTCCTTCGGAGTCTCTTCTGTTGCGCAAGTGAAAGAGGTAAGAACGTGTGGACAGAGGCCGTATGACAGGTTCCTCTTCTCCTTCGCTCTTTGACACACTGTATCCCCAAACCATATGCGCCAGCAAAGGCTGATCGCGGTCCCAAGCCCGCGTCCCGAACGAGAACACGATCCAGGCTGCTCCTGTCACTACTCTTTCTTTGGCAAGTACAAGCAAGCCGTGCTGCATCATTCAGTTCGGGTGAGCCGAGGGTTGGATCAGAGGCCACTGATCCTGGAGCCAGTACCTCACTTCATCCTCGCCATATGCCGGCGAACCCAGGCCACTATGTCCCTACACTAACTGGCTGCAGAAAACGATCTTTTAAGAGAGCAGTCCTTCGTGCCAGACACTTTGGAATTACTCGCTACCGAGGCAGACTTTGCTCCGTCCATGACCTTCTTGGCCGAGGCGAACAGTCTCATCCAGACACCACGTCTCCACATCGATCCACTCCACGTTCCCCACCACCAGGTCTCAGATGCAGCATCATGACCTGGAACGCGGGAGGCTTAACGGTCACAGTATGGAATGAATTCCTCACCTGGCTGTTAAAGACTCCGCATGGGCATGACATCGTATGTATCCAGGAGACGTACTGGCGGGATGATTTTGAGTGGGACGATGATCACTGGTCATACATCCATCATGGAAGCCATAAGCCTAAGGAGGCAGGTCTACTCATGTGCATTTCCAAGAAACTGGCTCAACCACACATGATCAAGCACACCCCTGTCCTTGTCGGCAGGCTGCAACATGTACGCATCTTCTTCCCCAAAGGCCATCAGCCATTAGACGTGCTCCATGTGTACCAACACGCATGGTATCATCAAAAGAACGATGATCAACAGGACTGGTGGAGAGGCGCAACAGAGCGCCGACATCGGTTTCTTCAGAGGCTCCAGGCCACCGTTCGCAGCTTCCCTATTCGCAACCCGCTCTGTCTTATAGGTGACTTCAACACCTCGCTGCCACACATGACAGGGCTCACAGGCATGGGTCGACCCACAAAATCCGGTCCCCAATCCGACACTGCCGATCTGTGTGCGTTCTTAGAAGTCCATCGTCTAGTAGCTTGCAACACCTTTGGCAAGGCTGCCGCTACCTTTGTCAATGAATCCACAGGTGCCGCAACACAGATTGACTTCATCATGCTCAGGCAGTTCCACAGTGATAGGGAGAGCAAAAAGGCCAAGCCGTTCAATTGGCCGGTTGCTGCCTCTCGCAAAGGTGCTCAACATATCCCTGTGCAGGCCAGCTTCTCACTTGAATGGAAGCCATGGGGCCTGTCTTCTGCCCTGGAAATCCAGAACAACATCCAACCCAGGCAAGTTTCCGACGCCCTCAAGCAGGATCCAAATCTGGAGGCCGACTTCGTCTGCAATCTAAAAGTCCGGCTTCCGTCTCAGCCTGCTGCTGCCCAGCTCGATCTTGCGCTCAAACAGGCTTGGCATGACACCAGTGTCCGACGTCCCTTATCCCCACCTGACATCAAAGACAGACCCCATGAACAGGTTCTTTCCCTCTGGCAGGCACGTGCGGCGTTGCTCCAGGCACCGGTCTCGGACTCCCAACTTCATAACTGATTTTCACCAGTGGAGACTCCTTGCACCGGCCATTCGAGCTGAGCGCCTGTTAAAACAGGCGGCAAGACAGCTCAAGGTGCTTGCCCCCAAGCAACAGCGCAAACGAATTCAAATTCGGACTTCCCAAGGCCAGGTGCAACGCCCTGCTGCTGAACGCGACACCCTTGTCGCGTACTATAAAGAACTTCTTTATCAGGCACCCTCAGCGGAACCTGCACTGGATGCTTGTCCAGTTATATACACTGCTGATCACTGCTTGCATCCCTGCAAGCCCTGCCACGACCCAAATCAGTCCAGGTGCAGCCCCGGGCATACTCTGGACCCTTGGAGCCAGCGCTATTGTGGAGGAGGCGACCTGCATTCTAATACAGGCAAGTATGCTGGCTTTCATGGTCAAGCCTTTCCTTGACTCCTACCTACGGGGTGTTCCGCAATATGCGTATGTAAGTGGCAGATCTGCGCCTGAGGCACTTGGCAGAGTGTTCTCACACTTGCATTCCGTTCGTCTAGCACCCAAAAAGGAGCGCATGGTCCAACGTCGGCAGCAAGGACTTACTCGCACAGAATGCTTGGGAGGGCTTACCTTCTCTCTGGATGTTGCAAAAGCCTTTGACACCATTCGCTAATCTCCGAGTTGGCATTAATCACTTTGGGCACTATGGCTCTTGCCGCACAAGCCGCGGCATCCGACAAGAATGTAATCTCGCACCTTCATTATGGTGTCTCGCCACGGCCTTTGTCTAGCAATTGCCACAGCAATTGCTTAAAACACTGGGGTCCAAAGCGGCTGAGATTCTTACGCTTTTCGCCGATGATGTGATTGCCCAATGAAAATCAATGATCTGGCCGAGCAGACAATGAGCCAGCTCACGATCTTGATCGCCACATTGAAGCACTTCGGCATGGATGTCAGCGCACAGAAGAGTGTCATTTTATACTTCTTACTGGGCGCAAGGCCGAAAAGTTCTTGTGCAATGCTTGCTTCAAGCGTGCTGACAAGTGGCACATGCACTGGTGGGCCCGTCCGATAGAGCTGTTTGGAGGGGTAGCGTGTCGGGTGGGAGCTAGGGGGGGGAACATCGGATGGGTTCACTGAGCGCCACGCTGAGTTTTGAAAGGGGGAAAAATGGTTTTCTCCATTTTGTCACTTGGCATGAATCTGTCTCTTTTCATGCGCTTCATGTTGACTGCTCCATGAGATTTCAGTTTTCAGCTTTGCTTTGTTGTGTTGAGTCGACGGCCCAAATTTTTAGTTAGCAGGTTCGTTTTTCCTCTACGGAGAGGACTTAGGACAGTTAGCACAGCAATGGAATGGTCTGCTTTGCAGGGCCAGGAATTTCAAAAGCTAAAAGGAGTTTTCGCTACTCCACAGCAGTTGGAGGCAGCTTTTGACACAGACGCAGAAGCAGCAGAGCTGGTCGAAGTTTTCTTGCCAGGCATAAGTACAGAAGGACGACAAGAGCGCGCTTAACTTCTTGTAGACTGGGCCGGGAGACAGGGACAGCTTGTTAAACGAGAGAGTGGTTTCAGGGACTTTGGGAGACCTTACCGGCGTAGTGTACACTCTGATGTCAGCAAGGAATTTGATGAGTTGGCTAGACAGAATCCACTGTCTCTTTTGCCTGGTTTGGAGCGCAGACGCAGAGCAGCAAGGACAAATCTGGATTCCGCGAAGAGAGCGCAACAGGAGAGTGATGAGCGTGAGAAATACACATTGCTGCTGGCAGATGTGATACGGCAAGCCAAGTTGCCAGTGGTGGCGCAGTTGGATGCTGTCAACGATGACGGGAGGTCCTGGAAGCGCATCTTTGGGACGAGACGTAGCAAAACGCTGCGTAATCGGTTTCGTTCTTGGAGGGCCTTTTCACGTTGGCTGGAGACATCATATCATAAGGTTTGGCCATCAAGCATTGTTCCGTTGCTGGAGTATGCAGATGAGAAATACAATGACGACTGTGGGAAAACAGTTTTACCCAGCTTTCAAGCAGCATTGTCTGTGTTGGAACAGGCCGGGAGGGTACCGGAAGCCGAGATGCTCTCGCGAGACCCTACCTGGTTGGCGCAGCTAGCATCCTACACTGCAGATCTGGAGGCAGCGCAGCCCGAGCGTAAGCAGGCCCCGCTGTTTACTGTGGCCATCGTTGTCGCACTAGAACTGTATGTCTGCCTTGAGAGCGAACCTGAATATGCACGTGCCCTGGGCTGGGTCGTATTGTTAATGGTGTATGCCTCACTGCGGGCCGATGATGTTCAAGCCATTCGGCCGGAGACGATGGAGATCACTGGTTCTGGCTTCAAGGCAAAGCTGGGACGCACAAAGACGACTGGTCCGGATAGACGATGCAAAGAAGTATACATCTTCGTGAAGCGTGATGTTGGACTTTCAGGACAGGATTGGTTAGTGACTGGTTTTGAGCTGTGGGAAAAGTACAAGCAACCACGTGATTTTCTGGTCTTGGAAGCAAATGGAGATTGGACGGCGCCGACCAACAAGGGTGTTGACAGTTCTGGTGTGGCCCTTTACATGAAGTCAGTCCTTAGCAGATTGGGAACACCCAAGCGGATCAGTGGGAGTTACAGGCTCAACGAGCATCGAAGTCTGCTTCCTGATGGAGCCTACAGGATGTACACTGGACACTCACCTAGAAACTTTCTGGCTTCCGTGGCGGCAGCTATAGGTGTTCGAAAGGAAGACATCGATTACCTTGGGCGTTGGCTCATAAGCAGGCTCTCTGGCGCTGGCGATTACATTCGAACATCAAGGGAAGTGGTACACCGTGTGCAAGAGACTGTGTGTCGAGCTTTGCTAGAGGGTGTTGGCGGGCAATACCACGAGGACGAGGCCCTGTCGATGCTCAAGAGCTATGTGGACGGCTTGGGCACGTCTGGCAGCTTGGCTCGCAGGCAGCACGACATCTTGCGACGCGGCGATGGCCAGCGTCACTTGGGGTTGAAGTGGCCCGCCTTTTCACCTGCATTGGAGGATCCGGACAGTTCAGCAGAAGATCTGGAGGAAGCTCCGGTGTTTTCGGCGTCCAAGTATTTTATCACTACCAGCTCCAAAACGGGGCTACGTCGGCTGCACCTCAATGGTCCTTGCCATGTCAAACATTACCACTGCTCCTCGGTGGTTTTTGTGGACCAGGTCAACCTGGAGGACATCGATAGCGTTTGCCGGGACTGCAAGCATCGGCTGCGGCGCGAAGCTGGACAGGAGGCTGTCGAGGACTCTTCAAGCCAGTCGAGTGAGTCTAGCAGCTGACCGGCCGTCTTAGGTAGGTTTGTTGGGTTCAGTGGGAGCTTGATACTTTCTCTCTTGATAGGGTGTCTTTTCAGGATTTCAAGACCCTTGTGTACAGTGCAACCTCAGAGCTTCCATGCAAATCAGTCGAGGCGCGTTGCACGTGTTTCCACACTCAGATGGAGGTACCGTTTCTATGATGCGCGCGCGCGCGCGCGCGCGCGCGCGCGCGCGCGCGCGCGCGCATCATGAAATTTGCAGTCATGAGGCATCGCAAGTTGCATGGTCGATTGCTCCAGGCTCAGATTGGTTGCTTGCTGTACATGTCTAGCTAATAGTGGATGCATGGCTTGGAGTCTTGTTTTTCATACAAAGAGCCTTGCTTTGCAGTTTTGAGCTAGAAACTTCAGATCTTGTGCTTGGTTAGTTGTGAAAGAGATACACATCAGAGCCATTGAATGCCCGCGGCGCCAATTAGTGCCTTCACTTCAGCTATCTCAGGGCCCTACTCAGTCAGAAGGGCGCAAGGCCCGTGTCAGAGGCGCGCAAAGCGCTTTTCAGATTCAGTCAGTGACCTGTCAGAGCATCCACGATGGCTGCCGCTCCTACACAGGCGGAAATGCTGGCGCTGGTAGCAACAGCTGACTCAGATCTTCAGTATGTACTTCAGGAAGCAGCAGCCCCCCTCCGGGTGCAGTATCAGGTGGTTCAGGTGCATACCACCCGCAGGCGTTTCCAGGCGATTGCTGATACGAGGGCGGAAGCTCGCACTGCTGCTCGTGACTTCAACCTTGACCACAATTCCGCTGAAGGCCGTGCTCAGATCGCATCGGTGGTTGCTGCTTGGGAGTTGGCCAAGGAGTTTTCGGCTAAGGAGGTTGAGCTGAAGGCGGAAGCAAAGGTCATGGGCCATAAGAAGGTTCTCCAAGTTCAGGAGCGACAGGCTATGCTTCGTGCAGTCACCACCGTGTATGGCAAGCTGAATGAGGCGGAGACGCCCAGTGCAGAGTATCTAGCATCCAAGGCCGAGGAGTGCGAGGAAAACGAGCCGACTGCTTCCTCGCTAGATCAGATCAGCTCCAAGAAAGACAAACAGGTGGAGTCGCTGCAGTCCACTGTGGATTCCAGCGGTCATCTTCGTGTCACCAAGACGATACAGAAGCTGGAGATGCCACACAATTCTGAGGCCTACCGTAGGGTCATGAAGGTCGAAGCTTACGCTTGGCTCTGTATGTCAGCCCGCTTCAAGGCCAAATCATGGCTACAGGGGCTGAAGCTCGAAACTTTCACCAAGTTCGTCGAGTACATCATGGGCGACAAGGTCTCTGGCTTGCGGTTACCGTCGCACCAGGGAAAGGATGCCCTCCCAGGGAGGCCCCCTTGGAGTGTCGTTCTGGCGTATGAGCAGAAGCTACGCACGGAGGCAATGAAATTAGTGGTGGACGATGCCATTACCCTTGCTGAGGCTCTCGAGCAGGTGGTGGCGGATCCATCTTTGAAAGAGACCTGGTTCACCACGCCTTTGGCCCTACACGTCGCAGAGCAGCCCCGCAAGTACCGCAAGGGTGATGGAAAGGCACCGCCTCCTCCTTTAGTGCCCAAAGGCCCTGGTAAAGGCGGCAAAGACACCTAAAGGCGGCGCCAAGAATCAGTCCAAGCTGGGTGGTCTAGAGCTTGTTTCCACTACACCCGATGGCAAGCAGATCTGTTACGCCTTCAACGCTCAAGGATGCAAGAATAAGTCCTGCGCACGAGTTCACGTGTGCCGTGTGGCCGGCTGCTTCGGAGATCATGCAGCGCATCAGCATGACGCCGTGATGCAGTCGCAAAGAGGGGGTTGAAGGGTTGGGGGCCCGGAGGGCGAGACTTCAGAATCAGCGGGTCGCCCTGTACCGCTGACCGTAGTGTACGCTTTCGCGGGGCCCGAGCGCAGATGTGACATCGGTGCGTGTTTGAAGAAACTGATCCCAGATGTCCACGTGATGGAGTTTGACATTTTGCGAGATCCCCGCCAGGACCTCACCCAAGATGCTGTGTGGCAGGACATTTTCCGTTTGGTGCAGCGGCCCAATACTGTCTTCATCACCAGTCCACCTTGCAATACCTTTTCGCGTGCCCGTCATAAGACCCCTGGCCCTAAGCCCCTAAGGAGCCATGTTTGGCCTCGCGGTTTTCCTTGGCTGTCATCAGCGCTTGCTGCAGAAGTACAGGCAGCTAACTACATGATAGATCAGAGTCTTACAGCTTCACAATTAGCAGCGGAGGCGGGCAATGCTTTCCTGTGGGAACACCCCGAACATCTGGGGGTTGCCGCCGATGGCGTCGTTCCTTCCTCCATATGGTCTTGGCCCGAGATTCTGGATCTGTTAGTGCGTTTCAAAGCAGTCACCTTTGCAATTTTTCAGTGCATGTTTGGAGCTCAGACAAGCAAGCCAACTCGTTTCTTGAGCAATCTCGCACGCTTTCAGCGTGATCCACCACCTCATGCTACACTGCCCTGTCTGGATCCACATCATCGCTACTTCGGTCCCTTACCGAAGTCCTGCCCACATGGCCGTCATGATTCCTTGGTGGGTAAGGATCCCGTCAGCCACCAGTGGCGAACCGCAGCCGCCGCAGCTTACCCTCCGAAACTTTGTCAGTTCCTGGCTCAGGCAATCGCCAGCTCGCAGAGCTCAGGCTCTGACGGGGTTCACACCTCGCTGGCTACAGCTGGGCTCATCACACCTTCCCCTAAGTACACGTCCTCTGCACCCCCTGAAGCAACAGCTCAGGGCAGGGACGCTCTAACACCTTCCCCTAAGTGCACGTCCCCTGCACCCCCTGAAGCAACAGCTCAGGGCAGGGACACTCTAACCCCTTTAGACTTAGGGTTTAGTACCGCCTCTGGGTCCAGGTCCCTTGCGTCCCGTGCAGCAACAGCTCAGGCCAGGGACGCCGTGGCCCCTTCTGCCTCAAGGTTCAGGGCTTCTTCTGGGTCCTCGATAGGAAGTTCCCCGACCCCACCTGCTGGGCAAGTGTCCATGTCTTCCGGGACTACCACGCCACTTCCGAGCGAAGACGCCGAGGCTTTCGCCGCTCGTTTGTTGGCAAAGGAGGGCCTGATGACGAAAGACGAGCTGCAAGCACTACATCAGCTTCTCCCCAAGGAGCGTGCTGTGCGTGTGGGGGAGGAAGTGGAGTCGGCCTCTTCATTCACGGTGGGGGCATACGCATGCACATCACAGGTCCTTACCCGGTATGTTCGTCAGATCAGCCCAAAGCTTAGCTTCTCTGCTGTGTCTCTTTTCCATGGGATACGCACGCCCATGCACAGAGATTCACGCAATGCTCCATTTCCGAACATGGTGGCACCTATCACCTCTTTCAAGGGAGGCCAGATCTGGGTAGAGGACTGTCATGGATCGGTGCCAGAGATGACCCCTGATGGTCTCAAGGCTGGCAAAGACCTGGAGGTGGCAAAAGGGCCCGTCGTCTTCGATGCCTACAAAGCTTTCCACTTCACCCGCGCGTGGGAGGGCGAGCGCCTGGTGGTGGTGGCTTACGTCACTGACCACTTGGACACCCTGAAAGACGGTGAGAAGCAGGTTTTGGAGCGGCAAGGCTTTCAGTTGCCTGCGCAGGAAGCTGAGACTTCGGAGGCCATTGGACTAGAGTTTGGGGCGCCCCATGGGAGCGCGCCACCGGGAGCTGAACCAGCCTTCAAGCCTGAGCTATGCGGAAACCGTGGACTTCCACTACAAGCAGAGTGGGAGGGCAAGCAGGAGCCACTCAATGACGGTTTCGGTTTGTGCTCACCTACACGCTGGCGACCGGCGGATAGGGGGGCCACTCTTTCACCGTCAAGCATGGCGCTCTGCCGAGATATGTACCAGATGTGCATGGAGTTCGTGGGGCGAAATGTCAGCTCTCCAAAAGAGCTTTGCGAAAAACTGGCCGCTGGAGAAGTCACGGAGACACCTTTCTGTGAAGAGGAGATGCAGCAGCTGCGAGAAAAGTGGTGCCGGCGAGTCGGTGGAGATGACTGGAAGCATTGTATGGAGATTCCCAAAGGACAGCCCTTTCTCTTGAAAGCGGTGGCCCGGACTGCAGAGGTGATGGGCGACCCCGACTGGGCCTCCATAACCGAGGGCACTGACAACTTCTGCACTGGGGTACCCATAGGTTTTGGCGAGGAGCTGCCCAGGTTGCCCCAAGTCTTCGAGCCCAAGGCTAAGTGGAGGAAGTTCGATGAGGATCTCCCGGAATGGGACCGCTCCAACTACGCCAGTGCTTCCCTGAACTCGCAGCAGCTGCTAGAGAAGTTCCGGGAGGAGGTGGAGCTCGGTCGGATGGAAGCTTCGACGCATGGGGCGTTGAAGCAGCGCTATGGCGAGGAGAATCTACGCATAGCCTCCATGGGTGCAATCCAGAAACCTTGATGGATCCGTGAGGCCGGTGCATGACGGTACCCACGGAGTACACGTAAATCAGGCCATACCTCAGCGCAACCTTCTTTCAGTTCCGGGCCCTGGAGAGCTAGCCCTCCTGGTCAGACAATCTCAGGAGCAATTTGAGACACCCTTTGCTTTGGCGGGGGACGTGGCCGCCGCCCACCGCTTGGTGCTGGTGCGCGAAAGAGACTGGGGACTCCTGGCATGCCGTGCAGAGGCTGGGAGCGACACCGTATTCGTGAACCGAGTTGGAACGTTTGGGATCTCATCTGCATCATTCTGGTGGGCCCGGCTTTTCGGCATTATAGGTAGGATGGTTGGGCGGGCCATGCTCAACCACTTCTTCTTTCAACTGGTTTTCGTAGACGACTTACACGCCAATTTCTTTGGACACCGGAAGTATGTCAACGCTCTGATCTGGCTGGTACTTTATCTTATGGCAGGAACACCTTTTGCCTGGAAAAAGTTTAAAGGCGGAGCCAGGATCGCCTTCATTGGCTATGAGCTGGACTACGCGGCCCGACTGGTGGGGCTCAGCAAAGTGCGAGGAGATTGGCTGGTCCAGTGGATTAAAAGTGCCAGGGAGTCGAAATACGTGGTTCAGACTAAGAAGTTCGCCGAGTTCTTAGGTAGATTGGGGTTCGTTTCGAGGGTGGTTTACTGGTTGAAACCGCACTTGGCACCCCTTTATGCCTGGTCATCGGCCACACATCGATGCTCGGTCGGGAAGCTTCCTGACACGGTGATCTTGACTCTTCTCTACATCGAGGAAGCTCTCGTAACCAAAGACTACAAAGTGTCCCCTTCCAGGGTGGACCTAAGCGACAAGCCTCTTTTCTTCACCGATGCAAAATGTGAAGATGGCCTGGTTGTGCTTGGGGGCTGGGATGCAACATGTCCCTTGGGCAGGTCACGGTGGTTCTCGATTAAGGTGCGACCGCACGAGGCACCTTACTTGTTCGACGAGGAGCAGAAGTCACAGTGGGCATCGGCATCTGCGGAGCTCTTGGCAACTTTAGCTGCGTTATACTTGTTCGGACATTTGGGAGAATCCACCAGGGTACGGCAGCTCCCAGTCGTTTTTAGTGCTATCACTGACAACAAGGGCAACGAGTCTTTGTCCAAGAAGCAAAGCACAACGAAGTGGCCGCTCATGCTCATAAACATGCAGCTGTCACATTTGCTCGCTCTATCTAAAATCAGGCTAGCTCTTAACTGGCGTCCGCGGGGTGAAAATCAACTTGCGGATGACCTCACCAACTCCAGATTCAGCTCCTTCAATCCCGAATTCAGGTGCTTCAGCTCATTCAGTGACCTTCCTCTTGAGTTGCTCAGCAAGCTTTGGGAGACGAAGTCGCAGTTTGATGCTCTCAGACATTCCGCAAGTCAGCAAGTTGCGGTTCAGTCACTGTCGAAGAAACGGCCACACGAGCGCACGCCGTGGTGACGTCCACCGCAAGGGTGGATAGGGGGGCATTGGCGCACACAGCGTGCGTTCGATGACCGAGCCCGCCGGTTGAGACAAATCCGCCACTTGTTGAAAAAGAGAGATCAATAGAGATTCGCCACCTCGGGGTGTGGGAGGTTTCTGGAGGTTTCTGGGGATTTGATTTCTCTGGGGTCTTGCGTTGGGAGCCGGGGTGAGGTTCTCTTCCCGGGGGATTCCTCGGATTTGGAATTTTAAGAAAGGGGTCTCTTGAGATCACTTATTCTTGGATGTCCTATTTATTCAGATGGATAGATTTGAGTTTCAGATTTGTGCCCCTGAAACTTCACTCTACAACGCTAGCCCGCAAAACAGGCACTATTGGGCCCGCCCGATAGAACTGTTTGGAGGGGTAGCGTGTCGGGTGGGAGCTAGGGGGGGAACATCGGATGGGTTCACTGAGCGCCACGCTTAGTTTTGAAAGGGGAAAAATGGTTTTCTCCATTTTGTCAGTATTTGTGCTTGGCATGAATCTGTCCCTTTTCATGCGCTTCATGTTGACTGCTCCATGAGATTTCAGTTTTCAGCTTTGTTGTGTTGAGTCGGACGGCCCAAATTTTTAGTTACCCGCCCATCCCACCCTGTAATTCATTGGGTCGTCGCTTCGTCTCACGGGGGGGCATTGGCGCACACAGCGTGCGTTCGATGACCGAGCCCGCCGGTTGAGACAAATCCGCCACTTGTTGAAAAAGAGAGATCAATAGAGATTCGCCACCTCGGGGTGTGGGAGGTTTCTGGAGGTTTCTGGGGATTTGATTTCTCTGGGGTCTTGCGTTGGGAGCCGGGGTGAGGTTCTCTTCCCGGGGGATTCCTCGGATTTGGAATTTTAAGAAAGGGGTCTCTTGAGATCACTTATTCTTGGATGTCCTATTTATTCAGATGGATAGATTTGATTTTCAGATTTGTGCCCCTGAAACTTCACTCTACAACGCTAGCCCGCAAAACAGGCGCGTCAGCCCGGACCTTGACTTCCCAATCGTCCGCCAACATAAGTACCTAGGGGTTATAATCTCTTATGGCAGCTTTGAAGCCCATACCCTGGAACATCGCATCCACTGTGCCTCCACGGCTTTTTCCAGGCTGCGACATATCCTATGCACCAAGAATGTCTTATCGACGATGAAGAGGGTGCAACTCTGGAAGGCCATCATTTGGCCCACTCTGAAATATGGACTCACGTCTCTCCTTCTGTCTGTCCATGAACAGATCCAGGTGGTTGGATACGTTGCCAGACAACTTCGAGCGATCACTGGGCAGCTGGCCCATCACACACATGAAACCACTAGAGATTTTCTTGAAAAATGGAAATTTCAGCCGCTGTGCATCCTTTCGGCCGAGGTTGGGACCAACTGCCGGCGGTACGAGGCCCAGGCCGATCTGCATATCACCCGCGTCACACAGTGGCATGCCCTTCTTTCATCCACCTATGCCACAGGGTTGAGCTCCACCCAGGACCGTGCACAACTTACACCTGTCGATGCTGTGATCTCCCGCACATACCAATGCCCAGATTGCCCCTCGTGCTTCGCCACTGCAGGACTGCTGCAAGTACATAGGGTCAAAAGCCATGGCCAAGCCAAGATCCTTGAAAAGCGGAAACAGGCACAAATGCAGAATCAAGTCGAGCATGCGCTGCATGGAGTGCCCACATGCAAGCATTGCCTGCATGAGTTTAATGGTTGGCGCAACTTCAACTCTCATATCCTGCTTGGTAACTGCCCTGTCCTGACCGCAGCCACAGCCACACAGGCCAACATTGACACCGCTGTGCCTCCGACTGCATCGATTGAGCCGGCGCCGAACACGGATGCTAACACCTCCGAGTTGGGTGGCCATTCCCCTGTATCCACTTTTGTGCAGACGATTTCACAGGAAAGCTCCTACACTGCACTTGCTGTCACCACAGGCCAAGAATGGAAACGGGTAGTCGGAGCAGGCCAACTTCATGCTAGGATGAAAAACTTTTGTCCTGAATGCGGGCTGTATGCAGCAAATCCGTCGCGCATCAAGGTACATATGCGTGCCAAGCATCAGGACTGTCTTGATCGGCTCGAGCATTCTGAAGTGCTTGCCTCCTGTGTTCGAACGCGAAAGCCCTGCGTGTACTGTGGTCAGCACATACCTAAGTCCACCTTTGAGGGCACACATGCAACTGGCTGCTATGTGCTGTGGCAATCTATGTATGCCATGCTGCAATCTGGCCTGACACCCTCAGGTCTCGATTATGTCAGCAAACGCTACCGAGATTCCAGATGGGGAAGAGCTGAACCTCTTCAAGAGATTCATGCCCAGCCAGCAAGCGGAGAAGGAGCAGGAGGATGCCCCGGAAAGAGCTTCGAAGCAGCAGCGCACCAAGGAGATAGTGCAAAAGGGGGGGAGCGGACGCCGCGGCAAAGGCAAGGGATCCAGTCGGGGCCCTCAGCAGCCAGCCTTTCGTTCCAGGCGCTCTTCGGAAAAGCAGCAGGGCCTCAGCGATCAAAACCTGTTCCTTCTTTGTCAGATGCTGATCCGCCTTGTGCTTCGCCAGGGAGACGCACTGAGGATCTTGGCGCTCGACACCTCACTGGTCCTGTGGCTTCGGACTGGACTTCCAGCAGGAGTCCCAGAAGCGATGTTCACGGCTGCCCAGAAGTGGAAGGAGCTTCGGGAGGCAGGAGAGGTGAAGGCCCCGCTTCGACACATCCTGTGGCTGTGCCTCCTCACAGAGCTCGAAGCCAGGACAGACCCGGCCAAGCTCACGGAGGAGACCAAGACTCACTTAACGAAAATGGGCTTCATCAAGGACGGGCAGTGGCTCTACCTGAAGTGGTCCTTCGAGGAGAACAAGCTGCTGACGGACACTGCCCGGAGCCCCATCTCCCTCGAGGATGCCCATCAGCAGGTGAAAGACCTCCTGCGAATGTCCCAGGATCCCCAGGTCATCACCAGGTTCCATCCGACTCGCCCGTTGGCACCGGAGCTCAAGAGTCCCACCGTCACGTTCATGCTGTCGATTGCCCTTCGGTCGGAGCAGGCAAACGAGCTTCACTCCAACCTCCTGCGGCTAGCGGGGAACGCGTGCACTCAGGTGGTGGGCATGACACATCGCCAGGAACGTCTCAGTCGATCCAACCTCGAGAAGCAGCTCTCCAAGTACCTTCAGACAGGGGATCTGGCCCCACTGGAGGAGGGCAGTCGACCATCGACCACCCAGATGCAGGCCGGATTCACGCCTCACCCACCAGCAATACCGCCGCACCTCCACACTTGTCGCCTTTGCATGGCATGGATCAGCAACACATTCTCCGTGCAAAGCTTGTCAACAGTGGTAACACATGCTATACCAATGCAATCATACTTGCCCTTCTTTGGACTGCATGCCGTTCGGGTCAACCCTCACTGCCCACAGGACTGATGAGGACACTAAGTTCGGCCCTCAAAGAACGCAAGCCTTTGAATATATGGCAGCTTTTGTTGTGGCGCAACCTCATGCGACAATGGAGCGAACCCAACAGGCAGCATGATGCTGCCGAGCTCATTGCGTTCCTCCAGGACAAAGGGTTTGCAGAATACTACGAGGGCCACTGGCAGCGAAGAGTTCTTGCTGAGGGACGTATCAGCATTGAGGAGGCTGGCAGCACAATGCCACTTCTTCTATCGGTTCCCCTCTCAGCTCACTGCACACCTCAAGCCCTGTTGGACCAATGGCATGCTCAGGCCGGATTTGCGGGATTGCTGACAGCGCCATCGCACCTGATTGTGCAACTCAATCGTTTTGGCATTGAAGAAGAGTCATTGCAGAAAAGTAGTTGCCCTGTCGATATCACCAGCACGTTAAGCGTCCCGGTGTTCAACGTTGACCTCGTGACCACCAGACAGCTGTACAGACTTCATGCCTGCATTGTTCATCTTGGTCCACACCCCACTTCCGGGCACTACAGAGCTGTTCTTATGAGTGAAGACAGACGATATTACACTGACGATCATGCCACTGCAAAACCTCTTCTTCAGAAGGATGCTGTACAGCTTTCACTCAATGTGTACATCCTGATATATTCCAAGGCCTGCTTCACAGATGCGTCTAGCTGAGTTACGGCCCTGCATGCACATGTGGCTTTTGGAAAGGGACGCCTTTCCTCTTGCCGTTTACATGTCGCATGTCACTGTCGCGCGCTGACGAGCGAAAGTGCAGTGCTATGGGTGTCGGACTCCTTTCTTTTCACTCGTTTTCCGTGGTTGGCTTGCTTGGGCATTCGTGCCGGGGCCACAAGTCTTTTGTAGTTAGGAGCTTAGCTCGCTGCTCTCATGCAGCCGGACCACAGTGTCTGCTTCGGACTCGCTAGGTGCCAGACATGGCATTGCGCTGCAAAGCAAAAAGCTTTATACAAGATCAGCTCCGACAGCGACTTCTCTTCATCTTCGGAGTGCGAGGAGCCTCCAACGTCGCAGACCTCTTCACAAAATCGTTAGATGCCCGGACTACTTTGAAGCACATGTTGAGCCTTGGTTTGTCTGAAGTCACTGTTGCAGCTTGCGTTGGTGAGTTGGCGTGTTTCGTTGGCTTGCTTGGTGCTGCTGTGGCTGGCAAAGATCATGTATCTCTTGCAGATCGGTATCGTTTGATGGAGTTTGCCAAGTGGTTGGTCGTTGAGTTCTGTGCGCCTCCCATGTCGAGCATGTTGGTTGCGTCGCGAGCGTGCTCTTGGGTTGGTGTGTTGACTGTCAGTGAGGAAGATGACGGCGGAGACCCGGCCACTACAGCGCAGCTTCAACAGATCTGCACTCTCCACATCCGCAGGGGGGGTTTCGTTTACTTGTGGGCTAGTACTCCGTGCACCGGTGGTTGTCTGTACCAGCATCTGCATGCACGAGATCCAGCTTACAGACGCGGTCGCTTGGCACGGCACTGGTCGCTACACAGGAAGCTGTGGAAGGCTTTTATGTCGCTGTGTGACTACGTCCATGCTTGGTCGATCGAGTGGCCCCGCGCCTGTGCTTACTGGTCATGGAACCAGACTATCCGTTTTCTGCAGTCGCGACCTTACATGTTGCACGATGTGTTGGTTGACGGTTGCTCGCTTGGCGTGCGTGGTCGAGATGGCGAGTTGATCTACAAACGTTGGCGTGTCATCACGACGATGGAGTCGGTTGCTCGCAGCTTGTCGGTCTTTCGATGTCCGGGTGATGGTCATCCACATTCCGCCAACTTCGACCTCAAGCATACCCAACACTACCCGGAGAAGTTGACGAACGTTTTCTTGCACGCGTTACACGCATGACACCGCGAGATTTGCTCAAAGTTTTTCCTCTTTTACTTTGCCTTAGGTACGGTGTATAGAGCATAGGACGTGCCATGGCTGATATGGTTGAGGTTGAGAACGCTGTGAGGCGCACTTGGGTTCGAGAGCTCTGGATGCGATGGGTTCCTCAGCAACAGGTGGAAGTCAGTTTGATCGCCTTCCTCGTGATGTTTTCCTTGGCGATGCTTGGCAGCTTCCTCGCTGGAATCTTTGTGCAGCAATACCGACAGCGTCACAGCCATATTCTATCTTTGAGTGAACTTCTTTCCTTTCTTCCGGTGGAACAAAGTCGGAGAGCAATTATCACTACGCGGCATGGATACGCCTTTCATGTTCGCAGCGATTGCCCCGCCCTGCGCAATACCCACCCAGGCAATCTGCAGCGTCGAGTTGCTTGTGAGTTTTGTCTGCAATACTTGCGCGTGGACCAGCCGACACCCACCGTGTCGAGGGGGGGTGTAGAAGTTCGAGACCTGTGCGTCATCCTGTGAGGGTGCGACACGGTGAGTTTTGCAGTTTGCAGTTTTGTGTGCATAGCTTGGAGTCTGCTCAGCTTTTGAAGTTTTCCCAGTAGCCTGAGTATGATTAGTGATGCAGGAACGTTTTGCCTCATAGGGAACCACTCTCGTCGAGTTTTGTGACTTGAGGGTAGTTTTGGAGGTCTTTTAAGCCGAGCTGGCAAGTTGGAGAGCTGTGATACGTTTTCCACTCTGGCTCAAGTGACGAGCACTGGTGTGAGTGCTGCAAGCCAAAACAGAAGAGTTGTCCGAGTGTCTGAGCTTGCTTGCTTGGTTTGGACTTGTGTGAGCTTGGCTTGGTTGTATCCTTGGTGTCTTGTTTGGCATCTTGGGTTTTTAACGGCCCCAGGAAAGGTGGTGTTCATTCCTTCGACCTCCAGGGTCCAATACGGCGGTCCCTCTGGCCGGCACTTTACCCGCAAACGGCGAACCACATTCGACGGGCCTCAGGGACGCCGGTAAGGTCAGGTGTGACCTAGATGAGCATGGCTTTGGGATATGTCCGACGCAACAGCTGGACAGGCTACGTGTTGGCGCCGGGTTTCACCGATACCGGCGCGGCAGCCCGCTTGACTGTGGCCTGCTGCGGGAAGTAATATTGTTCAGAGGTTCCTCCTCTAGTTCGGCCTCCAAGGCCATGGCCAAGAATGTCCACCACCAGCTGCATGGCAGGCACGAGATCTTGAATTGGGAGAGAGATCGTTCGTGTGGGGCTTCAATTCCCGCAGAAGGGCTCCCGCGCAATTAACTCTCAGCAGGGTGGCTCCGCCGTCAGGGCAGGTGTGCAACCTGCGCCTCAGAGGTTTCTCCGCTGGCTTCTACACCGGGGCGGCGGTGGCAATGCATGGCATAATGAGCGGCAACAAAGCCCCAGCTGCAAAGACAACTTCTTTCCGATTGAGGCGCGCCTGGGAGGCATCGCTATGCCACGGGCGATGCTGCGGTACATACTTGCGTCCGAGCTTCGCCATGCTGTCGGAATGAACTTTGTATCTTTCGGTCTGAAGTGGCAGCGAGATTGCCTGTATTTCTTTTCTGAAGCTGGCACGTTCGGCAACGGGGGCACTCCTATAAACACTTCCTTAAGCCAGCCCTATAGACACATTTCGCCAACCTTTCTGGTTGCCCAGCTTTCTAGTCGACTTGGTGCTGGCCCTGGTCATTGGATTTGTGGCAAACGTGAGCCATGGGCGCACCTGCTGCATGCTAGTGTCCTCCCTGTTCTTTGGGGGCAATACGAGGCACAAGTCCAGAAGGACTCCCGTTCTGGCGGAGATGCGTGTGAGAACCCGCTCCGTAATCATCTGCAGGGCTGGATCGACGCGGACGGTCCATGGTGAGCAATGGACACTGGCGGGCATCCTTGATACCTTGCCTTCGACTTTCGTGCTCGGCCAGAAGGGCGCCCGCTCTCCTGCGCTGTGGCACGCAGATAAGCTCCATTTGCCACCGGATGCTGTGAGGCTCGAACAGGATTCTCGGAACAGAGCAATGATATTTGCGCTAGCAGCAGGGCCAGCATTTCTTGCTGGTCTCTGCGATACCTTTTGGGGCGCTGACGGGCACCTGGCTGCACTCATAGGCACATGTGCCTATGGACTGAGTGCAAACCGCTTCTCGGTTTTCGTCACAGGAGCGCCAGGCAGCGGAAAAACCCGCTCATGTGCCTTCATGGGAGTCCTGGTGGCATGCCTCACCGGTACGGCTCACGGTAATGAGTCGGTGCGGGCTTATGTTGTCAGCCTGTTTATTAGTGCAGAATATGGGAAGCTAAGGCGGGCGACGACTGTGCCATGCGTGGCCGCAACTAGCAGTCCACTCCCTGCGTCATGAGCGTCAAATGGTATCCTTCTCCTTGCTGGCCGGGACTCGCGCAATACGGCTCCGGACGAAGCTGTGGCTCCCCGCGGTCAGCCTGTCCGCAGCTTAGGATGTCGAGATCCTCCTGAGGGATGAAGCTCAGCAAGTGGGGGCCCCAGGGTCCAACTGCATTCTCGCCCACATACGGCATGCGCTGGACGTTTTGATAGGGGATCACAGGCAGCCGGCAGGAGGATCTCGCCCGAATTACCATTTCGTGACGGAGTTGCTTGAGAAAAGGACTTGTGGCCTCAATGCTATCCCATCGACACTCTTCACACCGGCATTGCCGGAGGCCTTGACAAGGCAAATACAGCATGGTCCGGGGACCTGGAAAAAAGGCCAAGGTGAGATGCCCTCTTGGGGCAAATCCACGGTGCACATAGGCGCTGACGAGCCTGCGTTCACTGCCAGGTCTATGCTTGAGCTCATCCTGTGTCTCTGCCATGCCAAGCCTAAGCAGGCAGAAACGGTTATGCAGGCGGCAGGCCTCAAGTCTATCTGCGGGCCTGCGATCAACATTTCGCTCAGCGCGTCTATGCGCCTCCCACCAGAGATTTCCGCCGTCCTGTACGCGTGCAGGTACCCGGAGGCCTGTCTTTTTGCAGTAGGGGGGCAGGATGCCACCCTCTTGATGCCGCAAGGGCCTAGCTTGCATCACCTGTCTGCTCGTCCCTTACGTAGTCCAGCCGGGAGGTGGCTAGAGACTTGCAGATGGCAGCATAAAAGACCATCCTGAAGGACAGAGCAAACTGGGCACCAGTCTGGAACTCAGCTGGCTGATCGCAGATATTGTGCTTACCTTCGGACACCAAATTTTTGATGATGCCCCCATCGGCTTTGTCTCTCAATATGCTAAAATTGTGCTGCAAATCAAGTCCTTACTGCGGTCGAGTTACTTTGAGGAGGAACTGGGAGACAAGAACATGAGCCTCATGGAGGCTTGCCAAGCCTCCTGTGACTTCCCTCTGAGAGGACGACCCAGCACGTGGGATATGGGGGCATTCAAAAATTTCCTGAGTGCCAACTTTGGAGCTTGAAAGCGATACTTTAGCGCAATCACAACTGCGTGCTCGACTGGACCCACCTTTGGCGTGTGTGTCTTTGTCACGAGCAGAGCGTCAGGCTTCTTATTCCAAAGCGAGGCTGGATTCGCTCGCGCAACCTCATCATCACCCGTGGGCTGGGCCCGTTGATCTTTCTCACACCACCCTATCCGGATGGAGTTGGCGCTTGTTTTCAAATGGCAGCTTGCTCGTCGGCAGGTCTGATTAGCGGCAGGGAATATCTGCGCACACAAGCCAGCTTGTGGAGCATAGATGGCCCTGGCGTCGCTAAAGCCCCCCATAAACAGGCCTTTCGGGAACAAAGGGTAGCTGACATCGTCTTACCCCAGGATCGCAGAGTTGGGATCTACCGGGACCTTAAAAACGAGTGCCAAGGGCTTGCTCCCTACTTTTGCTCTAAGTCCTATTGTGGGGCACCGTGCGGGACTTGCAAGCGCAAGGATTCACCTTGGATCCTCTTCCTAGTGCAGTATATTGTGTGCCCTATCAGGCGGCAACTGAGAGCGATGGCGCGGCCAAGTATCTCACACACCTCTTGGGTGATGCCAAACTGCTGGCTAGCAATCGAGGCAGACTCCCGGGCAACAGCCCTGTGCCCGCGGGAGTCCGCTTGGAAGTCGCTGACAAGCTCCTTCACCTGCCGGAAACCTTTCCAGCAGCCTACCTGCAAA
Source organism: Symbiodinium natans (assembly GCA_905221605.1). Taxonomy (NCBI): domain Eukaryota; class Dinophyceae; order Suessiales; family Symbiodiniaceae; genus Symbiodinium; species Symbiodinium natans. The sequence continues at coordinate 191,912 of CAJNDS010000017.1, forward strand.
TCTACGACCCGATTATACCGATTTGCCTCAAGCTCTCTGGAGCTCTGCAATACCTGGACTTGGAAACAATGCAGGCAGCAATGCCCCACAGCTCGATCGTGCTTCTCTCATGGACTCCATCGTAGGGTACGGCTTCCTTACCACTGCACAGCACATCGCTGATTTGTTCTTTGCTATCCCAAGCGTTGGTAACGCACAGTTCCCTGCGATGCTATGTTACAGCGATCCGGATTGTGTTGGGGTTTCCTGAGACGGAGAAACGTACTACCGATCTTCAGGTCAACGTGCCCCCGGCGGCCACCGTAGCATTGTTGGCGGGACGTGCGTATCGAAGGCCCACCTGCCCCCACACGGTATACGACAGAGAGACCTGGCGGGGTGTAGGACTAGTGGATGAGTCACGCTTGTGCGAGTGGGTGGCTTCCGCCCGGCGAACTAATCTCGAAGCTGCCCGAGAGGAGCAAACGCCCGCCATCAATGCTTTCGTGAGAGTCAACCTGGAGGGATCGCATGCGCTGGGGCAGTGCCAATATTACCCCTTTGCAGCCAAACGCACCTCCCGTGCATTTCCTGGATGCCATACGGCAGGCCCTCTCGGCCTCTGTGGCCAAGCTCTGGAGCACTTCTGGTCGATTTACAACCTAGAGTGGCCGGATGTCACGTCACGTGTTGTTGTTTCCTTCGTAGGGTCCTCCCGTTAGAAGGGCTTCTCTCAGTGCCATGTGTCACGGAGCCCTCCGTGGCGGCACATGAAGAGGCTCTGCTGGTTGGACGCAGCAGCTCCTCGGAGGCTGACGAAGCCTTGCCATCGGCTCTCTGCCTGCCCTGAGGCTGAAGAGGTGGAGCTGCAAGTGCAAAATTGGCGTTTTTCGGAGGTACACTCGACGAACTTGGCGGCCTTGCGAGAAGTGGATGTATGCATCCCCTTTCGGCTCAACTAGCTGGCGCGCCAATCCCAGGAAGAACTATTGGAACAGCCGGGAGCTGGAACACAAACAACTAACGGACCCCCCTCTGCGAACCCTACTGAGCCAAATACCGGCCTGCAATCCGGTTGTCGCATGAAAAGCAGAGTCTTCTTTTTTTTTCTGGACCGATGCCTCTTTACGGCATCAGCAGCGCAGTAGGCCGTTCTTAGGGATCTTAACAATGGAGGTGAAACAGAGCAGGTGCGAAAACCAAAGCAAACACACACACCAAAACAACCACAAAACACAACCACCAACCAGCAGCAACCCGCAAGAACAGAGCACCAAACGTCTACGTGCCCCCCGCGCTCAGTACTCGAAGTCATCGCAGAAGTCCAGGTGCAATCGAGCAGCACAGAGCATACGGGGGAGTCGCAAAATGCGAGGGGATGCCAGATCATCAAAACCACCATCATGTAGCCACTGGTGCAAAGAAGGTCAGCACGGAAAGCTGTAAATCAAAGAAGGACAGCAGAATTACCGACCGACACGGTGAGGTACCAGGCGCACAGTGCTGGTGGATATGTGGCCGGGCTGAGCACAGTTGTGCGCTTGGGTGTTGGGAACTTTGGTCGATTTTCCAATTTGGGAAACGTAAAAGTGTTGGCTCTGGCTTGGAGTTGCTCCACTGGCTAACCACCATGGGGCTGGGATATTGGGCCATTTTGTACCTTCCCTTTTTCGCTAAGTGGGGTGTTGGTGGGGCCCTGCGTTGGGTGGGCTTTGCGCTGCTGTCGCGTGATCGGCATTGGGAAGTTGGTGTGGTGTTTCCATCATGGAAGCAGCAATACAGCAATCAAACCTTAATTCGGCCCGCAGCACTTTATTGCCATGGACCCTCCCAATCCGGGTGTCTCGAACGGTACCAGGAGGAGGGCTTGTCAGCACGCTTTCCTGAGCAGGGAGCGGACAAGCTCTTGCAAAGGGTTTGGGCAGCTGTTTAAGGCGTTATACTTGGGCCTTCTGTGGAGATTTAGGCAGCAGTTTAAGAGGCCGAACACTTGCTGGGCCAATTGTGGAGGGTTCGGGCAGCAGTTTAAAACGTCTAAGAGGCTCAATAACTGCTGGACCTTCAACCCGCCAAAACCAAAAGCGCCAAACGTCAAACTGTACAAGCCAGCGAGTGAAAAAGATCGTGACTACAAAGAAGCAACCGCTAGCGCAGAGGCCCTTATTGCAAGACTTCCAGTTTACTGAATGGGAAGCAACTCGTTTCAGTAGGAAACTGCTGCTGGCTTTTCAATGCGGGGCCTGGAAGGAGCAAAAAACCCTGCTACTCTGTGTGCTTGGAGGGAGATCCAGCTCTCGAAAAAGCATTGGAAATTTCCCGATTGCCAGTGCCTATCTACAAGCGATGTGATGGTCCTATAAGCTCAGAGGCTGCCCCTCTGCAAGCTGGAACCGGAAGAGGGCTCCCACGAGGAGCCAAAATTGTCCTTCGGGGACTACTTTATTTTGAATGTGAGAGAGAAGGGATTCATTCGAAATTCCACCCCGCTCGAATCTTGTTGTGTTTTTTGGATTTTGTTCTTCGAAACTCGGCTCACGTGCGAGCAGCGTGCCAGCCAGTTCGTCCTCCAACTTGGAGGAGCATAACCTCGAGGCCTCGAGGCGCTGTTTGCTGCGTGCGAGGCTTTGTGCCACGTGAACTCTGTCTGACCTTTGAAATAGCACGCTTCCGCAGCGATCGCAGACTGCCCTCTCCAGTGTTCACATTGTGGAAAGACACGGTTTGGATCCACCTGAAGCATGCTCAGAGACAAGACCCCTTTGAGAAGTGTGTCGGAACAGAGAGACAGTGCGCAAAGATGGTTTTTGATGTGACATGCAGTTTCTGATCGACAAGTTCAATACCCTTGAGTTGTGTGTTGAGAATCCGGCAATTATGTGTGTCTTTCGAGAGGAATTGTGAGCTGATGCGCTCCCTCAATCACGCAAACGCGCAGACCCAACCACCTGGTGCCTGCTTCAGGTCATTTCGCCTGTGCACTACTACGGCGCTGCAACCCGTGCTGGGAAGAGCGGCGCAAAGAGAGAAAGGTTGAGCCAAAAGGGCTACGGAATCTGTCCAAGATGTTCATGGTTTAGAGTGTGCAGTTCGAGACCTATGCGTCATTTTGTGAGGCTGCGACACGGTAAGTTTTGTAGTTTCCAGTTTTGTGTGCATAGCTTGGAGTCTGCTCAGCTTTTGGAGTTTTCCCGGTAGTGTGAGTATGCAGTGATGTTGGAACGTTTTGCCTCATAGGGAACCACTCTCGTCGAGTTTTGTGACTTGAGGGTAGTTTTTAAGGTTTTTTAAGCCGAGCTGTCAAGTTGGAGCTGTGATACGTTTTCCACTTTGGCTCAAGTTGACGAGCGCTGGCGTGAGTGCTGCAAGCCAAAACAGTTGTCCGAGTATCTAAGCTTGCTTGCTTGGCTTGGACTTGTGAGAGTTTGGCTTGGTTGTATCCTTGGTGTCTTGTTTGGCATCTTGGGTTTTTAACGTGGTAGCGGTGTTGCAAAGAAAGAAAGTGAGCCCAATACGCTAACTTGGTGTGTGCTTGAGTTGTGTTGGTATGGAGGGCTGTGGAAGGCTATCGTACGACAACATAGGCGAGGGTGAACCCGGAATGCTTCGTGAGAGAGGCAGACGAGGGGCTGAGCCTCCTATGAGAGACCTTCAAGGTCTAGACACTTCTCAGTTGGAGGCACATTGACCTGTAGGTCTGTAATGCGATTGTCCGTCTCAGGGAAGCCCAAAGACTACAGGCAGCCCGGCTGCTCGTCCCAAGGGACCCTTTTGATGAGACTTGAAGAAGCAGGGTCTTCTAAACAAGAGTGGCGCCGGGAGAACGGCTGGGATGGCTCCTGGCAGTGATCAAGTGGCATGGGTACCAGTCGTGAGTCTCGAGTGCCATGTCGCACCTGCTGTGGCAAGCATGCCACCTTTCTACTCTGCACTTCTCTGCTGCAGTTCCCTCTGCTCTTGCGCAGCAGGTCTTTTTGGGTTCTGGAGGGACTGGCCAAGCGGGAAACTTCAAGGGGAAAACCCAATCTTCACAGCACACACCTGGGGCTTAGGCCGCCTGGCACAAAACCGGCGGGGTTTGTGCTGCAATAGGGACCAGATACCGTGGTGAACACGCGCAGTTTTCACACAAAATGGTTGCTTTTTCAGACGGAAAAAACCCAGACCAGTGCTGCGTATTTACATGACAATTCCGTTCTTGTGGCCTCGAGCTTGGTTTTTTCTCCCTGCACTTCCGCAAGCCTTTCCCGACTACACGTTGTTTCCGAACCGTACATGGGAGCGGGTCGAGACTCGCCATGGATCAGGCCGGGGTCAGCGGACACCGCTACTCTGATCACATCGTGTCACTGGCATGGGGTAGGGCATGTTCAAAGCCACATGGGTTCACTGAATCGGAGGCAGCTGAGACTCGGAGATGACACTGAGTGCCGAGGGAGTATCCTGATGGCTTGTTCCCTTTGGCTCTTCAATTGGCAGCATCAGCGGTCGCAGGTACTGCAAGGCAAAAAATGTTCGCACCCAAGACGGACGCCGCCGCAGGACTGCTGCGAATAGGCATTACATGCAGCTGCACACTGCTTCAGAATTGCCATCGGGCGACAGCGAGTGGGCCTGATGCTGCCAAAGTCCATAGGGGAGACCCGGTGAACCAGCCGGACCCCCGCCACCGACACCAGCAAACAAACCATGCATGGGTGGAGGATGCAGACCGCCGCTGGTGGTGGGAGGGCCGCCGCCACCCGCCCCAGCAAAGACCGCCAGTGTGGTGCTGCAGCAAGGGGTCTTACACCGTTGTCTGGGATCCCAGCACCAATGTCACCTGGATGTCCCTCGATGCTTGCCTGAAAGGCAGCGTGCCACATCAGGTTATGATACCGCCGCAAGCACCGCCAGCGGCAAAAGGAGGGCCCAGCAGGCCAGGTGATGCGAGTACTCCGGCTGCATGGGACTAATCAGCCAGAGCCTGTGTTTTCAGTTCCAGTCTTCCTCGCGCCATGCCTGTTGGAGCCAAAAGGGCGACCGCGGGCTGCCTCAAAGGGATTGCGCAACTGCGTGCCAAAAACAAAACCAAAGACAGCAGACTAGTCATGAGGCACTGTCTTATGCCGGTACCGGACTCCACGACGGGCAGTAGAAGGCACGCTCAGCCTGCTCACAGGGGTATCCTCTGCTGGACCGGTTTGGTGATTCCTGATATAATGTGGTTTGCTTGCTAAGTCCTAGGTACTGGTGAGCGCTTTCAATACGTGGCTTCTACATGCTGGCACTGTCAGTTGCAGGCTTCTTACAGTGTGGCGTTGCGATTCTTACAGTGTGGCTTTGGGAAGGAACCCAACGCTAACTCCACTGGCTGATCACCATGGAGCAGCCTGGGCACTGCGTGAGCGCTCTCAATACGTGGCATCGACATGTTGGCACTGTGGCCTTGCGACGGAACCCAATGCTACCTCCACTGGCTGATCACCATGGAGCAGCTTGGGCACTGCTTGGCGCTACTCAAATGCGCCGCAGGCTATCGTTGCAACTGCGGCGATTCGGCCTATTGCTGAGTGTGCTCTGAGGTCGCTCTTGGCGGGCCCTAGAGGTTGATCAAGAAGCCCCCACTGGCTAACCACCATGGGGCATCGCGGGTTCACCCTTTCCTGTGACCATTTGGTGGTTGATGGACATTGAAATTTGCTGAGCCAGCATTATCGCTCTTGCTACGCTGACATATACGACTGCGGCTCGCCAAGAGCATTACCGACCGGCACTGTGCAAATGACTTTGAGATGGTGATTTTGACTTTCTGGCATATTTCGCATTTTGCGACCTCTCTACGAGCTTGGCGCTACAAGGATCTGCTCTTGGACTACATCGACGAGTTTGAGTTCTGAGCGTGTGGGGAGTTTCTTAGCTTTTTCGCCCCTTCTTTTTGGTTTCTTGGTCTGCTTTGCTGGGTTGCTTGGTGGTGTGTTGTTGTTGTTTGGTTGTTCTTTTGCCGTTTCCGTGATGATGGCGAGCTGTTTCACACCTAGTTGCGAGACCCACAAGAACGGCCTACTGTGCTACTGATGTAGTAAAGAGGCGTCCGCTTTAAAAAAATCATTCTCTCCCTTCCAAGTCTTCGAAGCCTTCGGCTCATGAGAACGAAGGGGCCTTCGAAGGCTTCAAAGGCTTCAAAGGGAGGACGAAGCCCAGCCCCCTTCGTCCTGCCCTTCGAAGCCTTCGAAGTCCCCTCCTTCGTTCTCGCTTCGAAGCCTTGGAAGCCTCTTCTTCACCTTTGAAGCCTTCGCATGCTGGGGTTTATGCTAAGAGGAAGGATTGCCACCTATAACTGGGAAGAAAATGCCTCCTTCCTTGATATTTCATGGAACGCTAAGGCTAAAGTCTCGGATGTTGCGTTAAGGACCTCCATTCTCGATAAAGCCCTTTGCAACATGTTACGCAGAAACAGACAGGCTCTCTCACTCACGGCCTCTACGCCGTCAAGAATCGTCTTTCACACCGCCTTTGTCGCCTTTTGCCCCCTTTTTTGCAACTCTCTATACGCGTTTCTTGGTGAGTATTGACGTTTTGCACCTGCACTGGCATGACGCACTCAGTATGAAAACATATGCACCTCTTGCGCATGTGTTTGTATAGCATGCAAGAGGTCACGGCCCAACGCGAAAGCATGAATTCCGCTGACAATCACAAGGCAATCCGCTTCACCCAGTTGTCCAATGAGTATGGTTAGATTTTGCATTGGAGCTCGCCAATGCAAGGCTAAGCGATGGAAAGCCAAGTCTTAGGGTGCTGCAGGGTGGAATCATGCTTGGTGAGAGCAAAGCTGCACCATAGGTACGGAAGGCTTTCCGGACCTCAACCGAAAGATTGCGCAAATCGCAAACGCCTATCTGAAAGCAGTTATGCTGCAGCACTTGCAGTCCAGCAGAGTGAGCAGGGGCGAAGGTTCTTTGCGCTTGATTGATCGATCTTATGCCTTTGGCCGCGGCACTGCCATCATCCATGTACGCAGTTAAGCGAATGAAGGCGGAGACATTCTGAAGAGCGCAAATCAACGGGTCAAGGGCCAAACAAAAGAGGACAACAGAGGTGGCACGTCCCATCGCTAATCCTTGATTGATCATCAAAGGAGGAAGGAAGTGCCCTTGTATCTTATGCTGGGTTCTCCTGCCAAACATGAGGTGGATGACATAAGCTTTAACCCATGCTGGGGCAGCTCTAGCCGCAAGGCATTCAAGCACCCACCAGGGATTGATCCGTTCAAAAGCCTTAGCAAAGTCAGTCAGCATGACAGCATAGGATTCCTTTTTGAGTTCAAGGTAATGCTGCATGGCCGCATAGTTGGCTTGGGGTTCCTTGAAACCATTTATGAGGGCCTGTGCAGGGTGCAAAGAATGCTTGAGGCTTTCAGCTAGTACCGCATACACTGCAGAGTCAATAACCCTGTCAGAGGTGTTAGGCATATCTAGGGGGCGAAAATTGTCAGCGTAGCACCCCTTGTCAGCTTTGGAATAAAGACAAGCGCCTGCAACGGGTGTTCAGCTTGGGAAAGGCACATCTCCCATAAGTTATCACAAAGGAGCCCGGAAAAGTAAGATGGACAGTGACGATAAAAGGCATAAGGGATCCCATCAGGTCCGGGCGATGAGTTCTTAGTAGAAAGGATGGCCCTGAGCATCAGGTGTTCATCAGGCGGAGAGACGCGTGCAAAGGGCTCTTTGCATGCACACGGCATCAGCAGGTCTTGCCATGCCGGGTCAGAGCTCGTTGGAAGATGATGCCAGAAAGCAATTCTTTACCCAGGGTGAACAAGCCGCGCAAGCCCCACATTTGCATGGTGCAACCCCGTGATTATAGAACCGTGTAGGGCCTTCTTGGTTGGATGATGATCCAGGGAATCTATCTATCAGGTCTACGGCTGAGGGTTTCACACCTCGGGAATACGGGCATCCCTTACGCGGCATGCGTAGAACTGTGTTGCTGCGTCCAGTGGCTCTTTTTCCCAAGACGACTCTATGGCATGGCTGGTTGTCAAGAGCTGGTATGGCTTCATACAGCATGGTGTTCATGAGGGTTTGTGCAGAGGCATTACTTCTCTTCTGTCCACTTACTGTTGTCATCTTACACGAAGAGGAGATGGCGATGCAACTTGATGTCTCGCTCCTGAACGGCCGAACCGTATCTCGGTGGATCCTACCTGCTCCCTGGAGTCCCGGAGGCCTGGAAAAGCTATAGCAACAATATCCACAAAACCCTCGAGAACTTTCGAGGCTTCCTTGTACGAACTAGAAATTCGTGAGCTATTTGGTCGGTTCTAGAGGCTTTTTTGTGCGACATATTTGGCACTAGCTATTTGGTCGGCTTCTTGAGAACTCAGTATGGGGAATCGTATTTGCAGTCCTATTGAAGCCGGCTTGAAGTTGGTTTCAAGTATCCCCCCAGTATTGGGGAGTTGTATCTGAAATCCTATTGAGGCCTAACTCCTTTTATTTGCAAAAAGGCTCTAAGGCTGTACCTTCTCCTGGCAAGTTGGCATCACCCAAAAGCTTGTGCTGGTAACGTAATCGTGGCTCCATAAGGGTTGTGAATATGCCACTGCGACGAAATTTGCTCTGAGATCGTGCGTCGCTGGAGCAAGAATCAGAACTGCGGCCGAATTCAGTAGATCGAGTTCTGTTCCTTCTTTTGCGTCAAATGTCTGTCGATTTGATGATGTGGGGTTGTTTACGCAGACCTTGACTCTGAGCCATACTTAAATAGTAGCACAGACAAGCAGCACCAGGCAACGCAAACTTCTTCACAAGTCGACGCCAAGTCTCGAATCCAATCGAGTCGTAGTTCTGACGAACCACAAGCTTTGCCGAATCCGACGCCAAGTTTTGAAACAGGCAATGCAGCTTACGACTGACAGTCGCTGTCGTTGCGGCCGTATCAACTGTTGCGACTCCTTGCGCGTTCGCGACGAACAAATGTTTCATCCGTGATCGCGTTCGTGTCATCTTCAGCAGTCTTGCGTACGATTTGAGAGCAATTGAATTTGACAAACCTAAGGCTTTAAGGAAGGTTTTTGGTTTCGTTGCTGTCTTGGGCCATGCCTAAGTCGAAGCAAATATACGCGAACATCTACTCCTTGCCCGGGCAGCAAGGACAGCGGTGTCCATTGGGCGAGTTTTCTTGGGGGCGGTTTAAAATCCACAGGAGATGACTCGGCTTTTAAAGCCTGTGACATCTTGTAACTTGTTGTGCGCGTCATGTCGTAATGCATTGCAGCTGCTTTTGATTCAGCTTGCAGACTTAGATGAAGGTGGGAGCTGCTTTTGTGCACGGCCCTGGTTGCTACATGAGCAAGATGGCGGACAAGATGGCGGACAAGATGGCGGACGAGCCAAGATGGTGTACAACACGAGCTCGTCTATGCCATGTGGGGCGCGAGCATGACGCTGTGATCAGGGCCACGGCGGCCGACATTCTAGCAGGCGCTGTGCTGCAGCACAAGTTGCGATGCTTTAATGCCTCCCAGGTAGCTTCGGTCTGTCATTCCGGGAATGTCGAAGCAGCGAGATCCTCACTCTGTGATGTGTAAACTGTTGCCAAACTGGGCAACACATGCCCGTCCACTTGACATGTCAATGAAGTTGGGCATCTTATGCACCGGAAGAGGGGCGCCTGTTTACGTGTGCCCCCAGCCGTGGTGAGTCGCTTGTCCTTTTGGGCAAAGCTGCGTCGGAGTGCTCCTGGAGGTTTTAGGGCCACAGCTAATTTGCTACTTTTACCTTGGATGGGAAGGATGGGAAGGCACGTCTGAGAAAGGCGCCTGCGCAAGGGGCCAGCTCAGGCCACAGCCATGGCTGCCTTACTGTCCCAGCTCAACTAGGGCACGCTCAAGAGGCCCCTATGTAAGTTTTTAAGTGTGTCGCAGACAGCACTTAAGAACTTGGGATCTTCGACAGGGCCTTTGAAGACTTGCATGTGAGCCAAGGCATTCCAAAGCAACTTTACGCATCCAAACTGAGCCCTCAGAGACAATCCGCATCATCGGCATTCTGACAAGCAGCATTGGCAAAGCTTGTTTCGACGAGGACCTACAAGCAATTGCCCCTGTACTTTTGCGGGCCGCCTGCCCTCCGAAAGCAGAACACAGCATTCGCAAGAGGTTCGCATGATTCTTGTCTCCAAGGGAGCCGCTAGAAAGCCACCCAAAACACACATATTCCTTGATCTTGCAGTCCTGCCTTGACGTGAGTTCTTGAGACCTCCAATGCTTATCCATTTCGGTGCATTCCCTCGCATGAGGGTGCTGACCTTTGGATCAGGATGAGGATGGCTGTTGGAGCCGTTGGAGCTTTTGAGCCACAGGTGGTGGCCAGTGCCGCTGATTTGCCTCTTTCTTTGGCTCCTTTGCCTCTCCAGTGGAGACTATAACCAGTGCATAACCGCGAGGAGTGCCCCCTTTTTTCTATTTCGCGGCAAGATCTGCACGGGACGCGGGACTGTTGACAAGATTGTGGCCAGGTGCTCTGAGACCAGCAGCCCCAATCTGAAGCTTAGCCTCTAAGACACATCATGATCCACTACGAGAAGCAGTAGGCCCTGAGGGCATTTTGAGAGAATATCCTCGGTGGCGAGCTTCTACTGAGCATGGTTAAAGAAAGGACGAGAGCCTTTTGATTCTTGAAGTTTCATTGTGCTAGTTTCTCAACAGTGCGTAGAATGAGCTCGAACGGCTGGGAAGGTTGGCGGCCTAGATGTTTGAAGGCCGCACGGAAATGCCATAGGATGTCGAAGGAACGTGTGGGTGAACGGCATCGTTTTGAGCTTGTCCTTGTGCAGCTGTAGCTGGACTCACAGCATCTCATGGCCATGACCGGCCTCGTCACGTGGAGCCTCGAACTGAAACTTTCCGGAAGACCGTGCGCCAGCCTTTACGGAGTAGTTTTCATCATCCAGCCATCGACAAACTGTTCAGGGTAAGTCTGCCCGACCGGGCATGTGGTTGTGGTGGTCGCAGTGGAGGCCTGCGCGAACGCAATCGTGCTGTGGAACTTGCCCCTTAGGAGTTTGGCACGCACTTTCCGAAGCGTAGTTGAAGCATGTTCCTGGTTCTCAGAGGAAGCGTGCTGCAAGTTAGCATGAAGTGAGCACATGCAGTGGGTAATCCCACAAAGAACACAATAGAACCTCGACGGACAGCGCCTGCCAGCATGCAGCGAGTGCCACACTTGCAGGACCATTCTTTGGGTGGCAACTTCTTTGTGCGATGTCTCGCCGCAGCCGCTCCAACCAATCCTCGAACCCGAGAAGGCGCCAGGGCATCCCTGGAGAGAGCGCGGGGCATCTGGAGCCGGAGGCAAGGCTTGACATGGTGTGACGACAGACGGTATCAGGGTGCCTACGTGAAGCCCTGCAGTGAGCCTGGCGAGGTGCTCAAGTCTCTTGGCCAGATTCCCGAGCTTTGCGGATCATTATGATATATTATGATACATGATCGTTTCGTGAAGATATTGAGGCCGAGACGCCCCTGAATAGATGGCGGCCTCAAAGCTTCATATCCGCTTTGAAACCTTGTTGAAACCTCCTGAAAGGCGGGCCCCTGCTGGGGTCCATATAGGGCCCATAAGGTAAATACCTGGAAACACCCATGGAAACACCCTGAACCCAAAACCCTAAACCCGAAGTACATGTGCATGCTGTGCCACTGGACACCTCGCTTGAACTGGACCGGAAGCCTGGCTGAGACCAAAGTGCGGGGAGTGTTCTGCGTGTTCTGCAATGTTCCAGCTTCAGAACTGAGCCATACATCCATTCTTCACTTGCTTGGTGAAGAATGGGACCCTGTTGCAGACGGCACGAAACTGCATCGTCTGCTTCAGATGGCACGCAGCCGTCAGAAGCTGGAGGCCGGCTTCTATTCTAAGCCTCAACCCCAAAATCGCTTCAACATGGCAGATGGAAAGAAAAGATGCCGGGGACTTTCCGGTGCTTTCTGCGCATTTCTGCCCTGAAATCTGATCGCATCGAAGTTTATGGGGCCCTGCAGGATGCGAGCCCGGTGCACATGGTTTTCGACTTCTCAAGCCAAGCCGAGTTGTGGAGTCCTGTTTCAGCCAGTCTTTGTGGAGGAGTGTTTTTCTGTTTTTCGGCTGTGCAAAAAGCCTTTAAGTGAAGTGGGCATCTGAAAGCGGGTGCGTCATAGGGGGGCTTCCTCACCACAGCTTCCGCAAGGGACCTCTTCACTGACACGTGATGCACCCGTGCCAGCGATCACATATTATTCTGGCCATTTTGGAGCCACCGTCAGTTCTTGCACGGTCGAAAATGGACCACTGCTTGTCATTGCATTTGGCATATGCGTCAGCCGCGCTAGAATGCGAAGTCAGGCGAACTGGCAAGACCCATCAGTTGAAGGCGAACGCCTTTACTCATACCTTCGACATTTCTCCTCTTTGACTCCAGAGGCTGTGTGGCTTGGCAAGCGTCGACCCTTTCATTCGCGACGTCATGCGGCAGATGTAGGTCGTCGAGTCCTGGGTGTGCAGCGCAGTGCTCGGAGCAAAACCGGCCGTGCGCGTGTCTCAAGAGCAGCTCCATGTGGAGGACCCCTGGCCGGCCGCGACCTCTAACTCTCGGAGCTTTGCTGCCGCTTCTTGCTTGGGGGGTACGGCCTCGTACCATGTGCCGACTCCACGTATGCGCAGAGGCTGAGGCAGTATGCGGCAGTATGCACCAGGATGGTCCGAGGAATATGGTTCGGTGGAAGGTACACCTGCCAGAATCGATCGGAGATTTTGGTATTGTCTCAATGAAGGCATCGGAGGTCTTCGAGCACTCGGATGGGCCCCTGGAGCGCAACTTTCTTCCATTTGCGATTCACCGTTTGGGGCTTTAAGGGTATAGGGGTTTTCCCCGAGCTCACCAAGCGTCCGAGCATCAGCAGAAGTCGGCTGTCCGGATTTAAAGGGACTGGTGTTGTGGAGGTCACGGCCGGCGGTAGCTTTCATCTTGCTTCGGCCAACAGAGGGGGTCGACTTGTGCACCGGAAACTGAGGTACTTGTGATTGTTGAGGTTAGGGGCGAGGGTTTATGTAGGTTTAGGGAGGTACTTGGTCCCTGCCTTCGAATTTTCATGGCATGCAAGGAGCATGCTGTTCGTCCTGGGTAGCAGGAGGCAGCATGTCATGTTCTCAGAACTGAGCAAAAGCCTCAGCAGGCTACTCACTCGTGATGGGATCCGCGGTGCTCCAAGACACCGAGAGAGCTTTCCGGCCGAGCTGGTGGCAACTGCGTGCCAGTCAGGCTATCGAGCCATTCCGTTGTTGAGGCTGCTTTCCTGAAGGGCTTTGCTGGCTCAGGCTCTCTTATAGAACTTCGGCAAAACTTCGGCCGCAGGCAGTCAGAACGTTGCAGACAAAGATAGGCTCACCCGGAAGCCTCATGCAAGCAGTCGACGGCGTTGAGACGGAATGTGCGTGCCTCGTATCGGCACTTGTCCGAAGACTTGCTTCGCATTCTTGTCGGGAAAGAAGAAGTACAGTGCAAACCCCTGCAGAAAGGAGAGCCCAACACTAACACAACCCAAGCAGCATGGTCACAGTGCGCGTGAAGCTCTTTCAACCTTAAGGCTAGAGGAGGATGTGTTGATCCCAGTGTCGATCGTGCACGTCACTCGGACCTGAGAACGCGCTGAGCAGCTGAAGAGTTGGGGGAAGCTCTTCCACTCAGAGTTACCCACCTTACCCACCTGATCTGACAGGGGCCCCCACTTTTGCTGCCTCGATTGACAGCGACTTGCCAGTCCTTGGCTCGGAAGCCCCGGTGGCCTTGTGCTTAACTGCACACTTGCAGCGGGCGGCCGCATGCACTAGCATGCACTAGCATTAAGTAACATACGCGAGTGGTTTGGCAGTTTGGGGCTGATTCTGATCACATGGGCTCTATGTCACGTGCATCTGGCTGAGTTTCTCCAATTTCAAACAATTAGGCTTGCGCAGAATCCCGTGCCTGCTTCGCGGCTTGCTCTCCTCTTTAGATTCAGTTAAAAGTTGGCGATCTCAGCTGTGGGCTTTGTAGGTTTCGCACACTCCTGTGCACTCAGTGGCCGGGAGGGACACAACCGCGATTCGACTGCTTTGCACTTTCTGCGTTTTTCCTCAAAAACCTACACAGTGGAGCGAGCAGCAAAAAGAATTCTGATTTTGAAAGATTAAAGAGTACTTGCTTCAAGCCCATGTTTTGACCTGACGGACCACTTCGCCAGCTGCGTTTCCTCGTGCGCCTCGTGCGCCTGGCCTCCGCTTGGGTCCGTCAAGCTGCGTCGTGTTCGGGCGCATTGCGTGGTGCCGGAGTTCTCGAGGGACGGAGACTCGTGCGGGTGTCGGGGGCAGTGCCCTACGGCCGACCATGTTCTCTGTGGTGTGGGGTGGACGCATCCTGCATCTCCGGCCATTCACCGGTAGCGAGTTAGGCCTAAGATTCACAGTTTTGCCCCACCCTCAGAAGTAGGCGTGGAGTGGACTCTTTCGTACCTCGCAAGCATCTGCTATTTCGGGCGCCGCGTTTCGTGTGTGATTCATGGCATCACGAATCGAACGTCAGTGCAGATGCCGCCCTAAGCCTTAAACTGTAAGCCCTCCTCCGAGGTGTAAATTGCAACTTCCCGCTACTGGGCCAGGGGTCTGAAAATGCTAAGGCACCCCGTGTGGCACTATGTGGCGTATGGTATAAAGCAGAATTCATTGCGCTACGACAGCCGGGCTCAGGGTTTAGGGTTTGGGCTTTTCTTTATGCCCCCTGTGTGGCGCAACTGCGCAACGGCGCAGAGCCGATTTCGGAAGTACATCCCGCCTGCAATGTGACCGTGTCCGGTTCTCTGGCATGCCACTCCACTCACAGGGCCGTTCTCTCTGGCATGACCCCGTTCCCCCACCTGGGCCGAGTGCAGAGAACATCACTGCTCCTTCTGAGGCATGTGCCTCCCAAACAAGTGTGCTACATGGCTCACAAGGTGCTGCGAATCATGTACTTGCAGAGCAGGTTGCTTGCTACTTGCCCTGCATTCTACTCACACTCCGTGGACACGTGTAATTAGAATCCGGCGCATCCTCAGAGGGTTTTCTGTTTGGCCAGCTTCGACATCAGCCCTACCGGGCCCTACCGGGCCCCGATGCTAGAAGTTCTGGATTCCCTACCCCCATAGCCTTGACTCGGGTGACCAGGGAGGGGTGCAGGGTGGGCTACTGAAGGGTTTTGGGAACTATTTTCGTTTGGGGTGTCTGCTTTGGCTCCAGAGACCCAGAATGACCCGCAAATGTTACCGGTAAGACTTGCCAGACCCAACCCCCCCCTCCCGCTTTAGGCAAGGGCCATCCTAAACCCACAACAAAGTCACGCGCGTGTGTTATGAGCAGCGAGCTGACTTTAGGGAGTCATTAGGGGGTCTTTCGCGGAAGGCTCTGATTCAATGACAGCCATCTTTCTGATTTCTGATTTGCTTCGAATTTTTGCTCAGCAAAGTGTCACAAAAGCTCCTGGTGAGAGGGCTTCGTTCAATACCCTGCACGTGGTGAGTCTGGGAGGCCTGGGACATCTGGTGGGGGATTTTGGCAGAAGATGTCTTTCTTGTTCCAGCTGTGAGCCACATCCTGTGCAAAAGTTGCAGGTTCCGTTCGACGTGTTCGGCTGAGTGTTTTTCCTAGTCAGGTAATTCGCCTGGCTTTTCTCTGGCTTTTCTTGGGCTTTTCTCTGCCTTTCCTTCCGGGTTCCTGCGTGATGCACCGAGGCCTTGGATGCATCGAACTGCTCCGTCCCTAGGGACGCGCGAGATGTGCTGCCGGTTCGCGTCTCCGAAGCGGCTGGTGCCTGGGAAGCCTGACTGAGGGTGTGCGGCACACCGTCCTGTTCCTGCGCTTGCAAAGCAGTGGCCGTCTTGCTCACCTTACAAGCCTATCTGCAGGCGCATCATTGGCTTCGTGACGATAAGCTTTCACGCCCCCGCCCCCTGTGAAGCTATAGGTGGATAGGTCAGCTCGGAGCATCAACGAAGTTTTCTAGCTGGAGGGTGGCCAGGACGCAATCTACGCCGGCAAGCGCAGGCTGCCGCTCAGATGTAACTTGAGCTGCATCTCATCTTCTTTGCTCTGTGCACTCTGCTTTGCCACCTTATTTCTGCATTCTGCACAGAAGTTGCTTTTTTCCCCACCCTCGGTGTGGGGTTGTTAGATTTTTAACTCAACTCTTCTCCTCGCCCGGAACTCTTCTCCCCGCCCGGTCTACTCCTCGCTCATCCAGTGTCCCTGGAGTGCCCAACTCTAGAGTGTCACTGGAGTGTCCAACCCCAGAGTCTCCCTGGAGTGCCCAACCCCAGAGTCCCGGAGTGCCCAGCCCCAGAGTGTCCCTGGAGTGCCCAACCCCAGAGTATCTCTACCAAGAGAGGGTGGGGATGTTCGAAGTAGAATAATCTTGAGTGTAGGGTGTCCTATAGTAGGAGGCTGCAGGTCGGTGCGTTGCGGCAATACTATAGGGTGAGGGGGGTTTTTGCTGGGCTCCTTCGCACTCGTGCCGGGGGCGGGTTCTCCGCGAGTTTTCTCCTCTTGCCAGCATTTCCTGGGAGTCGCTTGGCTGCGTCCCCGATTTAGCTGCAGCGACGTGCGGCTATCGATAGCCGAAGACGAGTTCATTCTCGCAGGGGAGGTTTGGGGCTCAGGTCCAATTTTCACTAATCACTGTAAGGGATTCTGTGATTGTGGCGAGGTGTGTGGTGTTAGGCAAGGCCCATACGTGGTGCGAAGGTGCCAGTATATGGGTGCCACCCTTTCAAACTCTGCAGATCACTACTCTTGACTGCATTGTCCTGTGGCTGATCCGGCCAGCAGCCCATTTCTCCAGATTTGGTCGCTTTGCCGACTGTGCCTTTAAGGGCAAATTCACAAGGCTTATGCGACGGCTCAGGAAAAATGACGCTAAGGTCGTACTAAGTCGCAAAGTCTGCCTTCGACGATCTTCCATGTTTAGACAGTGTTTGGGAAGAGCCCCGATCGGCCTGTCGAAAGTCCAGACAACGTGCGCATGGCTCTGCAACTACGAGCTACGGGCTCGGATGTCTTCTATGCACGGCCTGCCCGCACGACCGCACCGCAAGAGGGAGCTTCATTTGTAATCTCCCTTCGCGGTCGGCTGAGCAATCGAGTCAAGTGGGCGCGGACACGGCAGCAGCTTGCACGCTTCGTTGCCCAGATCGCACGGCCAGCAAGCGAAGCTCGAGTGCAATTCCTGTTCTGTTGCCGGAGAGGGTCCGGCCGGTCTGGATCATCTCTCTATGTGCAGGAAGCTGAAGCGGCACAAGCAGCGGGTGGCCCAGTGAGGGCCGTTGCATGTCGGCCAGGCATGCGTCAAATGTCCCGAGTCCCCGTTCGGCTCTGCACGCTCCCAAAAGGTCGTCATGCTGCTCCGGGCAAAAGAGGGGTTTGCTATCCCTTTGAAATGCCCCCCATACCCTCCCCAACCTCCCGTAGATCTTTGCCGAGAAGTGCTCCCAGCAGAGCTCCTCTTCGGGAGTCTTCAGCACGTCTAACATTGAGGTGGCCGGGCTGGCAGCAGCGCCATTTCGAAAGGTGCCGCCTTTCTGTTGTACGGAGAAGACTGCACTGCTTGAGAAGCTGAGAAGCTGAAAAAGCTTTGGAGGAGTTGGAGGATAACCCGGGTCTAAACGTGGCCTCGAAGCAGGGAGAAACTCATGGGCACCTTTACACTCATTTTGGGGACCTTGGGGCGCATTTGCAGAATAAGCTGATGACAGCTTGTTCTGCACAGTGGCATCCTGCAGAAGGGTGTTGGGACATGCTTGCCTTTCCTGCAGATGTCGCGTCAGGTGACCGCGGCCTCTGTGAGTTCTAGGTCCACTGCTGCCCATGTGAAGCCTATAGCGTCCGAGAAAACAACGCGCAAGAACCAAGGCAGCTTTGGATGCGCCAGCCTGGGAGGTAGCAGGCTTCTTCACAGTCTCCGAGCGTTTGCACGACGCCTTGAGCGAAGAATCGCTATCATTCGGCACGTCCAGTTGATGCAAGAGAACGGATAGGAGGATCTTCCCTGCCTCCACTGCGGCGCCTGCATACGTTTTTCCACAGCCGCTCATGTACGATTTGCTCCTGTCCAAAGAGACGCAAGGTCGTACGAGAAGGAAGTAGATGGCCCTTGTTGCCAGGGGCGAATCGATGAATCGAGCGCCGAATCCTAAACCCTAAAGCCCTAAATCCTATTGGCTAGTCAAGCCCGTGAGCAAGACGGGCTAACCATTACAGCATTGGACGCAGTTCGATCTTCATGTGCGTGCTTGTTCCCGGGAGAGACAGGAAAAGACCGCCCACGTTCTGTGAAATTCCTGCCTCGAAGCCATGCTGTGAGGTTTCGGGGGCATCGCAAGCGTTCAAACATGTTTAAATCTGATACACGAGTCTGCCTGAGGCCCAGCTCATTCTTTGGAGCGAAGATTATGTCGATTCTGTCTAGACCCTGTGCTGCGCCAGCTGTGTACTTTGAGAGTGATTTGTAGCATGCGACACGCTGTGGCTGTGACCATGGCGGCTCGGAGCCCACGCTGGCATACCTGGTATACGGGACCTTGCCAAAGAGCAAGTGCAGTTGCGAAGCTTCGCGAAGCACATCTGGCACTGACTGGGTTTTGTATGTTTCGTGATATGTTCTCGAGCTTCCTCGCGTGCCGTGTAACAGCGGTAGCACGCAGATGCTTGCAGAATGGAAAATCTCCTCTAGGTATCGGCATTGGTCTCCAGCATCCATCGCAGGCCTGCGCAGTGGCAGGAGTGCACGAAGCCAGCACTGTTTCTGCTTCTTCACTGTGGACCATCTGCGTTGCGGGCGCCACCAATGCCCGCGCGCGCACTCTGTAGACTCCACTGTGGCTCAGTCGGCTAAGCTTCCGTGCCGGGAGAGCGCTCGTGCGGCGTTGGGGTCGGAAGCATTCCATTGTCAAACAGTGACGGTCGTGTGGGCCCCTCATAGAGCGGTGGTTTCGCCTGCGTCTCTGCTTCCAGAGGCGCACTCTCCAAGCAGGAGCTTATGTGCAGTTCTTGAGAGAGGACAGCCCTGAATGCATTGAGTTGTTGCGTTAGGGAGAAGAATTTGTAGACCTGAATGGAGGTGCGTTTTATGTGCGTATGCTCAACGTGGGCTGCGCGCGGCTTCAAAGGCAGCAGCCACCTGCTTCTTCTTCACAGTCCTCACTGGTGCCAATCAGATGACCAACGACGAGACAGCACTTCTTTGGCAGAGTTGTCGCCCTTCCGGGCTCGTTCTCCCAGCCCTGGCGGCAGGTATCGGCAGGTTCTTGGCATGGCCCCAGGTATCTTACAGTCCCAAACCCAAAAATCTAAACCGAACCCAAACCTCTGCCTTAAAAGAGCACTGTCCAGAGAGTCCTCCCTCTGAAAGAGGATTCTCTAAAGTCTGCGCTCGTCAATCCTCGCAAAAAGCCTTGGGAGCAGCTCTTCATGAGAGCCGACCCGAGATTCTGATGGCCCTGCGATCACCAGTGCCTTGCGTTGAGTCGAAAAAAAAGAGGCGTGTAGTGACCCAGGTACTTAGAGGCATAGTATTATGAATATTATTAGAGCGATTAGTTATAGAGGTGAATATTAGACATATTCGGTAGCATGATCGTCGAATAACATGGAAGCAGATCCAAAAACCAGGGAGAAACTCGAAAAGAGTGGACCGCACGGGTGCCCCCCCCCCCCCCCCCCGAGGTGGGGGTGCTTTGGACGCCTTTTGCGTCTGTTTGACGTCTGCGCGTTTTTTCACTATGCCCGACACCGTGCCGAAAATCGCGGCTTGAGTGCTTTCCAGGCATACAGTGCTCCTCAGTGGTGGTGGTGGTGGTGGTGGTGGTGGTGGTGGTGGTGGTGGTGGTGGTGGTGGTGGTGGTGCTGCTGCTGCTGCTGCTGCTGCTGCTGCTGCTGCTGCTGCTGCTGGTGCTGCTGGTGGTGCTAGTGCTTGGTGCTGGTGCTTGGTGGTGGTGGTGGTGGTGGTGTGTTGGTGAGTGTTGGTGGGTGTTGGTGGGTGTTGGTGGGTGTCGGTGGGTGTTGCTGGGTGTTGCTGGGTGTTGGTAGGGTGGTGGTGGGTGGCGGGTGGTGGTGGTGGTGGTGGTGGTGGTAGTGGGTGGTGGTGGTGGTGGTAGTGGGTGGTGGGGTGGTGGGTGGTAGTGGGTGTGGGTGGTAGTGGGTGTGGGTGGTGGGGCGGGTGCTGGCGGGTGCTGGTGGGTGGTGGGTGCTAGTTGGTGCTGGTGGGTGCTGGTGGGTGCTGGTGGGTGCTGGTGGGTGCTGTGGGTGCTGGTGGGTGCTGGTGGGTGCTGGTGGGTGCTGGTGGGTGCTGGTGGGTGCTGGTGGGTGCTGGTGGGTGCTGGTGGGTGCTGGTGCTGGTGGGTGCCGGGTGGTGGTGGTGGGTGGCGGGTGGTTGGTGGTGGTGGGTGGCGGGTGGCGGGTGGCGGGTGGCGGGTGGCGGGTGGCGGGTGGCGGGTGGCGGGTGGCGGGTGGCGGGTGGCGGGTGGCGGGTGGCGGTGGTGGTGGTGGTGGTGGTGGTGGTGGTGTGTTTGGTTTCGGTGGGTGGGAGGTGCCAAGCCCTGAAGCGCTGACAGGTCGGGCGGTTCCACCATTCCAGACACGCGTCTTGCGGCAGTTGAGTTTGACACACGATTGAGCCCACAGCGCGCGCCTGTACGCCTCGTAGAGCTCGTGGACCCGCTCCGGCAAAGATGACATCCGTGATCATCCGTGTCGTCGAGACACGCAAAGATCGCCTCGGCATGGGTGCGACCGGTTAAGGTGGGCCGGCGACATCGAAACACTCGGAAATCTTCGCCTATGCACGTGGCAGCACTGGTTGATGTCCCGCCACTTGGTTCATGCCCACAACGTGTCCCTTTCTTGAAGGTTGGACGCTCAATGTCGTAACGCTTCAGCAACAACCGGTCGTCAACGTGAGCTTCCCAATCGCAGCTCGATGCAAACGGTGGCTCAATTTCGCTTCCGCGAAGCATCAGGATCGCAAGCAACAGGTGACCCTTTTCACTTGCACAGCGCTAACGGAAACTGCCCCCCTCAAAACGACAGAAACTACGAAAGGGCGTAACGGAAACTGGCTTCGGGGCGTTACAGAAACTAGGGTTTAGGGTTTTAGGGGACAACTTGAAGAAGTTCCAGTCTGCCTGCTCTGCGGAGATCCGGGCGACCGGCTGCAGGGGTTGTGGGTTTTGCGGCTTGCCCTGAGCCCTCAGCCCTGAACCCTCAACCCTGGCCCTGCCCTGGAAGCACTAAGCCCTCTTGTGTCCCGCAAGGCGACGCTGACCAAAAGTACCTGCAGAACGGCCTTTGCATGCCAGGAAAAAAGAGCCGTGCCCTTCTGGTGCGCCGCGCCTTTCCGTAGCCGGTTTTTGCAGGTTTCGGTTTAAGTTTTCCGTGATTTCGGTTACATCTCTTTTTGGTTTCCGTTGCAGTTTTGCTTGGTTTCCGTTACAGCCGCGCATTGTTTCGACTCGCCGGGCCGTTGTTTCCGTTACATTTTTTTTGCTTTCCGCTACATTTTGCCGTTTGTTTCCGTTACAACCTTTTTTAGTTTCCGTTACAGCGGCCACCCTTTTAGTTGGTTACAAGTGCGTGAAAGAAGTTAACATATCCATGAAGATGGGATGTTAGCCCCTTGTTGTTCCTGGGGGAGGGCCAATAATATCTGCCGTGGCCTATGATCCATTATCCTCTGAAAAGCCGCGTTAGGACTAGTGATCTTGCTTTGTTTTATTGCGCCATGTGGCTATTGGCCTCAGACCAGCGACCCTATCCGAGCACCTCATATGCAAAGCCGGGGCTCCGGCAGAACAGGCGACGAGGAGGGAGGCGGCAAACACCCGCTGCGCTGCAACGGCGATGAAGCCACTCCACCGCGCGACTACGCGGCGGCTGCGGAGGAGCATGGAGGAGCGCACCGCGGCATGAACGCTGGCAGCGCGCGGGCAACGAGCCGAAGGAAGGCGACGGCTTCGGTCCGTCAAGCCGTTGCAGATGATCTCGATGTGGCGCGCGTCGTGGACTCGCGTCAGAAGGTTACGCGTGACTCCCCTGCTTACTACAGACACGGGCAACGGCACCCTCGAAGGGCAGTGTCCGAGATGCAAGAACTCCGGACGTCGCACATGCCGGGCGGACGGTGAGGGCACGGGCAGCGCATGGGCCTGCCTGCGACAGCAGCAGCGCTCTGGATGCGGGAGAAAGGGTGGCGAAATGCAAGGAAAAGCGGGTGAGCACGTTGTCTCAATCCAAACCAGCCGTCTGTAGGCCATGAAGCTAGCGGGGTCGCGGGCGGAAGACGCGGCCGAACCCGTCAACTGCCCCTTCCCCCCTACGCCGGGCCCGCTCGGCCGCAGCACACCGCGGTGGCGGACCGGAGACACGGCGATGCCTGTCAACGACCCACCGCGCCACACCGGATCCACGCCGAGTGCAGCATCACAACAACGGGGCCCGTTCAGCTGCTAGCTCGGCCCGCCGGTGTGACATGGCCTGTGAGTGTGAGTTCGACCCTGCCATGGCAGTATTGTCGGTCGATGGCGCTGGTGCATACGATTCCATTCGTCGGCATGCGATGCTGTCCTCTCTCTCCCGCGTCCCCGACGCCAATCGCATTTTGCCCTTTGTGCGGTTGTTTTATGGCCGTCCCTCCACATATGTGTGGACGCATGATAGAGGCACACTCATCACCCAAGCCGTGGGAGGCGAACAGTGAACGTGTGCGCGCCTTCCTCGACGACACCCATGTCACAGGCCAGCCCAACAGAGTCGCAACCCTTCATGCCAGTCTTGAGCACAACCTTTTCACACACGCGCATATCCGCCTCGATGCCGGCACAACACGTGTGTTTGAACGTGTGTGGCGCACTGCCCCCCGGATTGCCAGCTGAGCCACCTCGCCGGCCTGCGCGACCAGCTGCCGACCGAGGCCTGCGAATTCTCGGGGCACCCCTTGAATCTGACGAGTGCGTTTCTGGGTATGGCTGCTGCTCCTGTTTTGCGCATGCCCCCCGGCCATCTACCGCTTCCTGGTCGTGCCGCGAGCACAGGCCGCGGCCTTTGCCGCAACTCTGCGAAAAGGGCAGCAGCTTCCCTGCCCAATGCAGTGGGGTGGCGCGTGCATTTCGCCCTCCGCCATAGCGGGCTAGGCCTCCGCAGCGCACATGAGCATGCGCCCGCTGCATACTTCGGCTCCTCGGCCGATTCACTGCCAGCCACTGGTGCTCGTGAACCCGCATTCGCCCGGTCGCTTTGTCCAGCTTACAGGGTGCGTAACAGACATGCACAGACCCTCGCGGAGCAGGGATTCCAGCTACCGCGTTGGCAAGACTTCGCAACAACACCCCCTCCCCGGCATCGTTGGTGGTGATTGCTCCGACTTCTTGTTGCCAGCACTCCGTGACCTCGTCTGCAGCTGGGCGGAGCGAGCAGGCATGAGGCCTGAAAAGGAGCGAACCGGTCTGCTTCTGCCACTGTCCCCTGAGGACACTCAGGGTGCCGGAAGACGGCCTGCTGATGTTTACCTCCCGGCTCTGGCCGGGTCTCCTGCTGCCCTTGACTTCGCCATCACGGCGCCGCAGCGGCAGGAGGCCCTGGCCTATCCTGGCCTTTGCCAGCAGGGAAACGTGTGCAGCCGCTGCAAGCTATGCAAGGCACAAGGAAACTCACCTTGCTACTGCACAGAGCTGTGAAGCTCAGGGTGTGATTTTCGTGCCGATGGTGGCTGAGTCCACGGGCACATGGGACAAGGGGGCTGAGGTGGTCGGCTCATCCTTGAAATAGCTGCAGTGGGGTGGACCCCCTGTAGGGGAGGTGGGGAGGTTGACCAGCACAGCTTGGTCTTCCTCCCGCGACTCCTGGTGTTGCCGGGAGGCTTTTCTGCCGCGGTTGGTCGGCTCATCCGTCAAAAAGCTGCAGCGGGGAGGACCCCCTGTAGAGGAGGTGGGGCGGTTGACCAGCCCGCCTTGGTCTTCCTCCCGCGACTCCTGCTGTTGCCGTTTGTCTGCAACTCTCGGTCCTGGCGTGCTTGCTGGACTGAGCGGGGATGTGGCGAGGCTACGGTAAAGACCACGCTGTGCAGGTTCCTCTGTAGGCTGGCCCTGCTGGTTTGAAGTGTGGCCACGCTGCAGTTTTGCGGGGCGCACCCAGCCTTTGTTAATTGGCGCTTTTGGGAGCAGAAGCCTCTTGAGCCGGAATGACGTCTCTACATATGTCAATTTGTGTGCGTGCCATCGCACGTATGATGACGAATGTATACGGACTAGGCTCGAGCTTGTCAAATAGAAGAGCGTAGTTTCACAACAGCTATCACACAATGTGGAGCCCAAGCCGGCCCCCCGCAATATCAGAGGGCTGCATCTGCAGGACCGCCTGCTCCAGCAACTCCCGCACGTGCCCCACCTGCAGTCAGCGTGGCTGTTGCTGCTGTACTGTGCAGCGCCTCGGTGCACCTACTTGGTACGGACCGTGCCGCCCTCCGACACGGCAGACTTCGCCGCCAAGCATGATGCCGCGGTCCTGCGCTGCCTCGCGAGGCTACTGGCCGGGGGGGATGGTGAAATGCCTCTCCCCGACCCTAGCGCCCGTCGAGCGCAGCTCCTCCTCAGCATGGGCGGACTGGGACTCGGGTCTGCGGAGAAGCAACGCCACTCGGCTTACTGGGGCTCGTGGGCGGACACCTTGTGCACGCTGGGCGAGCACCACCCAGGCGTGCTTGCTGACCTGGTTCGCCCGCTGCTAGCCCCAGACGCGCCCGGCACACCCCCTAGTACGCGCGGAGTACGCGCGAGGCCGACCACGCGGCGCGCCAGCTGCGCGCGCTCGGTTTCCCTGCGCCCACCTGGGCCAACTTGCTAGCGACGAGCCCAGCAACAGCGCGCCGACGCCATGACCCAGGCGGCTTCGGAAGACCGGGCTGGCAGCACGCGGCCACCACTGCCACTGACAAGCGCGTGCTCGAGACGCTTTTCTCCGAACTGGACCCAACGTCTCGGGCGCTGCTGCTGTTTCACAGACTTCGGTTACCCCTCCCGCTTGCCCCGCGGCGCTGCTCTTGTGGTGGAGGCTTGGACGTCTATGGGGACCACCGCTCCGCATGCGCGCAAGTTGGTGTGCTGGCCAAGAGAGCAGGCCCCCTCGAGCAGGCGGCGGCTCGTATCTGTAGGGAAGCAGGCGCCCGAGTCGCCGCCCACGTCGCCCTGCGTGACCTCAACCTGGATGTGCCTGCGGCCGACGGGCGCCGGATCGAGGTGGTGGCCAACGGCCTCCCCATCTGGCAGGGGGCACAGATCGCCGTTGACGCGACGATCGTCAGCCCCATACGCCGTGATGGTCAGCCGCGTCCGCGGGCCGACCGTGAGCCAGGCCTCGCGCTGAACCAGGCAGTCGACCGCAAGCACCGGACCTACCCGGAATTCCAGCAGGCGCGGCGCTGCCGACTGGTTGTGGTCGGAGTCGAGGTCGGCGGACGCACCAGCCGTCCCACACTCACCTTTCTTCGGCTGCTGGCGCGGGCGCGGGCTCGCCAGAGGGCGCCGTGGTGCGCAGCAGGAGCGAGGCAAGCGCTGATGCGGCGCTGGACGGCGCTGGCATCTTTCGCCGCCCTGCGCGCGCATGCCTGCTCGCTTCTCGAGCTGCCCATCGTGGGGCCTCGTGACCCGACTGACGGCCACGAGGTTCCGCTCGGGGAGCTTTTGGCAGGCCACTTGCCACCCGAGCCCAGCAGGCTGTGAGGGCACCCCCGTCTACGCCGACACCAGGACACCTGACTGCGTGTGGAAAAAGGAGTCTGAAAAAAAAATTGCCGACTGACTGCTGCTGGCGGAAAAAGGTGTCAGGAAAAAATAACAACTTTTTCCAGCGACCCCGAACTAGCCACACGGGGCCGCCCCACTTGGCTTTGCCGCGGCCCACCTGGGCGGCCGGAAGGGTGCAGAAACTCGTGGTTGTACATCCCCTTGTTGGGCATGCTTTCCTCCGAAGCCGCATCAGCATGGGCACAGCGCCCGCTATTCGGCGAGCGCTGGTGCCGACTGGTTCGCACACTCGCCGGCGCGGCGGCGCTACCTGTGGATCGGCAAAAATCACACAAACAACATAAGTGGCAAAATTTAGGCACTCCATGCGGAAGTCGGCGGAACCCCGAACTCCAGAGCTTGTAGGGTTTGTTGCGCAGGAGGCGAACAGTGTTCGAGAGTGTTTCCACACATCCCAGATCCACGCCACTAGCAGTAGCAGCCCCACTTAGAACGTAGAAGGCTGGCGATCACTGCACATGAGCCTGGAAACCTCCGCCGCTTCCGGTTCAAAAGTTGCGTAATTTCGACTCACGACAGTCAGTCCATCGGACTTCGACGCTTGCCAAATCGTGGCTGATGCTTGTGGCGTTGTTCATTTGGTCATGGTTCGGCCCGAGCTGGTCGGATCGCGGCATGAAAGAGCGCCCTAGGTGCCCATTTGGGATTACTGTCAGTAATTGTCGATCTCACCTCTTTGTTCAGTCAGGAGCTTGCACCGATCCATGTGCCTTGATCTTTTGGTTCTCCATGGTTTTTGAGATGATTTGAAAGCGACACCTAGGCTTGAGCTTCACGAGATCCACGCCCATGCCGACGCGGTGCTTCAGGAGAATCACACTGAGACCCGCCACTGGGCTGCAATACGGTACGCCACAGTGCTAGATGTGCTAGTCGCACTATTTGACTATGCTACAATACTGGTCACATCTAGATGTTGGTTTCCATCAGTAGTCGAAAAGTAACAGATGAGTGCTAGTGGCGCGAAAAGAGCAAAACAGCAATGAAGACACATGGCTGTGGGTTCCTGCAAGTCGTGCCGAGGCGGATGCGACCCAGGGAAGACCCTTCCTGCGCAGATCCCAGCACTGAACTACGGTGCAAAGCCAACGACGACGCTTTCAAACCAATGCTGGGAGAGGTGTTCAGCGGCAGAGACATCTGGAAAACATTTCAGCGATTCAGCATTGAAGTTTGTTCAGGGTATGGCCCAGGACAACGGGATCGTCAAAGCTTTGATCTACGGAGGCTTGCATGTCTCTGGCGTGCTTCCAGATTGGGATGTGGATTATGCTTGCAAGAGCACCTTCGACCTCATTGTGCTGAAGTGCCCGAGAGGCTACTTTAAGTCTTCTGCATGCCGATTGAATGCCGACTACTTTACGAGAAGCAACCCGCTTTGTGCAGCGGCATATGATGGCTTAGGAAAGAACAATGGGGAGTACCGATGTGCTGTGGTGAACTGGTGGGACACTTGCTGCTCCACAAAACAGCCTCAGCAGGATGATGACTGCCCCCAATGCGGCCAGGACCAGTACTTCTGCACCTGAGGTTAGTGGAGGGGCCTCCTTGAACGAAGGCCCCCTCCTTTGTGCTTGGTGCTTGGGCGACTTGTGACGTTTGCCATCCGATCGTTGGAGTTTTGGTGCCGGGCAGCTTAACCCGTCGCTGAAATTCTTGCGTCGCTGCATTCGGAGGCTCGCCTTGACCAGCACCAAGCAACCGCAACACTTCCAGCTCGGCGTGGCATCTTGTGCACCAGTTCCGTCTCGGTAGATCCGGTAGATCCTACCAGATGCACCTAGCTACGCGTGAGTGAAAAGAATGCGAGTGCCCACTGTCGATGCACAACTTGGGACTTGCTTCCGGTTGACCCGAAAGCCGAAGGGCCGTGAGATGCCGTGAGACAGGGCATCAAAACCAGCAACGAGCTCAAGGTCATTCAAGGTCTCAGGGTTCAGGGCGTAACCTTTCGGCTTTGAGCCTGAAGCCAAAACAGGTGAGGCTCGTTGATCAGGCTCCATCTGTGTTGTCTGTTTGATGCTTTGTGGCTTTGTGGGAACTTGTTGCATTCATGAGCCAGCCGCTTTGGCTCGGACCAAGGGCATGACATGCAATGAGGGAGACAGGTCATGGCAGCAGATTCACCGACAACTAATGAATGGGTGCAAGGCAAGATCATCTCAAGGCAATTTGCATGTTTTCATCTTTCATAAAACATTCAGTGTGCCTTGGTGGAGTGACGCACGCCTCCTTGCGGGCAACCGAGCCAACGTTTGCAGCTTCAAGATGTGACGGCAATTATGTTTGACTGTTGGAGCACGTCGGCATTTCATAGGGCACATGCTGGTTCCGCTTTGGCTTTGATTTTTCACAACTTCTTCGCGATTTGTTTGCCAATTTTGCGATGTCCAGGGTGGAATGTTGTACTCCTAGAGCCAGAACAAAGCACCACAACAAGAGCAGCTAGCTGCAGCTGCAACAGCAACTGTGGAGGAAATTGGGCTGTTAAAGGTGGCTGCGACAACAGGCTTTTCGTGGAGTCGTAGAGTTGTAGAGCAGCCTGTGTGCTGGAGTCCAGTAACAATTTCGGTTTGAGTTTAGCATTGCACTTTTTGCGCATGTCGATTGAACCTGACAAAGTTGAGGCCTGTGACGACCAGGCGGTGCCGACAATGGATGTGGCCGCCATTGTTGTTGAAGCTCGGGCCCAGCACAACGATGACCTTTTCACACCTGCGGCCGTTTGCCGATCGATGGAATGCACGTTTGCAGAGGTCATCAAAGGGACAAAGAATCTGGTTGACGTGGAAGATGCCATTGCCGAGGGGGCCAATGTAAACGCTTCCCAGGACCCTGCGTGTTTTGACTGAGCAGGCCGCCGGCCATGAATCAACACAATATGGTAAGTCACTTGTGGCGCAGTTGAGACCACCACCAATGAATGGGCCGCATGAGTGGAAGCAGAATGTGCGCGTAGCCACACGCTGCTCGATTCATGTCCATGCATCGTCCGCGCGTCGTATGCAGGACTCGGTGCCCATCTTGAGTCTAGCAGTGCAGGCAGGCTTCGGCTCCGTGGAAGGTTTGCTTTGCATTTGTGTTCGACTGTGACGCCCGCGATCTCCTACCATCTGTTTGTTTCCTCTGCTCCAGGCACAGAACGAGCCGCTGTTGAAAGCTCTTCTGCGACACAAAGCAAATGTGAATGTTTGTGACAAGAAGGCTTGCGGGCCCCGTAGTGCAAAGCCCTGAAACGGAGGGATGTGTGCGCATCTGTCGAGAGACAACATTACGACATGATACAATCATGGGGTGGCCCAGTGACCCCTGGTCTGGCTTTAATATTTGCGGAGGGGGTGACCCCGTTGCACCTCGCCACGTTCGATGGCGCGTTGGACACCATGAAAACCCTGATTCAAGCGAGGCGCCTTGCATTCGCCACTCATGCTCGTCGTACTCCAGTCGTACTCTCGTCATGTTGATTTTGATATTCTTCGTGCTGTGACATGTCCAGGGCCAACTTCGAGGCCCAAGACTGTGGGCACCTCATGCCTAGAGGGCACAATGCATTGTGAAAGCGGGGGGATCATGCCCTAGAGCTTGTCCGGGCTTCAGCTTGATCAGAGATGACTTGAGGCCATGGACAAACACCTTTCTTCTTTGTCCCGAACAGGCAAGTTTGTCAGCCACAGCTTTCTTAGGTCCTGAGAGGCTTTAGCCATGTTGTTTGGAAACTTGCAATCGGAGGCGGACGTGTGTGATTCTTGCTGACGCAGCAGCTGATCCGAATGTTCTCAACCACAAAGGACCTACAGCAGTTGCAGTGTGTCGCATTGCTTTATTTCTGTAAACTTTTGTCCTTTTCTGCACAGGCCAAACGCCGCTGCATTTGGCGGCTCATGCGGGCTTGAATGATGCAGCTTCTTTTCTGCACATGCAGTGGCAAGTTCTCACTCCACTGACCAAGTCGAACGAGATGCCCCCGAATCTCGCGATAGGCAGCAGTTGCATGACCACGCTAGCCGCTAGCCGAGGTTCAGTGGCTTTTGGAGAACATGACAGTGCAGTCTTTGAACCTGCAGGCCTCAGGGTTGTGGCGCAGGTGTGCAAAGTGTGAGCTTCCTCGCAGTGTCGTGGTGTCAGGACAAACATGGTCGAACTGCAGTGTATTGTGCGGCTCACTCAAATCTCAAGCCTACCATTTTGCTGCTCTTGCCTCAGCTTCTTGTAGCATTTGGGCAGGACTGACAGGTGACGCTTTTTACGAGATTTACCATTAGAATTAGAAGGAGATCATGTGTCAAGAGCTGTCGTCGACGCTTTAGAAACCAGTCTCAGCCCCAGAGAACTGAGAACCTGGAGTGTCGCATGCCGCTACTCCATCAAGTCCCAACCGTGTCCTCTGTTGGCCTCGTTGATTCCCCCATCGCCCGCGTATTTCAGAGTCGTTTTGAGATGCAAGGAGGGCTTGGGCGACCTGACAAGCGCCTGCAGGAAGTGTTACTGCTGTGTGTCTCCCAGGTTGCAAGACAAAGGTGTGGACACATCCCTTCGGCCAAAGAAGCACCGTGGAGTTCTTAGCTGTGAGAGCATCAAGACCATGTGTGGTTGTAGCATGTGGTAGCAGCTGGTAGCATGCGTAGCTGACAAAGGGGGAAAGTCTGTCAGCACGGCGGCGAAGCTCTTGGACGACATGGCCAAGAAGGCTTGCGGCTTGACATGGCTTGACATCCAAAAAGCGGTTTTCAGAATGCCGTCGGCGTGGATTGGCTTCGAGCCAGCTTTTTTGTTGACTGAGACGTTTCTTTGCTTAAAGAGTCCCTTGAGGTTCTGTTCGCTGCTTTTCAATGCAATCTGGTAGCACTCACCGGAAATAGTGATTGGAACTCTTAAGTGCCAAGTGGCGCGACTGACAAGGGCAACATGGTTTGATTCGAGCTCTGTTAGAGCCTGTCTCTGCTCTGAGTCTGTTTGTTATTGTTTGTTGCATCTTGTTGCGTCTTGCTCCCTTACTTGCTTCCTTTCTTGGGCTTTTGTGACTCGAGCCCACGGCCTTCGCACATCGCAGGCAGAGGCAGCGAAGAGGTCGGAGACTCAAGAAGGGTATCATCGACAAGGTGCCTCCAGCCCTGCTTCTGAGGGTGAAGGAAAACGGAAGGACACACCAGCCACTAATGTTAGGGTCCCTTTAATAAACCCCCCCCCCCCCCAAATCTTGTTGTGGTCCCCGGGGTTTGGAGGGGTGGAAAAAAAGACGGGGTGCCAATAATCAATTCTGGGGGTCTGGGGGTCTGGGGGTCTGGGGGGGGCTTCTCTGCAATGGAACTCTTAAGCGATTCTCAGTAAAATTTTAAATTCCAGGCCGGAAAAAATTTGGTATTACCACCCTTTATTATTATCACCGCACCCCCCTATATAGACTTGTTTACATACATCGGCCCGAAAACCTCCCGTAATGGAAAGTAGTCTTCGGCTGGACCCCTCTGGCCCGGCGAATTTTGCTATTACCACCCCATTTATAAATGGGACTCTCACATTACGTGTGAGGGCGGTGCAAGACTTAAGGCCAACCCAAGAAGCAAGGACAACTTGGCAGCCGGCTGGACAATGGAGAAAGTACAAAAGCATGGGCTGTGCGAGAGCCCTTGCCCGCCGGCGCGCACATCATAGAAAGTGCAACAGCCGCTCAAAAAGGCCCTGCAGGAGCAGAACATGGCTAAAGGCCACGCGTGGTGTCTGCCCCGTGTGGCCCATATTGGCATTGTGGCCAGTGGTACTTTACATGTCAACTTAAGCTGCCTGGAGTGCCCGACCCCAGAACCTGCAGAGAGCCCCCCGTGAAGCGCCCAGCCCCGGAAAAACATGCGAAAAGTGCCTCCATACCGCCGACTATCCCTGGAGTCACCGCCTTCAGAGGGCCCAAGAATCCCGCGCAAATTCCTGCCAAGCATCACCAGAGAGTCCTGCAGAGAGTCGCCGAGAAAAGACACACACAGAAGCACGTGGAGAGTCCCGCCGAGTATCATTGGAGAAGGTAGAGAATTTTGCGGAGAGCCCCGTGGTAAAAGCTTGCGGTAGAGTTCCGGAACCACCCGTCCAAAATGTAGGATGGGGATGATCGAGGTCACGCAAGCTAGCTCCTTGGAGCTCGCGAGAGTTGTCGTTTACAAGTCTTCTCTCTAGTGTTCAGCTGGGTCAACAAGCGACCCCGACCCTTAAGTGGTATGAAAATCAAACAGATAAACGGCTGCCCCTCCCCCCCCTTATAGGATTGACAGAATCAATCTTACCCCCCCCCCCCCTTCAGGGTCCTTAATTCCTTAATGATTTCTGGGGAGGGGGGGGGGGCCCCCCCCTCCCCCTTTTGGCCCCCCCCCTTTTCAGTCAGCCGCGTTTCTAGCTTTCGTAGCCCAGATCTCAAGTATCTACTCTTCAACGCGTCTATGCTCAGCCTACTATGCTTTGCTCTACCCTAGTCTGTCAGCATAGGGGCCCTTGCTTCGTTGAGAATTCGGATGCGCTGGGAGAAGCATTTTATCATTGTTCGAGCCAGTGCTGGTATCTCCAAATAAAACTTAGGCCGCAAGCCAGCGTTTCCAATAGCACATTCGCAAGTGGGTGCGCGCAACATTGGTTGCCACGGGGCATAAGGGCACTCGTCCAGCCAACGCAGGGCGATACTACTGACAGGGGTTCGAAAATGCTTCTCTATGCATTAAAGCCGCAAAACACGAAGCCGAGTCACGCAATGAACCAGCCGTACTCGTTGAATGTGAGTAGGAATTTCCGTTGACACATGTTGACAGCCGAGGCGGCGCATGGAGGCCCAGGGAAGAGGGAAGACATGGCGGCATGTGGTGACATGTGATGACATGTGGCGACATGTGGCGACATGTGGTTTGGACCCTTTTCTTTTGGCGATCTGCAGGCAGCGATTCAAAGTATGCCTGCTCAGAACGAGGCGCCCCGCATTGCTTGCAGCGCCTTGGATTTGCCAATGCCTTGGTCTCCGAAGAATAGGGCAGCCCGACATTGCATCCATGGTTCCCCGTGCCTCCTCAAGTACCGGACTACTCTCGACATAAAGGGAAGGGGGGGGGGGGGGGGGGCAGCCGCGCATTTTGAGAATTCAGTGGAACAACGTATTCTGGGAGGTTGATACTTGATGGTTGTTGTTTCGCTTTAGTTGGTTCTTGGGGCTTGCTTGCTCCGTGTGTCATGTCAGATGTCAGCACACATGTGTGCTGTACAGATGCAGCTCCATGTCAGGAAAAAGGAGCCCCCGCGTGCCCAAATCTGGATTTCAAATTTCTGGAGAATTGGAAATGGCCCCAAGTTCCATGTCAGGGCATCTCCGACCCCCACCCCCCCCCATTTCGTTCTGTCCCCTCCACCGGGGTCCGAAAAGGTTTTGAAGCTATGGTGTTTTTTCAAGCTGTCGTTGTTGCATGTTTTTTGGTGGCCAGTTGGCATGGTTTCGGGTCATTCACTTGAGGATAGTAGTTGGAACACGGGCCGTAGATTGTCGCAGTGTTTCCTGCATTTTTCCGATGTTTCCTGCAGTTTCCCGTTGTTCGGCTTTGGGGGGGGGGGGGGGGAGGGGGGGATAAGAACGCTGGTATTTACCGCGTTTTCGCCTCTTTGTACAACACACTGCGCAAGGATGTGGAACAAGACACGTGGTCACAAGCGTCCATGCCAAATTCGACGATGCCCAAAACACTGGTATTTACTGCGTTTTTGCCTCGTTGTACGACATACCGCGCAACAATGCGGAGCAGGACGCGTTGTCACAAGCGTCCATGCCAATTGCGACGATGCCCAAAACACTGGTATTTTCCACGTTTTCGCCTCGTTGTACAACATACTGCGCAAGGATGTGGAAGAAGAAAAGCTGTCACAAGCGTCCATGCCTTTTGGCTGAAGTACGATCTCATTTAACACCAAAGCCCCCAATTCAGTAAGCATCGAAGTAGTTTCTTTACTGTTTTTTTAGGCATCCTCCAGAAACCCAGGTAAAACGTTTTCGCACACCCAAACACCACGGCAATCTAGGACCCGTGTTCCTAGTAGTTCCCCAAAACAGTAGACATTGTTGGGTCCTCAATTCCTTCTGCCTGCCGGGTTTGTGGTGGCTTGTGTGTCTTCCTGTCTCGCTTTGTCTTCTTCGCTTGTCTCCCTATGTTTCCCTTCATGTTGGATAAGTCTGCCGGTTTGTTTCCATAGAACCTTATGGGTCAGCATGTGAATATAACGCCTCTTGTTGCGGGACTTGTGTGCCCGGGCCCGCCCCGGCGGCCAAGCAACCCAAACCGGAGATCGCGGGTGTGGAGCTTGTTGTAAACACGTATCGCCCGCGGTCCGCGTAATCGACCCCCCCCCCCCCCCACCCCAATGGTATCCCCCCCCCATGGCAACCCCCCCCCCCAAACCCTGCATGCCTGTTAACCCTAACAACGCCACGGACCCCGGGGGGGGGGACAGAAAAGCCTCAACCTAAACCCCAAACCATGAACCCTAAGCCCTAAAACTTAAACCCACCAATGAACGACGGGAGGGAGAAGGGTAAACCCGAAACCTTTGTTGCTTTAACCCTGAACCTTCAACCGTAAATCCAGCACGAACCACAGGGGGGAGAGGGGAAACCGTAACCTATCATTACCCTAAACCTTGAACCCTAATCAAACTCTACACCCACAGTGAACCAATGGACCAGAGTGAAAATCCTGAACCCTACAGCCTAACCCTAAACCCATGAACCACAGATCATGAACCACAGGGGTGGGGGGGTGCGGAACCCAAAACCCACCATGAACCACAGGGGGGGGGGGGGATACCATGGGGTGGGGGAGGGGGGGGGGGTGCGCCTATGCTGGCCCATATAAACCAGCCCCCAATTGTGGGAGTGGTAAAACAAGAAGCGTGGGAATGGTAACACAAGAAGAAGAACAAGCTGGCCGGGAAATTACGGTGGAGGAGGGCTCGGGTTGAAGGGCGCGGAGGGGGGGTGGGGGTGCGAGGGTTTGGGGGCTGGCATTTCGTGTTGAGCAAATCAAAGCAGCGCCATTTTGTTGCGGAACTTGTGTGGCTGGGTGTTTTTGATTGCGAGCTCAATGTTCGTGCCCCGAGAAGCCGCTTTGAAACGCTGGTTTGCCCATCAGGAGCAGTTTGTTTTAGCAAGCAGCGTCGCTTCGTTACAGCCATTCTTGTTGTGTGCGCTCATTCAGGAGTTGCAAATGAGAGGTTCCATGCAGGTGTTGGTACAGTTGCCAGGGCTTTTTGCTTGAGCGCCAGACAAAATTACTTCACACGGTGTGAGGTCGCGGAATACCATGTTCTCACTTTACGTGGGGCCCATATCGCTGTACATATTATGGGATGCATGTATCTAAATGTGCAAACTAATGTTATCGCTTGGGCGGCCCATATCGCTTTCCATGGTTTAACAACTCGTGTCCACTGTAGTACCGGCTTGAAGAAACATAATTTTGGCGGTGTCACTTTGTGACGGATATTTTGCCGGTGCGCTTGTTTCTTCTTCCTGCGTGCTGGCAGCGCTCGGCAGGAAGATGCGGCTTTCGAGAAGACCCGTGCGCAAGCAGAGGCCAGGCCGTGCATCTCTTAAGCCAAGATGCGAAGATGATGAAGATGAAATAGTTTGGGGCAATTTGCTAGGGAAAGTTTTTCACAAATAAGACATTCTCTTGAGTTTTCAATAGACCAGTGCACGACACAAATAGGCGTGAAACCGATTAAACCACAGGTTGCGATTTGTTTAAGCAGCATCTACATGAATCTATTGCAAAAAACATAAATAGCGTGACCTCGAGAAGGCGGAGGAGGTGTCACCTTGAGTTGCTGGTGTAGCCAGTGGCCTAACTTGAACCGCCGGACTGGGTGCGGCTGGAGGAATCCACCCCCCTCAAGCGTCGGTGTTGGCCTAGCACTCCTCAAGCGTGGACGTTGGGATGTTGGCCCAACATTCACCCGTCAGGCGCGCGCGTACACACGACATGGAACCTTTTTGATTTCATGGGGGTTGGTGTTTGCTGTCACGTATATGTCTGTGATATACTGACAAAGACCAAAATTGGTCATGCTTGCCTGATACTCAACGATAGATGGCGCCTTTGTCGTCCTGCCAGAACGGCAACCACCCTCTTGATTCTTGATTTCACAGGGTCTCTGTCATGTACATGCTGGAGTTGGTCATGATTGCCTGGCCTCCAACGATTGATGGTGCCTTTGTCGTCCTGGCCAGAACTCTTGATTTCACGAGGTTGCTATCACGTATACATCTGTGATACACTGGCCAAGATCGAAATGTGTTGCCTGACTTCCAACTCACGTCCATTAGCATGGGTGAACATATCTGTTCCAAGTCCCTCGCCAGGAGCGGTCTTTGTCATTCCCATATACTTGATATCTTTGTAGGCTAGGTCTTCTTCCTTGCGGGGTCTGAGAGCACATGCACCAGTAGCACAGTGACGACACGCGCTGGCGCAATTGTGGAGCTAGTGCGGAAATACCGTGTTTAGCTTGAGTTCGGTTGCCGATTGTAAGCCTGTGCGCTTTTTGGACGGCTCTGGGCATGGCACGCAGTTAGCCATAAGATGATGAAGAACGTACATCCTACAATTGCAGGAGGAAGAGCTTACGCTCAAGGCAGTGGACATGACGAGACATGAGGCGGGGGCCAGAACATTCCCTCTTCAATTCGTCATGTCCTGTGCCTCCGCAAGGAAGAAGAAGAGGCAGGTGTCACAAAGTTAAAGGGTCTGGCAGCTTTGATAGATCTGGGTTCTGACATTGGGGAGGTGCCGGCAGTCTGGATGTTTCTGGCAAGATGCGGTACATCCCATGAGATCGGTGCACAGGAGCGGGCGCGGCTGGAGGAGGAGAGGCGCCGCGAGGTGCGCGGTGCTTGAGTTTGCGTGCGGCCGTGCGGCCGTTGTCTCTATCCGCACGCAGCAGGAAGAGGAGGCACTCCAGGCGGCTCGCGCAGAAGCAGAGGCAGTTCTGGGAGTCTGGGATTTTCTGGGCACTCTAAGCCGCAAGAGTGGCATGTCAAGTGAACTTGGCATGTTGCAGACCTTGTGAAAGATGAGCTGCAGTATCCACTGCCGTTTGCAGTACGTAACCATGCAGCTGTGTGACGCAATGTGGGTTTCCCCGGGTTGGGGCGGCAGAACGCAGGAAAGCGCCCGACTAGAGGCGGAAGAGAGGCAAAGACAAGAGGTGCCACAGACGGTGTGTGCTTCGCTGATTCTGCAGCCTGCAGCACTCGTCAATGCTCCGAAGGAAGAACTGGCTTTGGAGAAGGCTCGCGCGGAGGCTGAGGCGGGAGTTCGTCCAAGAAAGCATGTCCACAAAGATGCAGCAAAGCCAGCCCCAGAATTCCGCGCGACAGAGGCCTGCGACGAAGTATTCTTCATTTAGGATGGCTACCACATAGGTTGGGGATAACCGAAGTAAAATAGCATTTATCTGCTTGCTGTTTGTTGTATTTCGAGGTTGGTTTTCTTCTTTGGCTGAACTTGACTTGTTTTTCTGAGATTTCCAGTCTTCCCCCTTGTTTTTGAACTTGTCTTCATTTGTTTTCATGCCCTCTTGTCCCGCATGCCCACCGGCCTTGCTCTAGGTGTCGCTTGGGTTGGCTAAAAGGCTCCTGCGATCCTAGGGGACATTTGCAATAGCCAATGACACTGCAACTTTTGCGTGCCTCAAGGCCGGGCCTTTGAATCTTAAAGCCTTGCCAAGACTCCGAGAACCCGGAGTTCCGCCGAAACCAAGAATTCCGGTTTACAAAACCATACGAACAAGTGTCCAGCCGTGGTCCACTGGCGCTGTTTCGGGCATCCCTAAGCCTTCAGCCTTGTTTCTTATTCAATCATTTTGATAGAAACTCCTCCCTATTAAAGCACATGAAACCGTGGACCGTTTAAAGGGAGCAAGAACCTGCTTCGACTGTTCCGGGGGAGGGGGGAAGCACACTAAAACAGGTACAACATTACGATCCACAGGCTTTTTTGACATCTGAAAGTGTATTCTCGTTAAGATTCTTGTTGAATCCAAATTCCTTGTATAGAATGAATGAAGAAGGGATGAAAGACCGCAGGGAGTGCAGGACTCTTTGGGCCTGGCATGGGAACACACCTTGTTTTTGATCCATAGAAAACGATGTTGTTCACGCGCCCTTGTAAGCGCCTATGTGTTGGACACGAAGCAGTTTTGGAATGGCAGGCGCAGTACATTCGTGATCTCCGGCACATAAATACGCTTTCCGAACCCCGACGTACAGACAAGCAGGCAAGGCCGTGCTGGTGCCTAGTTGTTGGACACATCGAGGCGGTTCCGGGTGTAGGGTAGCAGGGGTAATGGCTGCCGCTGTTCATGCTCCATCACGGTTTCGTCCATTCTTTGCTCTGGGAACTAATGAGCAAATCCCGCGTCCTACGACGCAGGGCATGGACAGATGGAATCGCTTGGACAGCACGAAGCAAGTCATGAAGCCAGCATTGCTACGCAGTCGCTGCGTTGCGCGAAGAAGACCACAGTCGCATCGCTGCTTTGGGCGTCGTCAGTGCAAGCTAGCTTTGCTGCTTGCCTATCAGATGTTTCCACGGCCGAAAGCTAACTGCCTGGCAGCCCGCGCCATATGACACAGAAGCTGAGCGGGGGCGTGGGAATAGAAGAATGTATGCGTATATACGTGTAGATATAACATGTTATGTATGCATATGGCATATGGCACATGGCATATGTATTTGTATTCGCACTTGCGTATCTATGTATACGTATTTACTTACACATCCCCCAACCTTCTGCGAAGGCTGTTCGAGTGCTGTGAATTGCGCGTATTGGAGAGCGCGGCTCCGGCCACACAGATTTCGAAGCAGTGGCGAAGCGAGAGAGAAAGAGCGAGAGAAAGAGAGAGAGAGAGAGAGAGAGCTGTTTTTGCCTGGCAGCACGCGAAGGGAGGAGCCTAGGAGATGATGTGGTCGTGGTTTGAATATTCGCTCAGGGGGCTGGTCCCCTGTGGTTGTGGGAAACAAGTGCGACTCCCGTGTTTTCTTCGTTTCGCGCCGACGTGACCCGAGACTTGAAGGGCGCGCAGAGGTTCAGGGACTTCTGCCCTGTCATCCATGCCCGGTAGAAGAAGAAGAAGAGAGAGCGAGCGAGCGACAGCGAGAGAGAGAGAGAGAGAGAGAGAGAGCGTAGTGCCTCTAAAACCTCAGAGCCTTAACAACCCCAACGACCCTAGACACCCTTAAGCCCTAAATTTTTTAATGGTGCCGTGATGGTATATACAGTGTGTTGGAACTTTTTTGCACGTTTTGTGCATTCCATATCATAATCACTTGGATTATCTGCCTGGAACTGAACATGTGGGCTCACGTGGGTTTTCGGGTGGGTTCAAAACCATGTTCCAAGTGATTGCCTTCTTTTCCATATTCCATCTGCAAGCTCGTCGCCATCGGATGTATTCAACGGTGGTTCTCAGCGCGAGTCGCTGCACAGGAGCGGGCGCGGCTGGAGGAGAGGCGCCGCGAGGTGCGCGGTGCTTGAGTTTGCGTGCGGCCGTGCGGCCGTTGTCTCTATCCGCACGCAGCAGGAAGAGGAGGCACTCCAGGCGGCTCGCGCAGAAGCAGAGGCAGTTCTGGGAGTCTGGGATGTTCTGGGCACTCTAAGCAGCAAGATGAGCTGCAGTATCCACTGCCGTTTGCAGTACGCAACCATGCAGCTGTGTGACGCATTGTGGGTTTCCACGGGTTGGGGCGGCAGAACGCAGGAAAGCACCCGACTAGAGGCGGAAGAGAGGCAAAGACAAGAGGTGCCACAGACGGTGTGTGCTTCGCTGATTCTGCAGCCTGCAGCACTCGTCAATGCTCCGAAGGAAGAACTGGCTTTGGAGAAGGCTCGCGCGGAGGCTGAGGCGGGAGTTCGTCCAAGAAAGCATGTCCATAAAGATGCATCGCAACAGGCAGCAGAGGAGACGCGGAGACCGGGGGCGGGCAGTAAATCTTGTCCACCCTGCGGGTGTAGCTAAATGGGGCAAATAAGGGCAAATGAGGTCTTCTTGTGCATCCGCACGACTTGCAGGAAGCGGAGGCACTCCAGACTGCCCGCGCAGAAGCAGAGGCAGTTGTGGCAGTTCCGGGGGTGTTTTTTCATGAAAAAACATGTAGCTAGCAGCCGGTCTGTCTCATGGGCACACCTCGTTCCAAGCGAGCGATTCACGCAGCAAGGGATCCGGATAGAGATTCTCCTTGGGTTGGCTATGTTACGCCTGACCTGAGGACTAAGAATTTGTGAAGTGATTTCTTCTCCCACAGCTGGGGGGAAACCACCTTTGGCACGGAGTCACCGAAGCCTGGAGGAAGATCAGGAGGAAGCTAGACTCTCAAAATGGCAGAAGCAATAGTGAGTTCTTGATTGACACAATGTTTGATGCCTCTTGGAGCGCAACCTTTGTGCCATCCACGTCCATGAGGGCCTCTTCAGAGGGCGTCACATAGCAGCCGACATTGTTGCGACACGTCGCTCCCCCACGTCGGCTTTCCGAGAGCCGCGGGCAGCCCCTGGCCCCGCGGGGCATACACCAGTGACAGAATTGAAACTAACACGGGAATGGACAGATACGTGCACTTCTTCCCGTCAAGGCAGATTTGTTTGGCAAGATGAGGTGAGCCCGCTCAACGTAAAATATGCGAATACGAGTTCTCCTCTGCTAGCTGCTACCCCTCGACAAGCCAACCCTTTGCAAGACACCTCCACGGCAAGCCATGAAGGATCCCCGAACCGGTCAGAACACGACTCATATTTCAGAGTAGTGTGGGCCGCAGCCAATTAAAATGTATTTGCAGAGAAGGGCATCAGGCCCAGGGGACCATGGATCTGATCAACCACCTGTAGAACTGCTGAGCTGCACAGCGATGGTTCTAGCATCCTTGTATTCTACCCAGATCACATCTTCACTTTTTGAGTCGCAGTTATCTACAGACATACCATTTGGGTTGGGACACTTCTTTGGACGAAGCATCGGTGGGGCATGTAAGAGCAAACAAGCCTTTGCAGCGTGTGTGGCAGTGTTGCACGAAGCACGTGGAGAGGATGACATCCACACTTCGGAACATTCTCCCGACCACCTGGTAAAGACTTTGTATTCGACACATCGCGGCATACTCACACAACACGTCATTATTCATTCTCCTCTACATCACACTTTCTCCTTCTGCTACTCGCAGCGCATGACAAGACTGTTGGCACTGAAACAAAAAGTGTGTGTGTGGCCCAGTGTATCTGCAGAAGCACTTAAAGTCTTAAAGCAGTATGCTTCGAAACGGGCTTCAACACGATGCTCTCAACTTGTGTGCTGTCTGGCAGGAAAGGGCGCGACAAGAGGACGAGAGGCGACGCGAGGTGCGAATGCGATATGGCCCCCCTTGTTGAGTTCGCCCCTGCTTCAGTGCGGGTTTTCAAAAATGTGGCCGTTGTCTGTCGGCCCAGCTTTTAGAGCAGGAAGAAGAGGCACTCCAGGCGGCCCGCGCAGAAGCGGAGGCAGTCTGTGCAGTTCTGGGACGTTGAGCAGCAAGAGTGACCTGTCATATGACCTGCAAAACGAGACATCCATAACTGGACACACATGCCGCGTGTCAGCCTGAGAATGCGCGTGTTTTGTTTGCGTGTCAGAGCAGCATGCAGGAGAGCGCCCGAGTGGAGGAGGAAGAGAGGCAAAGACAAGAGGTGCCACATACGGGGTGCTTGTCGCGGGCAGCCGGGCAGACCGTTATCTGTTCGGGTGGATCCTTTCAGTAGCCTCTTCCGCAATGCTGTTTTGCAGTGCTGAACGCGGCCAGGCAGAAGAGGAGATGCGCAGACAGGAGGCGTGACTGGACCTGCTGCAAGATAACGTGCCAGACGAGAACTGCCAATGCACATCCGCAGAGAGTTGTGGAGACGTAAATCTCCGGGGTAGGTGGGTGTGCGTTTTCTGTGTACGTGGCCCTCTGTGTGTGTGTGTGTGTGTGTGTGTGTGTGTGTGTGTGTGTGTGTGTGTGTGTGTGTCTGTCTGTCTGTCTGTGTCTGTGTCTGTGTCTGTGTCTGTGTCTGTGTCCGTGTCTGTGTCTGTGTCTGTGTCTGTGTCTGTGTGTGTGTGGGGTGCGAATGCGATGTGGCCCCCCTTGTTGCGTCTTGTCGTCGCCCCTGCTTCAGTGCGGATTTGTTGCTCAAAAATGTGGCCGTCGTCTGTCCGCCCAGCTCTTGGAGCAGGAAGAAGAAGCACTCCAGGCGGCCCGCGCAGAAGCGGAGGCTTCTGTGCAGTTCTGGGACGTTGGGTGCACGTTGAGCAGCAAGAGTGAACGGTCATATGACCTGCAAAACGAGACGTCTGTAACTGCACACAAATGCCGCGTGTCAGCCTGCGAATGCGCGTGTTTTGTCTGCGTGTCAAAGCAGCATGCAGGAGAGTGCGCGAGTGGAGGAGGAAGAGAGGCAAAGACAAGAGG
Organism: Symbiodinium natans; assembly: GCA_905221605.1. Classification (NCBI taxonomy): domain Eukaryota; class Dinophyceae; order Suessiales; family Symbiodiniaceae; genus Symbiodinium; species Symbiodinium natans. Next base: position 234,257 of record CAJNDS010000017.1, read on the forward strand.
TGCCGCAGACGGGGTGCTTGTCGGGCAGCCGGGCAGACCGTTCGGCGGCAGTGTGTTGCAAATGGGTGAAGCCCCGGTCATCTGTTCGGGTGGATCCTTTCAGTAGCCTCTTCTGCAATGCTGGTTTGCAGTGCTGAACGCGGCCAGGCAGAAGAGGAGATGCGCAGACAGGAGGCGTGACTGCCAATGCACATCCGCAGTGAGTTGTATCTCTGGGGATGGGTGGGTGTGCGTTTTCTGTTTACGTGGCCCATGCCCCGTGCACAGGAGAAAGCGGCACTTGAGAAAGCCCAGGCTGAGGAGGAGGAGGCGGGTTGGCAGCTTGTGGTGTAGGCGCTGAGAGTGGTGCGCTTGGCGAGCTTCAGCACAACGCTCTCAACATGACTCCTGTGCTGTCTGGCAGGAAAGGGCGCGACAAGAGGAAGAGAGGCGACGCGAGGTGCGAATGCGATGTGGCCCCCCTTGTTGCGTCTTGTCGTCGCCCCTGCTTCAGTGCGGATTTGTTGCTCAAAAATGTGGCCGTCGTCTGTCCGCCCAGCTCTTGGAGCAGGAAGAAGAAGCACTCCAGGCGGCCCGCGCAGAAGCGGAGGCTTCTGTGCAGTTCTGGGACGTTGGGTGCACGTTGAGCAGCAAGAGTGAACGGTCATATGACCTGCAAAACGAGACATCTGTAACTGCACACAAATGCCGCATGTCAGCCTGCGAATGCGCGTGTTTTGTCTGCGTGTCAAAGCAGCATGCAGGAGAGTGCGCGAGTGGAGGAGGAAGAGAGGCAAAGACAAGAGGTGCCGCAGACGGGGTGCTTGTCGGGCAGCCGGGCAGACCGTTCGGCGGCAGTGTGTTGCAAATGGGTGAAGCCCCGGTCATCTGTTCGGGTGGATCCTTTCAGTAGCCTCTTCTGCAATGCTGGTTTGCAGTGCTGAACGCGGCCAGGCAGAAGAGGAGATGCGCAGACAGGAGGCGTGACTGCCAATGCACATCCGCAGTGAGTTGTATCTCTGGGGATGGGTGGGTGTGCGTTTTCTGTTTACGTGGCCCATGCCCCGTACACAGGAGCAAGCGGCACTTGAGAAAGCCCAGGCTGAGGAGGAGGCGGGTTGGCAGCTTGTGGTGTAGGCGCTGAGAGTGGTGCGCTTGGAAACGAGCTTCAGCACAACGCTCTCAACATGACTCCTGTGCTGTCTGGCAGGAAAGGGCGCGGCAAGAGGAAGAGAGGCGACGCGAGGTGCGAATGCGATGTGGCCCCCCTTGTTGCGTCTTGTCGTCGCCCCTGCTTCAGTGCGGATTTGTTGCTCAAAAATGTGGCCGTCGTCTGTCCGCCCAGCTCTTGGAGCAGGAAGAAGAATCACTCCAGGCGGCCCGCGCAGAAGCGGAGGCTTCTGTGCAGTTCTGGGACGTTGGGTGCACGTTGAGCAGCAAGAGTGAACGGTCATATGACCTGCAAAACGAGACATCTGTAACTGCACACAAATGCCGCATGTCAGCCTGCGAATGCGCGTGTTTTGTCTGCGTGTCAAAGCAGCATGCAGGAGAGTGCGCGAGTGGAGGAGGAAGAGAGGCAAAGACAAGAGGTGCCGCAGACGGGGTGCTTGTCGGGCAGCCGGGCAGACAGTGGGCAGACAGCTCGGCGGCAGAATGGGTGAAGCCCCGGTCATCTGTTCGGGTGGATCCTTTCAGTAGCCTCTTCTGCAATGCTGGTTTGCAGTGCTGAACGCGGCCAGGCAGAAGAGGAGATGCGCAGACAGGAGGCGTGACTGCCAATGCACATCCGCAGTGAGTTGTATCTCTGGGGATGGGTGGGTGTGCGTTTTCTGTTTACGTGGCCCATGCCCCGTGCACAGGAGAAAGCGGCACTTGAGAAAGCCCAGGCTGAGGAGGAGGAGGAGGCGGGTTGGCAGCTTGTGGTGTAGGTGCTGAGAGTGGTGCGCTTGGCGAGCTTCAGCACAACGCTCTCAACATGACTCCTGTGCTGTCTGGCAGGAAAGGGCGCGACAAGAGGAAGAGAGGCGACGCGAGGTGCGAATGCGATGCGGCCCCCCTTGTTGCGTCTTGTCGTCGCCCCTGCTTCAGTGCGGATTTGTTGCTCAAAAATGTGGCCGTCGTCTGTCCGCCCAGCTCTTGGAGCAGGAAGAAGAAGCACTCCAGGCGGCCCGCGCAGAAGCGGAGGCTTCTGTGCAGTTCTGGGACGTTGGGTGCACGTTGAGCAGCAAGAGTGAACGGTCATATGACCTGCAAAACGAGACATCTGTAACTGCACACAAATGCCGCGTGTCAGCCTGCGAATGCGCGTGTTTTGTCTGCGTGTCAAAGCAGCATGCAGGAGAGTGCGCGAGTGGAGGAGGAAGAGAGGCAAAGACAAGAGGTGCCGCAGACGGGGTGCTTGTCGGGCAGCCGGGCAGACCGTTCGGCGGCAGTGTGTTGCAAATGGGTGAAGCCCCGGTCATCTGTTCGGGTGGATCCTTTCAGTAGCCTCTTCTGCAATGCTGGTTTGCAGTGCTGAACGCGGCCAGGCAGAAGAGGAGATGCGCAGACAGGAGGCGTGACTGCCAATGCACATCCGCAGTGAGTTGTATCTCTGGGGATGGGTGGGTGTGCGTTTTCTGTTTACGTGGCCCATGCCCCGTACACAGGAGCAAGCGGCACTTGAGAAAGCCCAGGCTGAGGAGGAGGCGGGTTGGCAGCTTGTGGTGTAGGCGCTGAGAGTGGTGCGCTTGGAAACGAGCTTCAGCACAACGCTCTCAACATGACTCCTGTGCTGTCTGGCAGGAAAGGGCGCGACAAGAGGAAGAGAGGCGACGCGAGGTGCGAATGCGATGTGGCCCCCCTTGTTGCGTCTTGTCGTCGCCCCTGCTTCAGTGCGGATTTGTTGCTCAAAAATGTGGCCGTCGTCTGTCCGCCCAGCTCTTGGAGCAGGAAGAAGAATCACTCCAGGCGGCCCGCGCAGAAGCGGAGGCTTCTGTGCAGTTCTGGGACGTTGGGTGCACGTTGAGCAGCAAGAGTGAACGGTCATATGACCTGCAAAACGAGACATCTGTAACTGCACACAAATGCCGCATGTCAGCCTGCGAATGCGCGTGTTTTGTCTGCGTGTCAAAGCAGCATGCAGGAGAGTGCGCGAGTGGAGGAGGAAGAGAGGCAAAGACAAGAGGTGCCGCAGACGGGGTGCTTGTCGGGCAGCCGGGCAGACAGTGGGCAGACAGCTCGGCGGCAGAATGGGTGAAGCCCCGGTCATCTGTTCGGGTGGATCCTTTCAGTAGCCTCTTCTGCAATGCTGGTTTGCAGTGCTGAACGCGGCCAGGCAGAAGAGGAGATGCGCAGACAGGAGGCGTGACTGCCAATGCACATCCGCAGTGAGTTGTATCTCTGGGGATGGGTGGGTGTGCGTTTTCTGTTTACGTGGCCCATGCCCCGTACACAGGAGCAAGCGGCACTTGAGAAAGCCCAGGCTGAGGAGGAGGCGGGTTGGCAGCTTGTGGTGTAGGCGCTGAGAGTGGTGCGCTTGGAAGCGAGCTTCAGCACAACGCTCTCAACATGACTCCTGTGCTGTCTGGCAGGAAAGGGCGCGACAAGAGGAAGAGAGGCGACGCGAGGTGCGAATGCGATGTGGCCCCCCTTGTTGCGTCTTGTCGTCGCCCCTGCTTCAGTGCGGATTTGTTGCTCAAAAATGTGGCCGTCGTCTGTCCGCCCAGCTCTTGGAGCAGGAAGAAGAAGCACTCCAGGCGGCCCGTGCAGAAGCGGAGGCTTCTGTGCAGTTCTGGGACGTTGGGTGCACGTTGAGCAGCAAGAGTGACCGGTCCGCGTGCAAAACGAGACGTCCATAACTGCATTGATCGAGTCTCGTTTTGCCGGAGGGAGGGGGCAAGACGAAGATGCGAAGACGATGACAACGAAATAGTTTGCAGGGACCTGAAGCTCAAAGTGCGAAGACGCAAGTTGAAGACAAAAATGGCCCCGAAGACGAAGTTCCGACGAAGACGGGTGCATGAAAGATTGACCGACAGGATCGTCGGCCCAAACGCTACCAGTGCGCCTGTTCCGGCGGTCTTTGAGGGCGATTTCGGGTCAGCACTGCTGGCACGTGCTGAACTCAAAGTGTCACCTGTCTGCAAGAACGGAAACTCGGAAACACAAGGTGTCAAGTTTGTCTGGCCCAAAGTCCCACCAAGCGCTCTTCAAAATTGTTGCGAGGGCAAGAATAACGCACCAAAGATTCAAGAAATATAAGAAATGCCGCACACCTGAAAGACGTGGGGGCTTCATATGGTTCGGCTGGCTTCATACGTTTCAGGGTTCATGTGCTTACGTCGAAGATGCCCGTGCATTTCAAAAGTCAAGACTGTCCCCAGCTCAGGACCACCGCCACATTCAACAGGTGTAGGCTTCATGCATCATATAGTCGTCCAGCTTAAGGGCCCTTTTCTTGACCTTGGCTCCCCTCCCCCCCCCTCCATTTTTACCGACCGTGCTTTTGACCCTGCAACTGACCCAACTCTTGTTCGACTCCACTCCCACCCCTCCCCCTGATTCCCTAAGCCCTAAGCACTAAACACCAGCTCTTGGTGACTGCATGTGAGAGTGAGCGACGAAGCCCTAAACCCTCAACCGCAGCCGCCATGAAGCGGACTTGCACGAAGCTAGCTTCCTCAAGAACACCCCGACCCCCTCCCCCCACCGAAGACTTACGTTTAACAACGTGCGAATCCGTTCCAAACCCGTCGTGCATTTTTCAAGCTGCGAAGGCCCCCCGCCTTGTAGCAGTGCAAGCTTGCCTTGCAAAGAACATCAGCCCATGAAGACTTGCGTTTTAAACGGAGGGGCTGTCCCTGCAAAAACTACACCCACTGTGTATGGCCTATTTTTTTCAGGACATTTTTCTTTTTGCCTGCATTTTTTTGTTGGTCTCTTGGTTTGCTAGTCGCCCTGGTCTGCTGGTCCTGTGGTTCCCTGGTCTGCCCCCCCAATCCCCCTTCTTAAGCTGTGCAAGCTTGCTATAAAGCATATGAATCCATTAAAACCCCATCATGCGAGCATTGTGCTTCGCTTGCTTCATAGCATATGAATCTTTCTAAACAGCCATGGCGCGGGCACTGTGTTCCCTCCCACCATGCCAGAAAGAGGAGCGCAATGTAGACAGATACAAATCCTTTCCGCACCCTCCAAACCTCCGCTTTTGTACGGATACGTTCAAGCCACGCAAGCTTGCGTTGCAAAGAAGATCGTGCCATGAAGAGGGCTTGTATGAAGCCTGCTTCGTCAAGAACATCAACCCATGAAGAGGACTTGCGTTCTACCACATAGGAATCCGTTCCCGTCCTGCAACTATTGTGTTTGCAAATGGGGTTGCCGTGACCCCCACAAAAAGATTGCCAGCAAGTTGCCCGAAAGATTGCAGGGCTGACAGGGAAAGGACCGAGCCAAGCTTCAGGGGCATGTTGGGCTTCAGGCCCAGGGGACCGCATTTAGGCTCCAGCGCCGAATTTAGGCTTCAAGGCCGTTTCAGGTGTCAGGAACGTGAGGGGGGGGGAAAGGGCAGGGGAAGGGTTGGGACGAAGGGCTTTGGCACAATTTTGGGCGTCGAATTCAGGCTTCAGAGTTAGGCTTCAGGCCCGGGGGGGGCTGAATTTAGGCTTCAGTGCCGAATTATTCGGCTTCAGTGACATTTTGAGTTTCAACCTGTGGACAGCCCGGAATTCGGGCGCCGAGTTCGAGCTTCAGCCGATTTCCGTCTTCAGTAAGCACGTCCCGAATTTTTTGGGCTTTGGAGTCGAATTTATAAGCATGACGAGCGGTCCGAAAACGGGACCCACTTCCCCGCATGTCTGCATCACTTCCCCGCATGTCTGCATAACTGGACGCAAATGCCGCGTGTCAGCCTGCAAATGCGCGTGCTGTGTCTGCGTGCCAAAGCAGCATGCAGGAGAGTGCACGCGTGGAGGAGGAAGAGAGGCAAAGACAAGAGGTGCCGCAGACGGGGTGGTCGGGCAGCCGGGCAGACAGTGGGCAGACCGCTCGGCGGCAGTGTGGTGGATCTTCTCAGTAGCCCGCCCGGCAATGCTGTTTTGCGGTGCTGCTTTTCTTAGCTGTGTTGCTCCAGGAGGAAGCGGCTCTGGAGAAGGCTCGCGCAGAGGCGGAGGCTGGAGCTTGGCGAAGAACACGTGCGTAGTTTGAGGCAGCCTGGTGTGTCATGCTTTGAAGATTGTACATGGTTTCTGTGTGCATGCCTGGAGCCCGTGCACAGGAAAAAGCTGCACTCGAGAAAGCCCAGGCTGAGGAGGAGGCGGGTTGCCAGCTTGCGGTCTAGGCGCTGCGAGTGGTGCGCTTCGAAACGACCTTTGGCACAATGCTCTCAACATGACTTCTGTGCTGTCTGGCAGGAAAGGGCGCGACTGGAGGAAGAAAGGCGACGCGAGGCACGAATGCGGTGTGGCACCCTTGTTGAGCTTTGCTGTCGCCGCTGTATGGCCGCTGTCTGTCCGACCAGCCTTTGAGCAGGAAGAAGAGGCACTCCAGGCGGCCCGCGCAGAAGCAGAGGCAGTCTGGGGCAGTTCTGAGACGTTGGGTGCACTTTCAGCAGCAAGAGTGACCTGTCCGCATGCAAAACGGGACACCCATAAAACTGGATGCACATGCCGCATGCCAGCCTGCAAATGCGCGTGCTGTGTCTGCGTGTCAAAGCAGCATGCAGGAGAGTGCACGCGTGGAGGAGGAAGAGAGGCAAAGACAAGAGGTGCCGCAGACGGGGTGGTCGGGCAGCCGGGCAGACAGTGGGCAGACCGCTCGGCGGCAGTGTGGTGGATCTTTTCAGTAGCCCGCCCGGCAATGCTGTTTTGCGGTGCTGCTTTTCTTAGCTGTGTTGCTCCAGGAGGAAGCGGCTCTGGAGAAGGCTCGCGCAGAGGCGGAGGCTGGAGCTTGGCGAAGAACACGTGCGTAGTTTGAGGCAGCCTGGTGTGTCATGCTTTGAAGATTGTACATGGTTTCTGTGTGCATGCCTGGAGCCCGTGCACAGGAAAAAGCTGCACTCGAGAAAGCCCAGGCTGAGGAGGAGGCGGGTTGCCAGCTTGCGGTCTAGGCGCTGCGAGTGGTGCGCTTCGAAACGACCTTTGGCACAATGCTCTCAACATGACTTCTGTGCTGTCTGGCAGGAAAGGGCGCGACTGGAGGAAGAAAGGCGACGCGAGGCACGAATGCGGTGTGGCACCCTTGTTGAGCTTTGCTGTCGCCGCTGTATGGCCGCTGTCTGTCCGACCAGCCTTTGAGCAGGAAGAAGAGGCACTCCAGGCGGCCCGTGCAGAAGCAGAGGCAGTCTGGGCAGTTCTGAGACGTTGGGTGCACTTTCAGCAGCAAGAGTGACCTGTCCGCATGCAAAACGGGACACCCATAAAACTGGATGCACATGCCGCATGCCAGCCTGCAAATGCGCGTGCTGTGTCTGCGTGTCAAAGCAGCATGCAGGAGAGTGCACGCGTGGAGGAGGAAGAGAGGCAAAGACAAGAGGTGCCGCAGACGGGGTGGTCGGGCAGCCGGGCAGACAGTGGGCAGACCGCTCGGCGGCAGTGTGGTGGATCTTTTCAGTAGCCCGTTCGGCAATGCTGTTTTGCGGTGCTGCTTTTCTTAGCTGTGTTGCTCCAGGAGGAAGCGGCTCTGGAGAAGGCTCGCGCAGAGGCGGAGGCTGGAGCTTGGCGAAGAACACGTGCGTAGTTTGAGGCAGCCTGGTGTGTCATGCTTTGAAGATTGTACATGGTTTCTGTGTGCATGCCTGGAGCCCGTGCACAGGAAAAAGCTGCACTCGAGAAAGCCCAGGCTGAGGAGGAGGCGGGTTGCCAGCTTGCGGTCTAGGCGCTGCGTGTGGTGCGCTTCGAAACGACCTTTGGCACAATGCTCTCAACATGACTTCTGTGCTGTCTGGCAGGAAAGGGCGCGACTGGAGGAAGAAAGGCGACGCGAGGCACGAATGCGGTGTGGCACCCTTGTTGAGCTTTGCTGTCGCCGCTGTATGGCCGCTGTCTGTCCGACCAGCCTTTGAGCAGGAAGAAGAGGCACTCCAGGCGGCCCGCGCAGAAGCAGAGGCAGTCTGGGCAGTTCTGAGACGTTGGGTGCACTTTCAGCAGCAAGAGTGACCTGTCCGCATGCAAAACGGGACACCCATAAAACTGGATGCACATGCCGCATGTCAGCCTGCAAATGCGCGTGCTGTGTCTGCGTGTCAAAGCAGCATGCAGGAGAGTGCACGCGTGGAGGAGGAAGAGAGGCAAAGACAAGAGGTGCCGCAGACGGGGTGGTCGGGCAGCCGGGCAGACAGTGGGCAGACCGCTCGGCGGCAGTGTGGTGGATCTTCTCAGTATCAGGGCCGCACCAACGGGGGTAACAGTTTGACAGGGCAAGGGCCACACCCACCGCAGAATACTGCAGAACCCCGCGGGGGGTTCTGCAGAAACCCCCCCCCCCCACACCATATTATGATTATAATTATTATTAATAATAGTATTATTAATAATAAATATTATTAATATTATTATGAATACTATTTATACTATTATTAATATTATTACTACTATTAATAATATTAATATTATTAATATTAGTAATATTAGTAATAATATTATTAATATTATTAATATTTATATTTTTATATTAATAATATTATTAATGTTACTAATGTTATTATTAATTATTAGTATTATTGATATTAATATATTATGAATTTTTAAATATTGTAAATATTTTTTATATAAATATTATCAATAATATTAATTACATTACCAATATTATTAATATTATTTATTTATATGGAATCATATTAGTATTAGCATGTATTTAGTAATATTTGTAACAAGAATGACATCTTTTATCATATAAATTTTATAGCAAAGATATAGCATACACAAATATTATAAAGAGCTAAGTTACAGTGTCATTGTCTCTGGAATAAATGCAATAGGTATGTGAACCTGCAGGCTCACAGTGAGTGTCAGCGGCTCAGTTCAAACTGGCAACCCCGAACTCCCCAGTGTCATGCCCAGAACCCTTGGGGGGGTAACTTTTCCGAAGAACCTGTGGACATGCCTTTCAGTGTCTAAACTGATGGTCATCATGCAGGCTCACCGTCAGTATCAGGTAATGCTCAAATCATTCCTGCACCCTCAAGCGTTTTTGCGTCATGCTTCGCATCACTCGACTCCAGCCAGCGTCACTGCCAGAGATTGTGGCAGAGTGGACATCCTGGTCACCGTCAACCCGCTGGGGGCCCCATCAGCCAGCACGACTTTTTTTTTGTAGCAACCCCACCCATTCATTAGGGTCAGTCTAGCTTAGCTCTATCTACAGCAGCAGGAGATATTCGCTGCATAGCGTAGTGTCAAATAAGTATATCTACAGCAGCAGGAGACATTCGCTGCATAGTGTAGTGTCAAACAAATAAATAAGTATATCTACAGCAGCAGGAGACATTCGCTGCATAGCGTAGTGTCAAATAAGTATTATATCTACAGCAGCAGGAGACATTCGCTGCATAGTGTAGTGTCAAAGAAATAAGTATATCTACAGCAGCAGGAGACATTCGCTGGATAGTGTAGTGTCAAAATAAGTATATCTACAGCAGCAGGAGACATTCGCTGCATAGTGGTGTCAAATAAGTATAGGTATTAATTAATTTTACTGTAGCAACCCCGCCCATTAGGGTCAGTCTAGGTATCTGTACAGCAGCAGGAGACATTCGCTGCATAGCCTAGTGTCAAACAATTGGCATTAAGTTTTTGGGCCTGGGCTTGCAGCAGAAAAACTATAAAAAGTAGGGCGGCATGCAACATGCGCTGGGCTAGCTGTTATTTGTACAAGAGTCAGTGTATCTTCCGCATAGGATTTATTGTGCTGTACTTGGCTAGTTAGTTAGTTAGTTAGTTAATGACCCCCAGCCCTAAGCAGAGTCACAGTCTCTTTTGGGAGTGGTTGGGGTAATTGCTCGGTCTGGTTAGGGCTCAGGGTCCCCAGCAGGCAAGTCTTTGAGGGCTGAGAGAGTCAGGTCTATCTGTGATAGTGGGCTCACAAGAGTGGGTTCAGGGTTGAGGGTTTGGGGTTTTGGGGTTTCAGGTTAATGATAGGGTTGAGTTTAGGGTCCTAGCTAACTTAGCTTACCACGCGTCAGTCAGAAGTTTCGCTCACTGGAAAGTGTCACGTAAGCATTAAATAAATAAGAACGCTCCCGGCCCCGCCGCCCAGGCGGCAGCGTCACAACTGCTCTGTCGTGCTGGCCAACAGCAGCAGCAGCTGGGCTGCCACATCTGGAGAGTTAGGGGACTTGTGTTAGGTGTAGCGCTTGCCTCAGGTCACGAGTCACTATTTCTAATCTAGCAAAGGTGAAGGGCATTCCGCTGAAGCGTATATAGTCAGCAAGAAATCAGAGTCTGGGGTGGGAGGTTTGCAGCAATCTTGTCATTCATGGGAGTGAGGTTTTGAGAGCCATAAATTGAAGCAATCCTACGCAGATCATTTTGGATTTCAGCAGCGTCGCCCACCACAAGTGTCAGAGTCAAGATGTGGGATCCATGGTGGGGATGGGCGCCAGTGCATCCAGCAGCCTTTGACTGGGGGCCGCCTCCTTCTCGTCCTGCGCAGCCACCGCAAAATCAGGGTCAAGGGAACAGGCCGGGTTTGTCAGACCAACGTCCAAACTGTAAGCAGAATTCAACATAGAACTTTTTGAGGGGCATGTGGTCACTGCGTGGCAAGCAATAAGGTCGGATTTCTGAATTCTTACGATAAGTTAAGGAACAAATGAATGAACACTGAATTTGTGTGGCAGGAGCGCGTCCTCAGCAATGCGAGGGTCAGCTCACGCCAGTGCACTGACCATGAATGACTCCCTCCAGAGTCAAGTCAAGCAGCTGTCCGAGAGTCTCACGTGCCTGCACGAGGAGAAGCAGCGTCACAAGGAGGACTTGCGAGTTGAAAAGACATGTTGTCGATGTGTTTTCTGTTTTGGTCTGGCTGTAATCATAATATCAAGTCTTATTTTAACCTTACAACTACTGGTGCTTGATTCTGCTCCTGGTTGCAGGATCACGACAAAGAAGTTCGCGAGCTGAGGGCCAAGCACGCCAAAAAACTGGCAGAGCAAGATGCAGAGTCAATGAGGAAGATCGATGAGGCCAAGGCTACTGCCAAACGGAAAGTGTCAGAGCTCTCCCAAGACCTCAAGGATTCCCAAGCCAGAGAGTCAGCGCTCAAGACGAAGGTGCAGGACTGGGTGTTGGGTGAATCCATAATATAACAACGCAAAAAAAACAGTGCAACTGTTCAAGTTTACTAGCACAACGGATGAGCCCAAAGTCATTGTAACATAACGATTTTGAATTATTTGGCACATTGTATATGTATGATTTCAGGAGCTGGAGAGTCAGAACGCCAAGCAGAAGAAAGAGATTGAAGCCGAGCGTCAGAAACGTGAGCAAGAGTACCAAGTCCGGCAGCAGCTGCGGAGTGACGTAGAGTCAAAGGATGGCCATTTGAGAACAGTCATCAACCAGTGTCACAGTCTGAGGATGGAGGCAAATGAGGCGATTGCAAACCTCAGGGTCAAAGAAGACCTTTTGGCCCAGGCGGTTGCCCGTGAAGCTTGGCTCAAGGAGCAGCACAAGCGTTAGTGTCAGCAGCGCCAGTGTGTAAATTTACAATCATCCAGAGCAGCGTGTTCTGTCAGAAGCATTGTTCTTTAAGCTGACACCATGCACTTGTGCCGCTCACGGTCAGAGACTGTCAGTGGCTGCGAGCTGGCCAACTGGGAAAAAACAGGAGTTGACCTGAGTCAGTGCCAGTACTCTGAGCCAGTAATATTATTGTCAATAAAATTGTAATGCCTGTCCGCCTGTCCCATCCAAGATGCCCTGTCTCAATTATAGTCAGATAGAATAAATCCGAAGTCTAATCAATCAAATATACTTTTACACAATCAATAATCCTGCTTAGCTCAAGTATTTTCACTGAAGCAAGCCCAGCCCAGGCATGGCCACTTCCAGCAACAGAGCCAAAGCTGCAGCCTCAGAGTGAGAGCCCTCTGTGCACAGCGTCAGTGTGTCACTGTCACTGCGCTGTGACTCTGAGTCTAGTCCTAAAAACTTATAAGACTTAATCTGCCTGAGAAGAGTCATTTCATTTGTGACACTTGCTTCAGCTTCGTTTCTCAATGTTGTCCTTCTCATTTGCAACAAGGTCCAGTGTCGCCAGCAGCCCTGCCACACTGTTCACTGCAGAAGGCGCCCCAATAATCAGTCATAATAATTGCTCTGTGGTGCATCAGAGAGTCACTTGATGTATTGATTGAATCATTGAAGCCAGGGCTGAAGTTCACAGCGTCAGACATTATGTCATATTAGTAATTTGCAGGTGACTGTCAGACTTGAGCCACTTCTGCTGCCCTTTTTGCTTCAATCTTGGCAGCAGCAGGCAGCCTGTAGTAGGGTCAGCGTCAATGGCAAGACCCACAGACAGGAACAGCAGCGTCGCCTACAAGAGCTTGCCCCCAAACTATCAGGGCGTCGCTGACTTGACGGAGCTTGACAGAGGGGTCACGCAGGCTGCACCACTGAAAGTGCCAGTGTCAGTACAGCAATGAAGCATCAGCAGCTGTGTGTACACGTGTGTGCGTGTGTGTGTGTGTGTGTGTGTGTGTGTGTGTGTGTCTGTCTGTGTGTCTGTGTGTGTGTGTGTGTTGGGAAGGCCCTGTACCTCCTCCACTGCCTCCACCCAGCAGCGTCAGCTGATATCACGCGGCACTTGAGAGACCACTCGCACGAGCCACCCAGCCAAGAGAGTTTGTTCAGTTTCTATTCAATGCGACCTGTCCATTGTTAAGCCCAAGCTTTGTACGTTACACGCAGTCACTTGGCCTGCTAGGAAGTGGGATCCATCTTCCTTTACCATCAACAGCGTCCAGCACACCTTCCGCGAAATCAACCGATCGCAGGGCTTGCCAGACGTTTGAGCTTGACTTGTCAGGGTCAGACTCTCGTCTCAATGAGGTCCAGTTTCCACTAAGACTAATTGGTTTATCACAGTTCTGGAGTCAGTGTCCTCCATCTTGCAGCTGAGGCCATGTCGTCAGACCGGGAACCTCAATCGCAGCGTCAGCGTTTCGTAGAGTTTAGGACAAAGACGCAAATTTCAAATGAACTTGACAGACAGCGACTTCACTCAAGTGTGTGCCGACAAGTTCACTGCGCTAAGGCATTGGGGGACTTGTCTGATGGAAGAAATTTGCGAAACCAGCGTCAAAGAGATGGCGATGGTGCCGGCAATGGCGATGGTGCCGGCGACCCTGGTGATGGCGCCAGCGTCAATGTCAACAATGTCGCTGCTGCCGGCGACTGGGGTGATGGTGCTTGGGATGGTCATGGTTGGGATTCGCAGTGGTGGGACTCCTGGCAAGGCTGGTACTACTCTGATCATCAGTGGGCAGCTCCCAACACTCAGAGTCAGCCTGCAGCTCGTGATGATGGTCAGAGTCAGCCTGCAGCTCGTGATGATGGTCAGAGTCAGCCTGCAGCTCGTCATGATGGTCAGAGTCAGCCTGCAGCTCGTGATGATGGTCAGAGTCAGCCTGCAGCTCGTGATGATGGTCAGAGTCAGCCTGCAGCTCGTGATGATGGTCAGAGTCAGCCTCCAGCTCCCCCCACACAGGCCACACAGGGTCAGCCAGTTCCTCCAGATGGCAGCGGTAATGGTCAGGGGCAGCAGCCAGCGCCTGCCAAGGCGCAGGGTCAGCCAGGGGTTGATGCCACACAGACACAGTGTCAGCCGAAGGCCACGCAGGGTCAGTCAAGGGATCGCCCCAAAAGCAAACCCCGACCCAGAGGCAAGAACAAAGCGTACCCAACCCAGCAGCAAGACGACGCAGCAGCCCAGGACCAAGCCCCCCAGCCGCAGAGTCAGGGTTGTGCCCAAGATGGCCAGAACGGCCAGGATGGGGGCGATGGCCAGGACCCCCAGGCTGGCCCCAGTGAGGGCCGCCCTCCCCCGCAGGATGGCGGTCAGGGTCAGGCCCAGCACGAGGACACCCGCTGCAGCCTTGAGGCCATCCACTATGATCCCAACGAGGCCCAGCAGCGTGACGTGCCAGAGTCATTCTTCCTCACTGTGCTCCTTGGACTTGCAAAATTTTTGTCGCACTCATTAGTCATATCTTGTACTTAAATAAATAGAGTGTCAATGTCGGCATTGACCTGACTCAGCTCAGGGAAGAAATTTTGCAGGACGTGCACGCTCAGGGTGCTGCAAGAGAAAATGTGCTTTACTTGGCGACCCGGTTCGGCCATATTGGCAGAGTCAGGGCTGGCATATTACTGCACCTTGGTCTGAAACTAGTCAGGGTCAAGCCAGAGTCAAGGCAATTGGAAAGTCGTGACGGAAGAGTCATTCATTCACTGGCCTGTACAGCTTTAGTCAGTGTCAGATTGAAGTCAGAAATTTGCGATGCAAGACTAAGGCTTTAGACATTAGAGACAGACAGAGTCAGAGTCATAAGAGTCATGTCATAGGCAACTTCATCAGATTCATTCCCGACTCAGGGTGACGGCCTTGATGGCGAAGTACAAAAACCCTCTGCAGAGGCAGGATGGGTGGCTCCTCTGGCGCTCTGGCAAGGACATCGACCTGCTGCGTGAGCGTCAGCAGCAGGATCAGGAGTGGCAATGATGTAATGAGTAATGACAATTTATCTATAATTAGTATTTTAATAATAGCCTTCCACAGTGTGCATTCAATCAAGAATTGCTGACTGGCTACTCCTGCTGTGTCACGTACAGTATCTTATCTTCAGCAACAGTGCTGCCGCTGGCAGGGTCATTGTCAATAGCGACACCTGCATTTTGTGACGCTGTGCTGCCTCACCAGAGAAAAAAAAAGTGCATAGCCATTGATATGGGTGCAGATTGTAGTCAGAATCTCAGAATGCCTGACTTGCTCACAGCGTCACACAGCTTCTGCGGCAGGTGCTTGCACAGTGGCTCCATGGACAAGAAGGCTCGCCGTGCTCACAGGTGCGCAGGCCACAGTCAGTCAGTCACGGCAGCAGTGTCAACTGTCAACAGTGTGTCAAGCCAGGGTCAGTTGCAACACACAGCTTGCATGTCTGGCTGGTCTGGAATACTGGAAGCGGCGTCAGTGATGTGAGCACCACTTCATAATATGTGCCGGCACAGGGTCAAGCTTCCGTCCACAAGAACGCAGAGTCACAGAGAGGCCGGCGCAGGCAGGTCAGGGAGCAATGTCTGTGTCAGTAAAGGGTTTTTTGGATGTCACACGTACAAAGAAAACTTGAACAAATACTCACTTCAACTTGAAGACATCGTTGCAGGATTCCACTCATAAGATAAACACTTCGGCGCTTGTACTGTCAGGGAGTCAGGACAGCTTCTGGTGTAGCACCTCAGTGAAGCAGGTTTGCAGCGTGTGAAATTCGCTGGCAAGGCCTGGGCCACTTTGGCGTGGAAGTGTCATTTTGCATCAGCATTGCAGCATGCCATATTCGCTGCGTTAGCAGTAGCGTTTACACTTAGTGAACATGTCCATGTCCTTGCCAGTAGAGTGTCACACAGCATGTGAAATTCGCTGCAAAGCTTAGGCCAGTTTGGGTTGCAAGTGTCATTTTACATCAGTAGTTTAAATATATTTGCAGCATGCCACATTCGCTGCTTTAGCAGTACCGTTACAGAACAGAAGTAAAAGTAGTGAGCCTGTCCTGTCCATGTCCTTGCCAGTAGCAGTAGAGAGTGTCACGCAGCATGTGAGAAATTCCCTGCAAAGCCTCGGTCAGTTTGGGTTGGAAGTGTCATTTTACATCAGCAGTTTGCAGCATGCCATATTCGCTGCTTTAGCAGTACCGTTACAGAACACAAGTAAACGTAGTGAGCATGTCCATGTCCTTGCCAGTAGAGTGTCACGCAGCATGTGAAATTCGCTGCAAAAGCCTAGGCCAGTTGGGGTTGGAAGTGTCATGTTACATCAGTAGCTTAATTTGCAGCATGCCATCATGTTCGCTGCTTTAGCGGTACCGATACGGGTTTAGGGTTTGGGGTTTAAGGGTTTAGGCTTTGGGCTGTTAAGGGTTTAGTTTAGGGTTTCGGGTTTATATGAAAATCGCTGAAAAGGCTAGGCCAGTTTGGGTTGGAGTTGTCTGTACATCAGTCATTTGCAGTACCCTGACAGAACAGACGTGTCCATGTCCTTGCCAGAAGAGTCAGAGTGTCACACCGCGCATCAGTGAATAAGTTTAATAACACACACTAAACTCAAAAAACTGACTGGGAGGGTCATCTGCGAGGCTTGTTGTTGCCCAACGTAACTTTGCTTGTGCGCCACGTCCATGACTTGGATTCTCAGAGAAGTACATGCAGAAAGGTCGCATCTTCTACTATTATTATTATAATCATCAGAAGACAAGAGTAAGGCGCGCAGGAACACTCATGATTCAAAAATATTCCTGGACCTTCCTTTGATGCACAAATTTGTGCTGAAAACGCGAACGTGCGCATAACATAACACCGCATACAGTGCATTTTGCCGCAGACAGTCACAAAGCAACCCGCAAAACGAGCGCATAAACGGGCTAAACGAGCGCATATTCCCACAAGCGAGCACAAACTGATTTGCTGAAAATCCGAGCGCAAAAAAATTCAGGTTTCTTCTGGTTGGCAATTTACATTTTCGATGAAAAAAGTATAATAATGGCCCCCAGTACCATTTCAAATTTGCACAGCCTCTCCAAACAAAGGTAACAAAGCCAACTTTTCCAAGGCCAGCAGACTTTAAATGTCACGTGTTTTCGCCCTGATTCCTTTCATAATGACATGAGTTACATTCAAACAATTTGTCAAAGCATGTCACGCAATCGCGTGCTCCTCCCTATACAGAGTCAATCTCTGCAGACGCCGCGGGGCACGCGTGTTGAGGCGCCATGCGGCGCGTTGCTATGTTTATTTCATGTCATGTAACCAGCAAGGGAGAGACAGGCAAAGGCATTTTACTCTTTCAGATAGATGCCCATTGGATTTGTTTAATCTGTTGTTTGATTGAGCACAGCCACAGGCCACCAGGGACCAAGCGCCGCGCGGCGCTTGGGCAGAAGCGGCGCGCGGCGCTTGGGTGGAAGCGCCGCGCGGTGCTTGGGCGCTTGGGCCGCGCGGCGCTTGGGCAGAAGCGCCGCGCGGCGCTTGGCTGCAAGCGCCGCGCGGTGCTTGGGCACTTGGGCCGCGCGGCGCTTGGGCAGAAGCGCCGCGCGGCGCTTGGGTGGAAGCACTGCGCTGTGCTTGGGCGCTTGGGCCGCGCGGCGCTTGGGCAGAAGCGCCGCGCGGCGCTTGGGCAGAAGCGCCGCGCGGCGCTGATATATGGGCCGTGAGTTAATTCAGTATTGATTGGTGAACGTGTGTCGAAAACCCTGCTGTGATGCCGTAATCAGTGAGAGATCTTCTTTTGAAAGATGTTGCTTACTTTTCTTTGTGGCAGCCGTTATTCGACAATTGCTGAGTTGAATTAAATAAGACCGTGCCAAGACGGGTGCCGCGCGGCGCTGTTCTAGAACAGCGCCGCACGGCACTGTGCACAGCGCGGCGCGCAGCGAGGGAGCAATTTCAGTCATCTCTCCCAAGTCCAGATCTACTTTTTCAGTAAATTTTCAGTTCTTTAATTTCAGAGAGGATGGGGCATGCACAAGGCATGGAAACCGCGTTCATAATTGAGTGGAATAACGCACAGCAATGCCAGTTTTAATGATAGCACGCCTCTGTCAAATAAGTTTCGCAAACATTGAAACTTGTGTTCCAGACCTTTTCAACAGGCAGCGCAAACAAAAGTGCTGCTTGAAAGGGCGCCGCGCGGCGCTGTTCTGCGCGCCGCGCGGCGCCCTTTCTGGGTGGTGCAGGGGCCCCTGTCCAGGTGCCACGCGGCGCTGCGCGCGGCGCGCCTTTCTTGGGATGTACGTGCGTTCATGTCATGAGGAGCCATGCACACTTTGATGAATGCAGAATCCATTCCCGTAGTTTCAGACACGTCCGATAATTATTTAATTTTAGTCTCGAGATTGGAAATCCTGGAGGCTTCCCAGTCCCGGCGCAGCGACAAAGCCACGTACACAGCGTTGGATCTTCGCTTCAAGGCCTTGCCCACCTCAGCGTTTAATCTCAGGGTCTTCTCCCTTCTACTAATTAAACCCTAACTACTCAAGCCCCAACCTTAAAAACTTCAAGTGAAGCCTCAGCTTTGCAAGTACCAGCTCAGTGATTCGCCTTTCCTTTTGGAGCATTCCGAAGCCAGTGACTTTTTTGTCTTGATTCAGGTGCTTGACAAGTTCAGTACAGTACTGCTCACGAAGCATCATCATAAATTGACTGAAACTGTCTACATGTAGATACCGTTCTGCAATGGCACACGTCTGCGAACCATTGAGCTGTGCGCCCCCCACTTACTGAGCATGGATCTTCCAGGCCTTTTTCAGGCAATTCAACAACCCCTGTAGCGTAACCCTCGGCAAGTGTCAGCCTGGAGAACCAGCAGACAGGGCAAAAAACATCTGGCTGGCTGGGTGTCAGAATGGCCTTCACTCTCTTACTCAGGGTAAGGCAGTGGCAGGATGATCTGAGCAAATGGATGTGTGTCAGGCACAAGCAACAATTGAAGTAAATGATATTAATGTTCTTGAAGTGTTGGTGCCCAGAAGACTAATGTAATACCAAACCATGCCAGCTAAAGCACTGGAAGCCATGAAATGTCTAATGCTGGGCCAGGCCAGCACGAAGGTGAACATCGCTGGGCCAGGGCAGGAGAGTCAAGGACTGCTGCCAGCGGGTGCTCTTGTCAACCTGTGTTGAGTCTGAGCAATTGCCACCGCCAAGGCTCAGAAGTGTCTGTCTGTCAGTCAAGATACTCATGCGCGACATGACTAAGATAAAATGTAAATATAACAATTTCAGACATCGCATTTGTCAATGGATGGACGTTTGCAGTCAGCAGATATTGCTGTTGCAACGTGTGCTAGGCATTTCTGTTGAATATAGCATTGTGACAGAAAGTGTCACGTGACACCTGTCACCATGGATGCGCTTATGGATGAGCCAGCTGAGTGGGTGTCCTCAGCGTCAGAAGCAGAAGACGAGGGAGACTTGAGATTCAGGACCAGTGTCCACAGCCACACTCTAAAAGTGGACCCGCTCGGTTTCAAATCAACTTGGTGCTGGATCCTGGAGCCTAGGTGGCAGCCCGGTCAGAGTCAGACGAGCAAGCAATGGTCAGACCAACGATTCTTCCCCGCGTTTCCAAGGACCCAGCATTGCCACACGAGCCCATGGAAGAGTCTGAACTCGAAAGCATCTCTGTACCGCTGGTGAAGCAACCGCGTGTGTTGTCAGCGCTTGGGACTTTGCGTACCTTGGTTGCAGCATAGTCATACATTGCGCCGCTCAAGATACAGTTTCCACAATCATTCTGTGAGGCTGCTTCCGCACCACAGCAGTGGCGAACGCCCGGTACTTGTCAGAGCGAGGGTCAGGAGTCACCCACTTGCATCTTAACAGTCTGCAGAGTCTGTGCAGGTCATTGTAAATGAATAATTGTATTCTACGTAAACTGGCCGCCTCTGATGAATGCAAGGATATGGCAACTCAGATTTATTGGAGCAGGCAGTACAACGACGGCCTCTTGGCAATGGGGGACGCAGCGCCGCCAAAAGGTAAATACCTGTCGCCCGAGTTTGGAGAGTGGGTATGTGGTCACTTGGCTCAGTCAGAACCACAGCATCATTGCAGACTTATGTCACGCAGTAGGACGTGTGGACCCAAAGTGAAATTGTGTTGATCATTGACCCACAGTTTGAGTTTGGGTTCGAGAGTGAAGGAACACGGGGTTAGGCAGCAGCAATGCAATGCAGACAGTGCTCTACTTGCAGGCTTGCCACTTTATTGGACGCATCCATCGTGGCCAGTGTCAAAACTGCAGCTCCGCAACGCATGCCCGTGGCTTGCCGCGAGAGCGTCCTGGAGGCAGCGTCAGTCAGCTGTGGCACTCCTGGTGCTGTAATTGTTCACGTGACTGGACCCTTTCGCAATGCGCATTTCAAGGATTGCACTTCAGAAGAAGAACGTTGGAAGACAGTGTCACTGTTCAGCGGCGTTGCTGGCTTGGACCTCGCTCTTGCTGGGCTTTTTCCTCAGATGAATATTCATTACAGTGTCGTATTGCCAGCATTTTCGTAGAAGACGCCCGCCCAGCAGAGTCAGAGTCAGAGACTGTGAGTGTGAGCTGCTTGATTCTGCTTGATTGAGGTTCACTGACCCTGTTCTGTGGGTTGAGAGTGACGAGTTCTGTGTCAGTGTCATGCGGCGTCGTATGGCAGAGGGTCACCTGCAAGAAGCTCCTATTCTCGACGACGTCAGAGTCATTCGCGAGTACTGCGAGATGAACAACGTTCGGGCTGACGGTGTCACAGGCGGTTTTCCATGCCAGGGGACAAGCTCAGCTGGACAGCGTCAGGGTCTTGAGGACCCCCGGACGGCCTTGGCAACACACATGTTCCACTGTTTTGACAGTGTCAAAGCGCCTGGGGCTTGGTCAAGAGTAACATGTGCAAGTGTCAGTGTCACAGATTGCGTGGAATTGCTGGTTCTGGTTCTGCAGGTGGTTCATGATCATAGAGAACGTCTCCGGGATATTGTCAAGGTCAATGAGCAGTGTCATGAACTTTCTCCTTGCAGCCGCCTGTGCGCAAGCAGAAACCTTGCCATGGTCAGAAGTTCTGAGTGCGCCTGGCAGCCCGCCATAACCAAGGAAGCGTCAAAGCGCAATCTGCAAGTTCGTTGGGTGTCAGCGAATGGCTTTGGCGTGGGCTCTCCAGCCCTGTTCCCCAGAAAAAGTGCAGTGATTCAAAGCATGAGCGCAGGAGCATCCTGTTTCAAGTGGCTGTGTTGGCAATCTTGAATTGAAATAGCTGAGGTCAAGCGTCAACGAGTCTTCATTGTCATGTGCCAGAGGAACTTCAACTGTATCAGAGCAACTCATCACAAAGCCACAGGCATCACCCTTGTGGCAATCAGGGTCCCTGTGTCT
>CAJNDS010000018.1:0-180000 GCA_905221605.1 Symbiodinium natans
TGACAGCACTTAACTTATCTAATGTCTCTCCGCTCCTAAATTGCTGCACAGGCCCCACTGTCGAGCCCAGCACTCAGCCAGTCCTTGTGCATTGCTGAGATAAATGTCTGACCTTACACGCTGGCAAGACTCTGTGCTCAAAGAAGGTCCACTAGGTCTACAGCGCAAGGCGTCTAGGACCATGCCCCCGCGGAAAAGACAGTCGAAAGCTTCGACTCTGCCCTCGTTCGATCTCGCCTCCAACATCTGCACAGAAGCTGATAGGCTGCTGCCTTCGAACTATGTCCCCATCTCGCATAAGAGAATGGACGAGATCAGAAACTACCGCTGGGAGAAGGGCCTCCGTGCTATATCAAGAAGCATGATGGCCCGTCAATCG
Organism: Symbiodinium natans; assembly: GCA_905221605.1. Lineage (NCBI taxonomy): Eukaryota > Dinophyceae > Suessiales > Symbiodiniaceae > Symbiodinium > Symbiodinium natans. The sequence continues at coordinate 380 of CAJNDS010000018.1, forward strand.
ACAAGGCCGGTCTCGAGCCAGAGACAAGCGGATAAAGAAAGCAAGAGACTAGAAGAGCTGGGAATCAAAAAGCCTGGACTCACTGCAGAGGACTTAGCGGCCCTTCCTACCTCGGAAGTGTACAAGAATCTGTCTTCGCTATCCTTGATCTCGGTCGAAACTTCCCGACCGGCAGGCTCCAGCGTGAGGTCGCCTCCGAGGAGCGGACACAGGAAAGCGAAAACAGATCCACCGATCCTCCTCATCTATGCTCCAGGCAGAGCACGCGAAGACCTTCAAGGTCGAGCCAACACGAGAGCACTCACCGCAACCCTATGCGGGCCAAGGCGTGGGCAGGAAAGAAACCTGCAAGGAAGAGTCGGACTCCGACATACCACCCTGGGCGGACTCGAAGAAGTCGCGCTCATCTCAGTACACCGGTGCAGGAGTTGGACAAAAGGAGGCCTTCGTCAGGCAGCCACCTCCACCTCCATCCCCTCCCGCAAGACAACCAGCTCCTGACCCAGGCCATCTTGAAGGCATCGCGCGCCTCACTTCCACAGAGGAGCTCCAGGTCGTCAATCTTACGCAAGCAGCTCCTCCTCCGCGCGAGTTCCTGAACTACCCGGTGCATCAAGGAGTGATAGTTCTTCCAGCAGCCACAGTTCAGGCTCGCGTGGCAAGCAAGAAGGAACAAGACAAGGGCAAGGCGGTCATTCACTCCTTCCCCTACTCCTACCCGCAGGAATTCCCTTTGGAATTGGACGTTCACGTGCAAGTTCGGAAATCGCAGGACGAGCAAGTCAGCATGGTTCTGAAGCTGAACCGCACAGCATCCATGAAGGGCGTCACCAGAGCTGTATACAACTTCAAGGGCGGGGAATTCTACTCGGTCTTCAAACTCTCAGTTGTTGCTCCCCATAAGAACAGGCCCAAGACGGACTTCAGGCTCATGAGGCGGAACTTGACTTGGCACACGTTTTCCCAGAGATGGTCCCGACGGTGGCAAACGTCTTTGCTATCCAGCTCAGAGTGGCTTCCGCGGTCAATCCCCTGGAGTTTCCCAAGTCTCCCACGCCGAGTGAGGTCTCCTCCTGGCGGGGAGACTCGGGCCCGCCGAAGTATCTCCTCATTCAGCAAGCCTACGGCATCATGGTGGAAAAGGTCCAGCCGCTGGATAACCTCCCACCGCATCTACGCCCCAGCATGGACGAGTGCTACCTGCTGATTCTCCTAGTACTCAAATCGGCGCTCCTAGGATACTATGTACGAGACTGTGGTTGGTCCAACCTGGGCAGACGAATCTCGCCGGACTCCAGCACGGATCTGCCCTTCTTTCTTGCTCTCGACACGTCGGCCTGGCACAAACGCACGCCTCCGGCTCCTCAACAAGCCACAACTTCAACCGCAGATCATGTCCGAGGACTCTTCTCGACCCTAGAGTACCTGGCGGAGGACAAGCCGGCAATCCAGGCAGCCAAACAAGCCTTCACGCATCATCAGCGACAGGTCCCTCCTCTTGTCCAGCACTTCTTCTCCCTGCTCCGGACTCCGGTGGGCAAAGAAAAGGCAGAGAGAATCTTTAAGGACACGTCTCTGGCGCTCTCTGCTGATGTGTGGGACGCCTTCAGCTAACCTGCACTATGCAGCCATTTCGTGTGAGGTCCCCTCCTGAAACGGCAAGCCGGGACAAGTGTCCGGCACAAGCACCCAAGCTACCTTTTCAACTCTCGCTACGGCACAAAAACAAGCTGACTGGTTTTCTAGGCCGGCTCAATGCGCATTTAGCACAGCACGATGCCTGCGTGCTTCAAGACTAGCTCAGCTCAGGTCACGAGCTCACAGGCTTGGCGCTCAGTCACCAACTCTGCTTTAGCCCACAAACGCAAGGCTGAAGCAACATCTGTGTATGTGACTCCAGTCATTTCCATCCAATGTCGCGTGAGGTCTCCTCCTGACAGCCATTTCAGATAGGCAAATAGCCCTCTCTGCCCCCTGCGCCATGGATCTGGCTGCTCCCTACATCAGGCTTCGAGGCCCGGAACACAGCGTTTGCCTTGAACGCAATGGCCTATTCAGAATGCAGGATCCGGAACCGCGGTGCAACTTCGAACCATCAATCACTGACAACAAAGCAATGGACGACATCCACGCGCAGACCCAGGCCGCCTTCTACAATCGAGTACAATGGACGACGCAAGATCACAGACTGGCATCGGAATGGAGCGCCTTGATGGCCGAGCACCCGGATCATTCCTTCCCCAATTCAGTTGCCTACTGGCCAAAATGGGACTCCACGGTGGTGTTCCGTGATGACTACTGCACGCTGATGCTTGGCACCCAGCGCACTGCTCTCGACATACCTGAACTCAAAGCGCACCAGGTTGATATCATCGTGACTCTCAACGCATCATCGCGCTTCAGGGAGAGTTATGACACAGATGCCGATTGGCAGTTCATGTACCAAATGGAGGGCATCTCCAACTTGCGCTACCATCTCTCGGACGTGCGCATCTCTCGGAACGATCAAGGCTTCCATGATGTGGTGTCAAATCTTGCCAGGACCTGGATCAGGATGATCGACGAAATTGAGGGCCAGGAGTGCAGCCGCACCAACCGATGGTCATCCTGTTCCATTGTCTTGCGGGCATCAATCGCTCGACTTCCGCCCTCTGTGCCTACCTGATTGTTCGCTACCACCTCACTGCTCAACAAGCGATAGCGATTCTACTCTCGGCTAGGCCAGGTCAACGCTACTGGCAGGAAAGAGATCAATTCCCTCTCGCGCTACACTGGCTCTCCAGAGAATGCAAGAAGTCTGTTCTGGGGTACCTATGCATGGCCTGTGGAGACGCATTCAGACCGACACCAGACGATGACCCTCAGGACATGGACGACTTCGACGAGTGAGGTCCCCTCCTGTCGAACCCCACCTTTTCCTTACGTTCTTTAGAGGCGACTGTACTGACAACGCAAATTTGTGCAGAAAACGCGTGTTACCCCTGATCATCTTCATCATGCATTAATCGCTTGCAACTGCCCTCTTCTGGCTTCTGCTCAGGTTTCGCCATGCCCCGCCTCACATCGAGGATTTCGCCTCAGCCTCAACCAGCTGAGGTCATCATGCCAAAGACACATTCAGAGCAGCTCTTTCTTCTCTACCTCAGAGCTCACAGCTCAAGCCATCGTTAGTAGCGGCCCTGAACGAGTGAGGTTCCCTCCTGTTCTACTGCTAACTGGCCATGTCAGCGCCGGAGGAAGGCAATTCACATCGAGAACCCCGACACAGCGAAGACAAGCCCTCCAAGAGACGACATCCTCACGCCAAGAGGCATCAGGCGGACTCAGACTCCCGTCTGATCACGGAGGCTGACCTGGACTCTGAGGCTTCTTCCCTTCAGGATGATGACGACCTAGTGGAATCCCTGTCAAGGAGCTCCTCAAGACGGACAGCCTCTTCCCGGAACCAGCCCGCCCAACTGGCCCCAGGAGGCCCGCCTCCGCCCACTCCCATAACAACCAAGGCACTCTCGCCGGCGAACCAGGCTCAAACCGTACCCAAAGCCACCCAGCAGGCCTACCAGCCGTCGGGCCCCCCTCCCCCGACTCCGGTTCACCAGCCTTTCCAAGCGCAGGACTACTCAGGCCATAGCTCCCCTCCCATGACGGAAGGTGCTCCCAGAACCACGGCACGTCCCTCCTCGACAAGTGGCACTTCAACGTCGGGGGCCTCAATGTCTCCCCCAGCCGCAGCTCATCCTCATCCCGCGCAAGAAGCTGCAACGCTAGTGGGCACTTGGATCATCACTCCTGGACCGATTGTCTCCCTTGCTCCTAACCCCTTCAGCCCGTGGTCCCCCCCAGCGCGCACCTCGGTACTGTCTGCCACAGGAAGCCCACTTCCTCCGGGCACAGTCCAGACCTGGATAATTACCGAAGGCCCCCTTGTCCCAAGACGAGATCCGCAGGAGTGAGGCATGCACAGAGCTCAATTTTGGCACTCCCTGCGAGTGAGGTCACCTCCTGCTAGGGAGTGCATGTGTCACTGCTTACACCTTTTCAACCCAGCAGTATCTCAGAAACGAAATCCAGCCGCGCATCACACTGCTACCGCTGCCTAGACTTAGTCCTCGACGTGCCACACCGAAGCCATGCTCTATGCACCGACAAGCCAAGGTGGGACGCTCTACCACAGACAAAGCCGGCTCCTCACTCTTAGTCTTCCTCTGCAGCACAAACTGCCGTAGCACAATCCAGCTGATTCGAGTTGCCAAGAACTGATAGCTTTCACCAACCCTCTCTCCAGGCTCAAAGGCAGAAAAGCGAGGTCACCTCCTGCTGCCTAGCCCCCCCTCTCAAACCCTGCGTCATGTTGCATACATGCCCGTTGCTCCCGCTACGACCAGACTCATCGACGATGCCAATGAAGTCCAAGCTCGCCGCGCTGAACCTCTTCTGCAAGGCAATGCTGTACACAGGCAAGAGAACCAGTGATCCGGATGCAAACCTCTACCTCTCGGATGAGGCCAAGGGACTTGCTCGACGTGAGAACTGTATGCTGGCTCCAACCCTGAGACTGGCAGCACGCAGCTACAACTGGATTCGACTTCTCTCCCAATCAGCTCAGCCTAATCTTCCCTTGCTGGCCGAAGCTGAGATGGCATCCCTATTATCACCCACGGAGCCTCCCCCTCATCTCAAGCACTACGAGGCGGAACGGAGCTCACTTACCTTGCAGATGATACTCGAAACGGTGCATATCTACACTGAAGAGGAGACCATGGAGCCGGACGACTTCAAGCTAGCCGCCCTTATCATTTCCCAGACTCTGTACAATCTGGGAATGGGCGGGCAAACCGTCAGGGACATTGTCAATGGCGCTGCCCAGCATCTGCGCTGGATCTTACCCAGTGACTCCACACGAGCTCTGAACGGAATACACCTTTGTCTCTTCCCTTCGGATATCTCGCCGTGGCCGCGAGAGGCAGACACCAATCCACATACTCAAAGTGACGAACATGCATTGGGCATCCTCGACGCAGAAATTCACATGCTACAGCGAGCGTCCAAGATTTACCGGACCATGGCCATGGTCGACTTCATGGTCGCCCGAGCAAGAGGAGCACGAGTGCCAGACGAAGTCTGCCCCAGCGAACCCTGGGACGTCCTGCGACAGGATCAAGCCATGGCACTCCTTTCATATGCGGAGCACTTGACGGAACTCCATGCTCTCCTGACCACTGATGCGTACCAAAAGATGCGTACAGACCTCCGCCTGGGCAGAACCTGGCTATCGCGACCCATCACAGCATCCGAACTGGCCTCGCTTGAAGCAATATGGCACAATACCACGATACCAGAGAGTTTTGCCAAGCTACACCTCACTCTCCAGCTCAAAGGGCAAATTGCTGCACACCTTCCGGAAGACTCCAGAGCACAGGACAGACTACTTACCATACTCTCTCCCCTGGAGAATGACGTCCTGGACCAGGCCTTCCCCTGGATTCTGGCCTTTAAGATGCTCACGCCTGAGCGCAGGATGATATTCCGATATGCTCTTCTTACGGCAGCGGGCCCCTCGGCAACAGCGCCGGTTACGCAGACCGAGTGAGGTCCCCTCCTGGTCAGCTACTTAACAAACCTAGTCAACTTCTTTCTCACAAGAAGATCGATGACGCCTGCTGCTAACAGACAAAGGAGAATTATTCCCGCTACTCTGCGCCTCTCCCAAACACAAATCTAGACACCCCTCTCCCTCTCCGAGCAGAGCCTCAGGTCCTTAACCAGAAAGAGGGAAACACGCACCAGCGCCAGCGCCTCAGCTCTGCCCACCTTCAGCTTGAACTCTGCTGCGCAACCCTACCCCTGCAGCTTAGCCCGAGAGAGGCCTTCCTTGAATTTCACCTCCTGGTTCCTTACCTTCGGCCTAAAAGCACCAAGGCAGCTGTGTTTGCTCCGGCTAACATCAGAGCCTTCATACGAGTGAGGTCCCCTCCTGTATGAGCCTGACCATGGAGGCCCTCCCTCCAGTACTGAGTAGGGATAAAACCATGGAGGTGCTTCTGGAATCCCTTTTCCTCCCGCTTCCGGTTTACCCTGCATCCTCCCTGGGAGACCACGAGGCCAGCACTATACAAATGGCATCTACACGCATCCCGGCAGAAGACGCCCTCCGGCACTCGGACCGTCAGATACGCATAGCTTCCCGCACCTGCAGCTTCATGAAACTGCTCACGGAGAAGATCAACTGGAGACTGGGCGACCTTCGACTCTACCTCCCCAAGACTGCCGCTCGACAGCTAGCAGCCAAACGTAAGCACGAGGAAATGATGCTCCACGAGCCTCAGGAGAACACTCTGACCTACATTCGGCGGCGTCAGCTCATCTTCATATCTCAGGCGATCAGAGACTACACAAATGATGGCCCAGGCCAAAACTCTTTTCAGATCGAAGATGCGGAGAATACCGCACTTCGAATTTGGACGTACCTAACCCGCCACTTTGCCAAAGGAGAGATCAACTTTATGATAGACACCGCCTTGTCGCATCTCCACCTCCTGATGAAGTCGGCGACACCATGTCTGATGTCAAGCATGGAGCAGTCGCAGCCGTCCATGGCTCCGGGACAAGGTCAGAGTTAGTTTCCCCCACATCTAGGCCTACCCGAAGACAAACACTTGGATCTCCAATACTTCGACTTTCAGGCACTCAGGCGCGCGTCGACGATATACCGAGTACAGCAGCTTCTCAAGATATCTCACTCAACCCAGGGCGGTGAGTCGCCCATCACCAATGGCTGGCGCTTCCAGCAACAAGCGCAACACCTCGACTCATTGCCCTATGACAAGCATCTCCAGGCCTTGCTGCCACACCTCCCGGACTACCAGGACCAACTCCGAGAGAACCTGGTGTTGTACAGGAAATGGCTCCTACGAGACATCACTGAAGAGGAGACGGCCTGGGCCCGTGACACACTTTTAGAGTCGGCAGTCTCGAGAGGAGAACTCCGCGAACTTTTCGAGCATGCTCTCCTTAAGCAGGTAAACCATACACTTCAGGCCAGTGCTGAGTCTCCTCACCGCGTTGATTCTACTCCGAACTTCCAAAATAGCATGGCTCTTCGCTTCTACCAAATCATCAATCCTTTACATGACGACGTCTACGAGGAGTACAAGCCGTTTGCGATCGTCTATAAGATGCTCACTCCCCCGAACCGCCAACGGGCTCGATCACTTCATCGTACTTTGTCGCACGAGAGGCACCAGTCCTTCCTTCGTCTTTTTGAACCCTAGCCTGCTAGCAACTTTGCTTGTGAGGTCACCTCCTGCAAAGTAGAGCACCAGGTTAGCAACGTCTCTGTCTAACTAGGACACCAGCAGCCTTTAGCAAGCCAAGATAAAGCAGCGGAAAAGTCTCCATCTCCAACTGCAGCACAGTCCCTTCTCACTAAGATCACAGCGGCATTCTCCGGCAATGAGGTCTTTCTGCGGATAGTTGGAGCCTGCTGCAGAGCCAATGCCTCAGCCTTGGCTGATTCACCTAGTAACACATTCAAGTCTGCAGCTTTCTGCTTTCATTGAAGCTTGCCACAGCCGGGCTCAGCCTCTCCACACAGGCTGGCCACGTGAGGTCTCCATCCAGCTAGCAAACAAGCCATGCCTTCACCGTCTCGCGAGATTCTGCTCGAGATTCTCCTGAAGTCGCTCCACGTCCCACTGACCATCTACCTACCCGACGGCATCAGTGAGCACATGGCCACATCAGCCTCAGCAACAACTCATCTTGCCCCGAGGAGGCTCCTCTTCACTACAGAAGACCTTGAACGCACGGCAGAACGAAGCATGCGAGTAGCATCACGTCTCTGCAGCTTCATATGTCACTTGGATCGGTACCTGGCTTGGCGCGAGGGCAGACACACAGCCCTGCCCCTAGAGGCTAGCCCACGTATCTTGGCAGGTAAGCGCAAGCACATTGACGACGAGCAGCCTTCGACGCACCTACCCCGGAGTATGGGGCCCCTCCAGCGCCAGCAAATCATGTACCTCACCCTCATGATCCACAACTACACAAAAGACGGCGAAGGCTCGCCGTCCTTGAGCACGTCTGAAGCTGATCAGGCTGGTGCTTTAACCTGGCATTATCTTACCGGGAAGCTCTCGCAATCAGAGCTGAATGCCATTCTGCTCCGCACTTTGGAGCAAGCCAAGGTCATTCTGAGGTCTGAATTCACTCCAGCACATCAACGGAACCTACTCCAGCTGCATCCCCAAACGACGGCGGAGACCTGGCAAGGCCAAGCATATTTCCCCCTAGGCCTCCGGCTTCAAGACCCACATCAGCTTGATCTTGAAGCATATGATTTCAGAACGCTCAAAAGAGCATCACTTCAGCTTCGCCTACTACAACAACTGCGGACTATTACGGCCTCCACACCTACATCGGCCAGCGACCAGATCCGAGATGGCTGGGATTTCCTTGAACAAGACCGTGATCTCTCAAAGCTTGACTACGAGGACTACCACACCAAATTGGTTTCAATGATCCCGCACTATCAGGAGACACTCCGAGAGATCCTGACACTGTATCGCCTATGGCTGTCCACCCCTCTGTCCGATGAGGACTTCCATTGGGTGCGCAACCTGGTAGCGAATCAGCTACTACCTAGAGATACTCTGCATCGCTACTTCGCTGACAGTCTCTGGCAACAAATACGACACAGATATGGAGGAGACCAAGGAGATTACGAGCAGGCCCAAGGAGTCATCACAATTCTTTCCCCGCTCCACGACCAGGTCTATGATGACTATAAGAACTTTGCTGTGGCGCTGACACTGCTCCTCGTTCGACATCGTCAACGTCTGAAACAGACGCTAGACGACAAAATTCGGGGCTAGGGACCATCCGAGCACCACAGACTTCCAAACGAGTGAGGTCCCCTCCTGTTCGCTGCACTATCTTCCCAAATTGCGGGGAAAAAGCCTGTAGCTCCAATCTTTCCACGTCAAGCCTCACAAGCACAGCTCTTCTCGCAAAGTTTTCCCTCAGGTTCGCACGAGTGAGGTCCCCTCCTGGCGAACTTCCACCTAGGCCCATGGCAGACCTTCACCCCGTTCTCAGCCGTGAACAGGCAATGGAGGTACTTCTTGAGTCTCTATTCCTACCGCTGCCGGTTTACCCTACAACTCCATCTGGTGCCGCCGCAGCAAGCAATCTGGACCTGGCATCCTCACGCACCCCTGCGGGAGAAGCGATCCCACACTTGAACCGCCAGATACGGATAGCCTCGCGCACCTGCAGTTTCTTGAAGCTGCTCGCGGAGAAAGTTCACCGGCACATGGGAGACTTGCGGCTCTACCTTCCCAAAACCGCACCTCGAAACTTGGCCGCAAAACGGAAGCATGAAGAGATGATGCTGACAGAGCCTCGCTCTCCTACTCTGACGTACCATCAGAAGCGCCAGCTCCTCTTCATCTCTCAGGCGATTCGAGACTACACCAACGATGGCCCTGGCCAGAACTCCTTCCAGCTCGAAGATGCGGAACCTACCACCCAGCGCATCTGGACGTACCTGACGCGCCACTTCGGCCAAGGTGAGGTGCACTTTATGATTGCTAACGCCCTGTCGCATCTACACCTTCTCATGCGATCGTCAACTCCATGCCTACTCTCAGGCATTGAGCAGTCACAGCCATCGTATGCTCCAGGACAGGGCTCGGACTACTTCCCTGTCAATCTTCGTCTGCACGATGACAAGCAACTGGACCTTCAATACTTCGACCTGCAGGCGCTAAGGCGAGCCTCCACAGTATACCGGGTGCAGCAGCTGCTCAAAGTCTCTTCTTCCGCCGAAGGGGCATCGCCAGTTAAGAATGGATGGCGCTTTCAACATCAGGACCATCACCTCAATGGTTTGTCCTACGACCAACATCTCCTGGCTCTGCTGCCTCATCTTACTCACTACCAGGACCAAATTCGCGAAGATTTGGTCACCTACAGGCAGTGGCTGCTTCGAGAAATCAACGCAGAGGAAGTTTCTTGGATTCAATCCTTGATCGCGGACACGGTTATCTCGCGAGGTGAACTACTGGAGCTCTTCGAGGATGCCCTGCTAAAGCAAGTCAACTCTGCATTTCAAGCTAATGCTGGTATTCCTAACCCTGAGGATCATTCTCAAGACTTCCAGAACAGCATGGCCCTCCGCTTCTATCAAATCATCAATCCGCTCTATGATGACATCTACGAAGAGCACAAGCCCTATGCAATAGTGTTCAAGATGCTCACCTCCTCTCATCGTGGACGGCTTCGGTCCCTCCTTCGAGCTCGAGAAGCTGTCATTCTGGCGTCCCCACATCGGACAACCAGCCTGGTTCCAGTATGCGAGTGAGGTCGCCTCCAGCAAACTGAACCATCAAATCCCTAAGTTCCTCTAGTCCGAATTCTGGACTTAATCACACCTCCAGACCACTGCTCGCACTGCAGAAGAAAAGCCTCCATGCCTTATAATGCACAAGCGCCAGCCTGCTAAGCTGATGCCCCCCAGACTCGGCCTGCCCGCCAGCTTGCCTGCTGAGGTTGAGGACCAATCTCGCAGAGAAGTGTACAGAAGCGCAACCCGCCTGGCTACAATGGCCAGGACATCGAAACAGACCAGGTCCCGAACGAGTAGGTCACTTAATTTTCACCCTCGATGCCCGCCAAGGTGCGGGACATAACCCGCACATGCGTTCGAAATGAAATGAAATGAAAGTAGTAGTAGTAGTAGTAGTAGTAGTAGTAGTAGTAGTAGTAGTAGGAGTAGGAGTAGGAGAAGTAGTAGAAGCAGTAGTAGTAGTAGTAGTAGTAGTAGTAGTAGTAGTAGTAGTAGTACTAGTACTCGTACTCGTACTAGTACTAGTACTAGTACTTGTACTACTCCCTGCAAAGGGGGTCCCTTCGGGGGGGGGGGGGCAAAGGGTCAAAGCCCTCAAGCCCCCCTTTAGCCCCCCTTTAGGCCACCCTTTAAGCCCCCCTTAAGCCCCCCCCTTAAGCCCCCCCTTAAAGCCCCCTTGAAGCCCCCCCTTCAAGCCCCCTTTTAAGCCCCCCTTTAAGCCCCCCTCTAATACTTGCTGGGCCTTTTTTGGAGGGTTTGGGCAGCAGTTTAAAAAGCGTAATACTTGCTGGGCCTTTTGCGGAGGGTTTGGCAGCAGTTTAAGAGGCCTGATACTTGCTGGGCCTTTTGTGGAGGGTTTGGGCAGCAGTTTAAAAGGCGTAATACTTGCTGGGCTTTCTGTGGAGGATTTAGGCAGCAGTTTAAGAGGCCGAATACTCGCTGGGCCTTTTGTGGAGGGTTGGGGCAGCAGTTTAAGACGTCTAAGAGGCTTAATACGAGGATTTAAGCAGCAGTTTTAGGGGCCTAATGCGAGCATCGTGTTTGCAAATGGGGGGGGCTGTGCCCCCCCCAACCCCCCCGCTTCTTTAAGCCGGGCAAACTCGCGTGGAAGCATATGAATCATGTCCAAAACAAAACAAAACACGCGGTTCTCGGCTTAGCCCCGCGCCACGTCACTGCTATGCAAATGGGGGGGGGCTGCGCCCCCCCCAACCCCCCCGCTTTTTTCTGCCGGGCAAGCTCGCGTGGAATCATATGAATCATCTCTGAAAAAAAACATGGGGTTCTCGGCTTAGCCCCGCGCCACGTCACTGCTATGAACTCACTGCTCCTTGAAACTCGAGTAATGAACACAAAAAACAAAAGAAGAAGCGAGCGGGGTGGAATTGCCCTTAAGCTCCCCTTTAAAAAGGGGTAGGGGATCAAAACAAAATTATTTGGGATCAAAAAAAATTTATTTCTAGGCGGATCAAAAAAAAACTTATTTGGGATCAAAAAATAATTTACTGAAGGCTTTGAAGGCTTCTTGCAAGCGAAGCGGAGGCCGTAAACGCGCAGAAATGCAGCAGTTCTGGCCGTTCGCAAGCTCTAAATACCGAAAAAACACAGCATTTATGCAGGAACTACTGAAAATAGCAGCATTTCTGAGTTCCCAGAGAGGCTGCAGATATTGTAAATAGCAGCAGTTCTGCGCTTTCAGAAGCTGGAAATACTGTAAACTGCAGCATTTCTGAGTTTCCAGAGGCTGCAAATACTGAAAATAGCAGAATTTCTGCGATTTCAGAGGCTGGAAATACTGTAAATAGCAGCATTTCTGAGTTTGCAGAGGCTGCAAATCAATGCTGGCATCTTGGCATTAGAAGTTTCCAAAAAATGCGTATACTCTGAAGCATGTATATTATGGCATAGTATTGTATATTCTTGTATAGTATTGTATGACATTGTATATTCTTGAATATTTTTGCATATTGTCATACATATTGTTGAGTATTACTGTATTGTCGTGTGTTTTCTTGTGTTTTTGTATAATATTTTATATTTGTTGCATATTGTTGAATGTAATTGTATATTTTCAAAATTATTGTGTATTATTCTCTTTTTTGTAGATTACTGTACAGTATTGTATATTGTTGAATTTTCTTTGTATATTATTGCAGATTATTCTATATTATAGTATATTATTGTATGTTAGTGTATATTATGTCTATTATTGTATATTATTGTATACTATGTTACATTATTGTAAGTCATTGAGTTTTTTTGCTTTTCTATATTACTGTATATGTTTGTATATTTTCCAAAATTATTGTATATATTGTTGTATATTATTGAATATTTTTGTATATTATTGTATATTGTTGTCGATTATTGAATACTATTGTCAATTACTGAAAATTGTTGTAAGTTACTTTTGTTTTACGTGTATATTGCCGCCTCTTCTTGTATATACTTGAAAATTGTTGTATTTTGTGTATTGTTATATTATGCGAAAAAGTTGAAGCAAGCTTGCCGGGACTAAGAAAACAGCGGGCGGGTTGGGGGGGGGCGCAGGCCCCCCCCCCATTGGCAAACACAACGCTCGCATCATTGGTTTGGAAAGGATATTCATATGCTTTGAAGCAAGCTTGCCCGGCTTTCAAAAACAGCGGGCCCCATTTGCAAACACAATGCTCGCATCATGGGTTTGGAAGGGATTCATACGCGTTGAACAAGCTTGCCCGGCGCCAAACAAACAATAAATATGTATTGTGTATTATGAGTTTTATATAAAATAGCATTAAATAGCATTAAATATATACATCTACGCTTTCTTATAACGATTTCTTATATTCTTATGATACAAAGGTATACTATACGATATTGTGTTCTATGATACTCTATTCCACTGTATAATATTATTGTACTTTGTTTTAATATATACACATACATATATATATATATATTATAACATATGATGTTATGTTATGTTTGCTACAGAACTGAATATACCATAATGACCAAAAACTAATGAATACAAAACAAACTTTGACCACGGGACCGGGAAGCCACGGGACCAGAGGGCCAGAGGACCGGAGGACCGGAGGACCAGAGGACCACGTGACCAGAGGACCTTAGGAGCACAGCACCAAGCAACCAGAAGGCCAGAATACGTATGCTGTGAAGCAAGCTGGCACGACTTCTTCCTTGCTTTCTTTCTTTTGTTATTTCTTGTCTTTTTCTTTCTTTCTTGATTCCTTCCTTCCTTTTCCTTTTCCTTTCCTTTCCTTTCTCTCCTCTCCTCTCCTTGCCTTTCCTTTCCTTGCCTTTCCTTCCTTCCCTGCTTCCTTGCTTCCTTGCTTCCTTGCTTCCTTGCTTCCTTGCTTCCTTGCTTCCTTGCTTCCTTCCTTCCTTCCTTCCTTTCTTCCTTCCTTCCTTCCTGGCCTTCCGTCCTTTCGCCCTTCCTTCCCTCCCTCCCTCCTTTTCTCCCTCCCTCCATCCCATTTTCTCTTTCTGCGTCGGAAGAACAGAATAATTTTTTTGATCCTAAAAAAATTTTTTCTTGATCCTAAATAAATTTTTTCTTGATCCTAAATAAATTTTTTTTGATCCGCATCCCTTTAAAAAGAGTCTCACTTCTCTGGTTTCGAAGAATGAAACCCAAAAAACAAAACTAGATTCGAGGGGGGTGGAATTTAGAATAAATTCCCTTCTTTCTTTTCGTAAAGGGAAATGAATGTTTAGAGTCTCACTTCTCTGGTTTCGATGAATGAAATCCAAAAACAAAAACAAAATGTAAAACAAGATTCGAGGGGGGTGGAATTTAGAATACATTCCCTTCTTTCGCTTCGTAAAGGGAAATGTATGTTTAGAGTCTCACTTCTCTGGTTTCGAATAATGAAATCCAAAAAAAATAGAAAAATATAACAAGATTCGAGGGGGGGTGGAATTTAGAATAAATTCCTCTCTCTCTCTCTCTCTCTCTCGCTCTCTCTCTCTCTCTCTCTCTCTCTCTCTCTCTCTCTCTCTCTCTCTCTCTCTCTCTCTCTCTCTCTCTCTCTCTCTCTCGTTTCGAAGAACGAAATCCAAAAAGCAAAACAAGATTCGAGGGGGGTGGAATTTAGAATAAATCCCTTCAGTAAAGCCCTCCCCCTTAAGCCTCTCTAGCCCCGCCCCCCTTTAAGCCCCCCCCTTTACCTTTAAGCTCCCTTCAAAGCCGCCTTGAAGCCCCCCTTCAAGCCCCCCTTTAAGCCCCCCTTGAAGCCACCTACAAGCCCCCCTTTAAGCCCCCCTTTAAGCCCCCCCTTGAAGCCCCCCTTAAAGCCCCCCTTCAAGCCCCCTTCAAGCCCCCCCCCCTTAAGCCGCCCTTAAGCCCCCCCTTAAGCCCCCCCTTAAGTCCCCCCTTAAGCTCCCTTAAACCCCCCCTTAAGCCCCCCCTTAAGCCCCCCTTTGAGCAAAGGTGGTGGGCCCATCAAGAACAAAAGTGTAGGCCCATCACGCTTCACGCGTGGCTTCGCACTTCGCGTGGCTTCGTGTGGCTTCCGCACGTGGTTGCGCGCATGGCATCGCATGTCGCTTGTGTGGCTTTCGCGGCCTCGCGCGTGGCTTCGCGCGTGCGCGTGGCTTCGCTCAAGTGAACTTCGCATGTAGGTGTCAAAAGCCTGGTACTTCGAACAAAACCCCAGAAGCAAAGGACATTGCACTCTGGCTTCGCGCGCACGCGTGGCTTCGCGTGCGTGGCTTCGCGCGCGTGACTTCGCGCGTGTGGCTTCGCGCGCGTGGCTTCGCGCGCGTGGCTTCGCGCGCGCGGCCTCGCTCGCGGCTTCGCGCGCGCGGCTTCGCGCGCGTGGCTTCGCGTGCGCGGCTTCGCGTGCGCGGCTTCGCGCGGGGGCGGGTTTCGCGCACGTGGCTTCGCGCGCGCGGCCTCGCGCGGGGCTTCGCGCGCATGGCTTCGCGCGCGGGCTTCGCGCGGCTTCGCGCGCGGGCTTCGCGCGCTTCGCGGCTGCCTGCGCCCGACCCCTGAGCGGACCATTGTGGGGTTATCCACGAGTAGCCAACGCTACCGTAGCGGTCGATGTTCGACTATGGTCATAACCGAAACATGCGGTAAACAACCAGTGCCGACCCTCCCGCAGGGGGGGTAGGCCTGTTTGCCCCATGGTGATCAGCCAGTGGGGTCTTAAGGGGACACCGCCCTCTGCACAGGCAACGTAGAGGCGCACGGTGTTCGCCGTACCGAAGGTTCTTACCCCATGGTGATCAGCCAGTGGAGCTATCCCAGAGTAGCCAAGGGCTACCAATTCCATCACTCTTGACAGGTTCTGTCCCCCCAACAAGGCATGGCGCCTTAGGAGGGAGCACTGACGACACTCGGGCCACGTTTGTGTTGGCAGAGTGCCAGCGCCTTAAGGGCTGCATTATTTGCTCGTACTGAATTGCTCCCTCATGCTTATGCCTGCAGGGACAACACGTCACCGCTTTGAGAGCAGAGGGCTCTAGCTCTGTGGGATTCCGATGACCGTACATCTTGCACCAAAGGCTAGTAAGCTTGGATCTGTAGGGCTGTAGGGAGCCTCGAGTAGGCAAGCCTTGCTGGCGGCCCGTTGCACCGTAGCCCAGCACCTGGTGCCAGAGCAAAGGGCGTTGGCCGGATGCCATCAGACGCGGAGGAGTTGCCAGAGTGAGGTATTGTTTGCTGCATGCCGCCGCGGAGGGCTCCGTGGCACTTGGCATATCTAGAAAACCCTCGATTGGGAGGCCACCCTAGTTGGTTCCATCTTGGCGCGCAGTGTGCAACCAATTTTAAGTATCCCGCAGTCGCCCTTGTGGCCCCAACGGAAATGGAAGATTAACGTTGAGAGCACAGACATTGGTTATTAGTCCCATGCCGCCGGGGTATTCGCATCGCCTGGCCTACTAGGCCCTCCTTTCGCCGCTGGCGGTGCTTGCGGTGGTATCATAACCTGATGTGGCACACTGCCTTGCGGGTAAGCATCGAGGGACATCCAGGTAACGTTGGTATTGGGATCCCAGACCACTATGTAGATCCCTTGCTGCAGCACCGCACTGGCAGTTTTAACCGGAGTGCACGGCCGCCCTGGGTAATGTGCCAGGCGCTTTAGGTTCAGCAGATGCCACAGGCCCGCTCACTGCCAGGGGCCATCCCAGCCGTCTTTATGACGCCACCCTTGTTTAGAAGACACTGCTTCTTCATGCGACACATGACTTGCAGACCAATATTTGACTCCAATGGGGTTCGCCAAGGGGGTCCGGCAGTTGCTTGTGTTCCGGCTCCCGGCTGCTCCAATAGTTCTTCCTCCTCCGCCCCCCATGGGGGGACACCCTTGCTATTGGCACGCTAGCCAGTTGCGCCACCGTGGTTTTGGCAGCACCCCACAGCGTATTGGCAGCCTTTTTGATTTGCCAGGATTGGACCTCTCCATCGGTTTTGTGCCAATAGGGAAAGGACGAGACCCCTTTGAGTGCAGAGGGCTCAGGCACTGTGGGATTCCGACGGCAATACATTTTGTACCAGGGGCTGTTGAGTTGTTGCTTGGTAGGGTGCTTGGCGCGCGCAAGGCCTTTGAGGGCAGCCCAGTGTGCAGTAGCAGCATCATACCACTCCAGACGAGCGCGATTGGGCCCGCGCACGGTTGGTGACGCAATCAGCTTGTTGCAGTGGGCATCTGCCATAGCCGGGAGCCGAAAGGGGATGCATACATCCACTTCCCGCAAGGCTGCCAAGTTCGTCGAGTGTAGCTCCGAAAAACGCCAATTTTGCACTTGCAGTTCCACCTCTTCCCAACTGCTGTGCACAACTAGCAGAGCCTTTTCAGGTGCCGCCACAGAGGGCTCCGTGACATATGGCACTAAAAGAAGCCCTTCCAATGGGAGGAATCAACGGAAGGAAACAACCACTCGAGACGTGACATCAGGCCACTCTAGGTTGTAAATGGACCAGAAGTGCTCCAGAGTTTGGCTGGCCACCGAAGCTGCGAGGGCCTGCCGTATGGCCTCCAGGAAGTGCCCAGGAAATGCGTTCAGCTGGAACACGGAATATTGACGCTGCCCCAACGCATGCGATCCCTCCACGAAAGCATTGACGGCGGGCGTTTGCTCCTTTCGAGCAGCTTCGACACTAGCTCGCCAGGCAGAAGCTACCCACGCGCACAAGCGTGACGCCCTTGTATCACGGGCAGCCCATCCTGATCTTTCTCATATACTGTGTGGGGGCATGTGGGCGTTCGATACGCACGTCCCGCCAATGATGCCACGATGGCCGCCGGGGGCACGTTGACCTGAAGATCAGTAATACGCCTTTCCGTCTCAGGAAACCCTAACACAATGGGCAGACCAGCTGTGCGCCCAGGTAGCGGAATGCCAACAAAAGGGCCCCCATCCAGTAATCCGGATCGCTGTAACATAGCATCGCTTGGGATATCTGCCACAGCAAAGAACAGATCAGCGATGTACTGTGCAGTGGAGAGCTTAAGGCAAATCGGTATGATCGGGTCATAGATTTGCAGGTAGGCTGCAGGGAAAGTTTCCGGCAGGTGAAGGAGCTTGTCAGCGACTTCCAAGAGGGAATTTGGATCAGCTAACCTGCTTGGCAGGCTTTGTAACAGCTCCTCGTAGGTACGGTAGGCGCGGAGCTGCAGCTCATGCGTGGTCAGATGGGTTGAATCGCGGAGGTTGCCATAAAAGCCCACTTACGGACTGGTCGTCTCCCTGTTCAAGCCGCCCCTCCTGCCTGGCCGGCTCGCCCTGAGCTTGACATTGCGGCCCATGGGAAACCGCGCGGGGCTTCGCTTCGGGTGGCTCCGGCGGCGGTCCCGCATTGTCCAGTACCAGTGGGCATGTCTCCTTTTTTGGCGGAGGGGGAGGTGCAGGGGGTTGGGCACGTGGCGAGCCCTTGGGGCCTATGGGCAGGCTGGCGGTTACGCCAGCCTCCGGATTCGGCGTCGGCACAGGGGAGTTGCCTGCTTCCCTTACCTGCACTTCAGCACGCGGCTTCACACAAGGCGGCCTTGAAGCCTCGCGCCCTTCGCCGGGTTCTTCCGACTCGGCTCGCTTAGCGCGTGTCCTGGGGCTGGGGGGAACACGTACTCCCGGCGGGGGGTCTCGAACAAGCGTACCTAAAACGGGTCCTGATTGGGAGCAGGCATGTGGCCGGGAGCTCCCCATCTCCCGGCCTTGGTTGGATTAGAGCGGGGCGTGCAGTCGCGCAAGCCGTGGACCGGCTGCTGAGAGCTGACCTCCTTGGGTTGGCATGCCGCTGCGGAACTTTGGACTCCCGCGGGCACCGGGCTGTTGCCCGCAGCATCGATGGCAGTTTCCAGCGTGGCTTCACTTGTTCGCACTGGAACGAGGCGTAGGCCTTGCAAGGCTTGGTCAATGCCAGCCTTGTGTTCAAAGGGTGCGTCGACCCTCGGCGCCGGTCCTCGCTTCGGCGGTGCCAGCAATTTGGCATCACCCAGGAGGTGTGTGAGGTACTTGGCCGCCCCATCGCTTTCTTTTGCTGCTTGATAGGGCACACAATAGACTGCGCTAGGAAGAGGATCCAGGGTGAGTCCTTGCGCTTGTAAGTCCCAATAAGACTTAGAGCAAAAGTAGGGGGTACGCCCTTGCTCTCATTTTTAAGATCTCGGTACAGAATGTCATGTCCGTCTTTCCAAGAGGCTTTTAGCACCCAGGCAGTGGCCAGTGTGGGCTTGGCAAACAGGTTGATCCCGACTTTGCGATCCTGGGGTAAAAGGTAAAAGGATGTCAGCAACCCTCTGCTCCCGAAAGGCCTGTTTGTGCGGGGCTCGAGCGACGCCAGGGCGGCCGTCTATGCTCCACAAGCTGGCTTGCGTGCGCAGATATTCCTCGCCGCTAATCAAACCTGCCGACGAGCAAGCCGCCATCTGAAAACACGCACCAACTCCATCCGGATAAGGTGGTGTGAGAAAGATCAACGGGCCCAGTCCACGTGTGAAGGATGAGGTTGCACGAGCGAATCCAGCCTCACTTCGGAACAGGAAGCCCGACGCTCTGCTCGTGACAAAGACACACACGCCAAAGGTGGGTCCCGTCGAACACGCAGTTGTGATTGCACCAAAGTATCGCTTTAAAGCTCCAAAGTTGGCACTTAGGAAATTTTTGAACGCCGCCATATCCCACGTGTTGGATCGCCCTCTCAGAGGGAAGTCAGAGGAGGCTTGGCAGGCTTCCATGAGGCTCATGTTTTGGTCTCCTAGTTCCTCCTCAGGGTAGCTTGAACGCAGCAAGGACTTGATTTGCACCACAATTTTAGCATATTGAGAGACAAAGCCGATGGGGGCATCCTCAAAAATGTGGTGTCCGAAGGTAAGCACAATATCTGCGATCAGCCAGCTGAGTTCAAGACTGGTGCCCAGTTTGCTCTGTCCTTCAGGGTGGTCCTTTACGCTAACCCATCTGCAAGTCTCTAGCCACCTCCCTGCTGGGCTGCGCAGGGGGCGAGCAGACAGGTGATGCAAGCTAGGCCGTTGCGGCATCAGGAGGCTGGCATCCTGCACCCCTAATGCAAAGAGACAGGCCTCCGGGCACCTGCATGCATACAGGACGGCGGAGATCTCCGGTCGGAGGCGCATAGACGTGCTGAGCGAAATGTTGATCGCAGGCCCGCAAATGGGCTTGAGGCCTGCCGCCTGCATAACCGTTTCTGCCTGCATAGGCTTGGCATGGCAGAGACACAGGATAGGCTCAAGCATAGAAACCGCAGTGAATGCAGGCTCGTCAGTGCCTACGCGCACCGTGGATTTGCCCCAAGAGGGCATCTCACCTTGGCCTTTTTTCCAGGTCCCCGGACCATGCTGTATTTGCCTTGTCAAGGCTTCCGGCAAGGTTGCCGGTGTGAAGAGTGTCGATGGGATAGCATTGAGGCCACAAGTCTTTTTCTCGAGCAACTCCGTCACGAAGTGGTAGTTAGGGCGAGATCCTCCTGCCGGCTGCCTGTGATCCCCTATCATAACGTCCAGCGCCTGCCGTATGTGGGCGAGAATGCAGTTGGACCCTGGGGTCCCCACCTGCTGAGCTTCATCTCTTAATAGGATTTCTACATCCTTCAATCTGTTGATGAGCGCAGAATATGGGAAGCTAAGGCTAGCTACAACTGTGCCATGCGTGGCCGCAACTAGCAGTCCACTCCCTGCGTCATGAGCGTCGAATGGGAGCTTATGCGTATCCTTCTCCTTGCTGGCTGGGATTCGCACAATACGGCTCCGGACAAAGCTGTGGCTCCCCGCAGTCAGCCTGTCTGCAGCTTCGACATAAGCCCGCACCGACTCATTACCATGCGCCGTGTAAAGGGTGAGCTTACCGGTGAGCAAGCCACAAGGATCCCCATGAAGGCGCATGAGCGGGTTTTTCCACTGTCTGGCGCTCCTGTGACGAAGACCGAAGAGCGGTTTGCACTCAGTCCATAGGCACACGTGCCTATGAGTGCAGCCGGTGCAGCCAGGTGCCCGTCAGCGCCCCAAAAGGTATCGCAGAGACAAGCAAGAAATGCCGGCCCTGCTGCCAGTGCAAATATCATTGCTCTGTTCCGAGGATCCTGTTCGAGCCTCACAGCATCCGGCGGCAAATGGAGCTTATCTGCTTTCCACAGCGCAGGAGGGCGGGCGCCCTCCCGGCCAAGCGCGAAATTCAGAGGCAAGGTATCGAGGATGCCCGCTAACAGCTGCAGTGTCCATTGCTCCCCATAGACCGGTTCCGCGTCAATCCAGTCCTGCAGATGATCACGGAGCCGGTCCTCATACGCATCTCCGCCAATACGTGAGTCATCCTGGGCCTGTGCCTCATGTTGCCCCCGAAGGACAGGGAGCACACTAGTATGCACCAAGTGTGCCCATGACTCACGCCAATATCCCTTTACCACCATTCTGACCAGGGTCAGCACCAAGTCAACTAAAAAGCTGGGCAACCAGGAAGGTTGGCGAATTGTCTCGATAGGGCTGTCCTCCACTGGCACTCCAAGAGCTACATGCCGCCTCTCAGTAGGCATGTGGAGTAGTGCATCCAAAGGGGTAGACGCCCCGCTAGGGAGCACCACCAGTTGGCTGACCCTGGGCAGGGTCAGCAGGTTCGCTAGTTGATGATGCTGCTCATCCGGGCCAGTTTGAGGTGCACAGGTTGCATCGCCTTACTCTCCCCAACATTCGTTTTAAGCTTTTTAGGGGAGGTGAGTTCCATGTGAACTTCAGGGAAGGTGGTGTTCGTTCCATCGGCCTGCAGGGTGACCAATACGGCGGTTCCTCTGGCCGGCACCTTACCCGCAACGGCAAACCACATTCGACGCCCCTCAGGGACGCCAGTAAGGTCAGGCGTGACCTGCATGAGCGTGGCTTTGGGATATATCCGACGCAACAGCTGGATAGGCCACGTGTTGGCGCCGGGTTTCAATGGCACCGGCACGGAAGCCCGCTTGACTGTGGCCTGCTGCGGGAAATGATATTGCTCAGAAGTTTCCTCCGCTACTTCAGCCTCTGAGGCCATAGCCAAGAATTGATAGCCTAGCATGTCAATGAGTCGCTCAAGCGCCAGATGGGGCAGCCACATGTCAAGCACTAGCTGCATGGTGGGCACGAGCTCTTGGAATTGGGGAGGGAGATCATTGACGTGGGGTTTCAATTCCCGCAGGAGGGCTCCCGCGCACTTAACCCTCAATTCAAGGATGCTCAGCGGGGAAGGGGATGTCACTTGAAGGAAGTTCTCCATATCCGGCCTAGTCACTCTCTTGCCCAGCAAGTCCCTGACGAAGACACGAGCCCGGTCAGTCAGCTGGACCGAGGAACAGGCAACTCCCATCAGCGAAGCCCTGACAGCGCGGTCTAGGAAGGGGTCAGCCAACCCGCAGATTCGTTTGGTCAATTCACTGTAAAGGTAGTCTCCCGGGGTGAGCCGGAACAGCTCCTCGCTGTCAAGGAAGTGTCCATAGGCATGCCCCCCGCTGCCGAAAGTGCCCGCTTCGAAGAAGAAATACAAGCGTGCCCCCTCCAGTGTGGCGCGTGATCTCGCTGCCGCTTCAGGCCGAAAAATACAAAGTTGATCCCCCTGATGATGGACCAAGCTGATAGCACGGCGAAGCTCGGACGCCAGGATATATCGCAGCATCGCCCGTGGCATGGCGATGCCTCCCAGGCGCGCCTCAATGGGAAGAAGTCGCCCTTATAGCTAGGTCTTTGTTGCCGCTCATGCCATGCAATCGCGACCGCTGCCCCGGTGTAGGAGCCAGCAGAGAAACCTCTGAGGCGCAGGTTGCACTTGCCTGCCCTGACGGCACCCAGGCCGAAATGCATAGCCGTCAACGCCGCAGTATGAGGCATGTGCAGATGGGCGAGAGCTGGTGCCATCGTGAGGGCAGCCTCCACTGCGCCTATTCTAGCTTTAACGAGCACGTGCCCAGACTTGAGGGGCTTGTGGCAGCAGCAACAGGGCATGCGATGCATTGCCGCTAGACGAGAGCAGTAGGGGTCTTTGTGTAAGGTCAAATCTCGTATGCTTGCCTTGACTTTCTTTGATTTGCTCCATCTCCAAGCCGGTTATTGCATATGAATTGGCGGTATGGCCCTGGGAAGAGCTGAATCCGAGCCGGTTCACGGCGGCGGCAGCCCAAAGAGGGACCGTGTTCCCGTTGCCCCGGAGCCGGTGCACGCCACCCCACTGTTGTAAAACGCTTTTTCCCTTCGCACCGTACCCATGTACAAATGGTGGGGGAATGGCGTCCGCGAAGCGGTTTGCCATAAACAAATCCGGTCCCGGCAGGATCGCCAATTGAGAATGCGGTCCGCCATATCCGACTAGAAGGGGAGGAACCCTTGCTCATACGGCCACTGCCCCCACGTTCGTACCCCTTTAACCTTCGCCACCGGAGAGGCGCCGAAGGCAATGCACGGCTCCGGCCGACTTGCCTGGAGGTCCGCCGATCGCCATGCAAGCTCATGCACATAGCGACCCAAAAGCGCCCACGCGAACACAAAGTCCGAATGTCGACTCGCTGTCGTGCCTGCTAAGGGGGTATTACGGAGACACTGCATATGGTGGACTCGGTCAAGTGCAATTTCCGCGTGCATGCCCGGCAAGGGGGGGGATACCCCACTGGGCAGGACGATTCTTTGGAACGCTTGAGCAAGAGCCAAACGCAGCATGCTCACCGTGTCCGCCTCAGTACGCGAGGTATCGTAAGCGGCAGGGGACGGCTGACCTGACTCCTGACTGTCGGGGAAAAAGATGACCAAACCGCCATTGGCCTCTAACTGGTCCTCCGACACGCACAACATGCCGACGGAGCCCGGAGATCTAGCCCCGCAAGGGATATGACCGTCCGGTGAACAACTCCACGGTGAGGCAGGAAGTGAGCCACAGGGCTGTGTCTCATCCACCTCCATCTTACCTAGCGGCTCCACCTGCGTGTGGTTAGGTAGGAGGTCCAAAACTGCGAATCTCCGCAGCTCTTCTGCCTCCCATCGGGCCGTGAAGAGGGTGTCATGGTCCAGCAACATTAGGATCGCCCGTGGTGCCAAGATCCTGAGGACGGTCAGAATTTCGGGGGCAGCCCACGTGAAGTGAAGTGCAGCAAGGCCCGCTTCGCGGGTATTCACAAAGAGTGGAAACCACCTTTCTTTGTAGGTGCCCTCCCATTGCATTCTGGCAAGAAGATGTCGAACAAAGAAGGGGAAATGAGGAATGGAGAGGAAGCAACGGCTGTGACTAAGAGGAGGACGTGTGCTCCAGCCCTTTCCGCTTCCTGGAGCTGGGGGAGCAGGCATTTGACCAGAGCTTGGTAATCAACCTCGGGGTGCCATCCTTGCAGGTCAGGTGGTTCACCTACCGCAGCTCCGCCTATTGGCCGTAAAGGCAAAATTGCTTCTGGGACAGGAGTAGGGAAGTTTTGATCAGTCTCCAGCGCCAGCGTAAGGTCGGGGGCTTTTTTTTGGACTGACGCCTCTTTACTACATCAGTAGCACAGTAGGCCGGTCTTGTTGGGCTCGACGTAAAGGGTGAAACAAAGTCAGCGCACACAATCCACCAGACACAACAAGCAACCACCAAGCAAACAAACACCAAAGAAACAAAGCGAGCAATCGCGCTGAACTACTAGATACCCCACGGACTCAGTACTCGAGGTCGTCAATGAAGTCCCGGTTCACAAGGAAGCACAGAGCTTGTGGGGGAATCGCAAATTGCGACATTGCCAGATTCTCAAAACCACCATCATGTAGCCACTGGTGCGACAGCGGTTATTCAAACCGAGGTCATCAGAAGAGGTTCGGATCACGTACTCGTTGTCAAGGACAGACAACCGACACTCAATGGCGAAAGGATGTTGCAAGTCAGACTCCCTAGGGGGGATGAAAGATGTGCATATGCCCCATGGTGGTCAGCCAGTGGGGACTTAACAGCAAGAACAATCAAGGCAAGACCGGCCCAGGGCACTCCATGGTGGTCAGCCAGTGGAGTAGCTCCGAGTTTTGGGTGCTCCATTCACCTTGGCGTACAAGTGCCCACCCAGAGAGGTGTCCGCGCCCGGCACAGGGGGCATATGCCCCATGGAGGTCAGCCAGTGGGGACTTAACAGCAAGAACAATCAAAGCAGGACCGGCCCAGGGTACTCCATGGTGGTCAGCCAGTGGAGTAGCTCCGAGCACAGGGTTCTCCAGTCAACCTGGCGTACAAGTGCCCACCCAGAGAGGTGCCCGCGCACGGCCAGAGGGGGGGCGAGAGTAGCTGCAGCTACCGATTCCACGGGGAGAGTCCACAGCGAGTTACCAAACCCTTAACGCCACAGGGTTTATAATGACAACGAGGAACCTCCCAGTCCAGGCATCTCACACAAGGCCACGCAACCTTGGCGCTGGCCTGCGCATCGGCACGCATCAGGTCCCTCCAAACCCAAACCCGCGAGGTACGTCGGTAAGGAGATGGGAGGGCTCACATCACGTTGGTGCCGAAGTGCAAGGATCTCCATGGTATTGCTACTTTGGTCCAATCAGAGCCTTCAGGTAACATCCACGCGGGCGGGGAGCCCACTTGCCCTGCCGCAGGCCAAGCTCAGACGAGGGTGACCCTCAAGAGCCTCAAGAGGGCCAGGTTGTTCTACAAGTGGGGAATGGCTCCCTGCCAAGTCAGCGGGTGCATAATCTCCACGTAGAAGTGTCCACAGCCAGCGCGCCGAACTGCTAGGTCACCCTGTGCACTCAGTACTCGAAATCGTCGAAGAGGCCGGGAGCACACATGTAGCACCGAGTGCGCAGGTGCGTCGCAAAATGCGACGTTGCCAGATTCACAAAACCACCATCATGCAGCCACCGATGCGAATACATTCAGCACCAGCCAAGGCCGTTCACGAGAAGGTTCACAAGTCCGCCATCACAGGTGGGGCATAGTCGTGCCTTGGCACGGGACGTTGCAGGTGTCAACCTTCTTGATCCGAAGTATAAAGTTGCCCCATGGTGGTCAGCCAGTGGGGACTTAACGGCAAGAACAAAGGGTAGGACCAGCCCAGAGCACTCCATGGTGGTCAGCCAGTGGAGCCTCTCCGAGCACAAGGCGCAACGTTCTTTTGACTCACAAGAGTCCCGACGGCCAAAGCAGGCTTGACTGCTTCGTTCCAATCAGAGCCATCAGGTAAACCCAAGCAGGCGGGGACCCCACCTGCCCCGCAGGAAGCGGGAGAGTCCCCCAGTCGAAACTTCGCACTCAAGGCCAAGCAACTATCTCCTTGGCCGGTGAGGGTTGAGGGTTCAATAACCAGAATCAGACCCTCCATGCCCAAACCGACAGACGTCGGCGAGGAGATGTGAGGGCTCACATCACGCTTGGCCACCTACCGATGGGGAGGTAGTCATGTATGGCTGCTTTGACGCAAGCAGAGATATACACCCAAGCAGGCAGGGAACCCCGCAGCACCCAAGCACAGGCGAGAATGGCTCTCGTGAAGGCCAGGTTGTCCACAGGTGCTCGATGGCACATTGCCGGGGAAGTGGAAACCTGATCTCCGCGTAGAAGTGTCCACAACCCAGAAGCAGCATCCCCTAGCTGGTCTCTCCCAATTGGCATGACGCCGTTGTACGACAAGGGGGTGTCACCGTCCAGACGAGAGATGGTCAACACTCAAGTCCGAGGATTTCCCACACGGTCGTAGCACATAGAAGCAGGCAACCTGCCCACCTAGAGGGGGCAGAGGAAAGGAAGATTGGCCGTTTTACCGATGACAAAGCTGGAACATCCAGGCAGGACCGGTCCAGGGTAGTCCGTGGCAGATGGCCAGTGGAGCAACCACGAAAGAAAGGCCCCCCGTTCCCACAGGCACACCGCGGGGCCGACCCAGAAGGGTGTTCACAGCTGCAAGCTGTAAGCACACAAAAGACAAGCACGATCCAATCCGTGGCATAGACCACGAGAGGGTTGCCAAACCAAGAATATCCGGGGTAGTCTTGCGGCATGTATCGGCGAGGAGATGTGAGGGCTCACATCACGCTAGGCAGCATGCCATGAAAGGACTCAATGGCGCGTTCGCATGGCGTCCGTAGGAGCCCTCAGATGACAGTTTGCTGTCTATTGCCAGGAGCCATCCCAGTCCGGACGCCGGGAGCGATGGCCAGCTGAGGTGGTATGGGAACGCGTACGGCTGGGCATGACCTGCATTGGAGGCAGCTCTTGCTCATCAACCCCCCACTCAGGGATGCCGTCCGGAATGGGGATACGCATGTATCTTGTCATTGAGGTTTGGGCCGCGAGCCACATCACCCGGACAGCTTCCTGGATTTGCCTGTACTGCACAACACCTTCGTCCTTATACTGAAAGGGGAAGGAGGTAACTGCAGCACGCAGGGCCGAAGGATCAGGGTCCTTGGGGGTGCCATGACAGTACATCCTAAACCAGGCAGCCCAGTGAGCGGTGGCTGCGTCACACCACGCATTTTGGGGACGTTGGGGCCCATGCTTGGTGGGTGTGGTGCTGATCCCTTTCCAATGCGCATCAAAGATGACTGGCAGCCGGAAAGGGGCGGAGACATCCACTTCTCGCAAAGCTGCAAGGTCAGTGGTTCGCAGCTCCGAGAAGCGCCAACCATTCACCTGTGCCTCGGGTTCGTCCTCCGCGTCCGACATGTCATCCATCGGGCAGGGAGAGCCTTCGTTAGTTTCGGAAGAGATGCTGACGACCTCCGGCGAGGTTGCTGCAGTGTTCGCTTCCACAGGCGCAGCACAGGGCGAGGAGAGCAAGCACTCTAGGGGCAACACTCGCCGTAGAAAAACAGCCATTCTGTGAGAAGTGTCAGGCCATTCCAAGTTAAAAACTGACCAAAAATGTTCAATGTTTTGGTTGGCCACCGAGGCCGCAAGAGCAAGCCGGATGGCGTCAAGGAAATGGGCAGGGGGGAGGTCCGGCCTAAATTCTTGATAGTGCCTTTGCCCAAGTGTCTCTGTGCCCTGCAGCGTGATGCCTAGGAACGTATTCAGGCTGGGCTGGGCAAGCCTGGCCGTTTCCACGTCCGTGTGCTTAGCAGCTGCGGCCCATGCCTGCAAGGCTTCTTGGGAGGCTTGGCCAGTGACTTGTGGCAGTCCACTGTGCGCGTCCATCACATATTTGGTAGTAGGGCACTTGGGACACCGATAAGCGCGGCCAGCCAAGAAGGCCACCATGGCTGCAGGCGGCACATTGATCTGCAGGTCAGTAATTTTATTGTCAGATTCAGGAAAACCAAGAACAATGGGCAGCCCTGCCGTACGCTCCAGGGGACCTTTTTGGTGGGACTCGAATGCGAGCAGAAGTGCACCCAGCCAATAATCTGGGTCAGCGTAGCTGAGCATTGCAGGAAAACTGGCATTGATGACACTCGGCAAGTCCGACACCGCAGAGAAAAGATCCGCGATGTACTGCGCTGTGGTAAGAAAGCCATACCCCACCAGGGACTCCGAAAGCCTTGCTTTGTCCAGCTGCGGGACCGGGCAATCCAACATTTCAGCAAGGTCGAAATGCTGCAATGCCCCCGACAATCTAAGGCACTGCGTGATGATAGGGTCATAAACCTTCAAATACGCTGCCGGAAACGTTTCAGGCAGATGCAGTAGCGTGTCAGCGATTCCGATCAGCATATCCGAGTCTTGCAGCTGGTTCGGTATGCCGTTCAAAAACACCTCATAGGCCCTATATGCCCAAAGCTGCTGGCAGTGTGTTGTGAGGTGTTGCGAGTCACGCAGGTTCATGTAGGGCCGAGGTTTGACATTCTTACCAAAGTGATGTCCCGCTGCAAGTGCGCGCCACATGAGATCACAGACCGAGGCTGTGTTGCTCTGCATGATGGGTGCGCAGGCTGGGGCGCTGGGATCGCGGGTGCCGCTGGGCTCGCTAGGCCCTCGAGGCGCCAAGTGAGTCCGTGGGAGACTTAGCGCAAGGGGGCTGTGACGCCTCAACCGTCCTAATCCCATCCGGAGATGCTGTGTGCGTGGGCCGTGTCCGGGGGCTGGGTGGACGTCGTACGCCAGGCGGCGGGTCCCTAATGTTGCCGCCACTACGGGGTGGACACGAGGCGGCGCTACCCCCTCCGATCCTGTGATCAACTTCACTAGAGGGAGTCGTCACACCAGCATCCAGAGCAATAGGACTCGCGGCCGGCACAACCGCAGGCTCTTTCGTTGCAGGCTCCTTCGTCAGTGGTCCTC
Source organism: Symbiodinium natans (assembly GCA_905221605.1). Lineage (NCBI taxonomy): Eukaryota > Dinophyceae > Suessiales > Symbiodiniaceae > Symbiodinium > Symbiodinium natans. Next base: position 29,391 of record CAJNDS010000018.1, read on the forward strand.
TCTCCCGCGTTGGGGTGCCGCAAGGGGTTCGGGAAACGTCCCGTTTAGCTGGCGGAGGCGGGCTGATAGCTGCCGCAATGGAGCCCCCCGCGGCCCGAGGCTTGAGCCATGGTGTACCCCACCGCTCGCCATGGCGCGCGTTGGTGGTAGCCTCGCCTTGGGCTGGCGACTGCTGCGGCGTAGGAACCTCGACTGCAGTAGCAACCACCACGTCGGGACTGTTACTACCCGCGGGCACAGGGCTGTTTCCCGGGGAGTCCACATCAATCGCAGTTTCGGAGGCAGCCTTACCCGTACGAACAGGTAGGAGGTGAAGACCACGGGGGGCTCGCAGTATGCCGGCCTTGTGTTCGAAAGCCGGGTCAGCGCGTTGAGCAGATCCCCGCTTGGGCGGCATCCTAATGCTGGTGTCCCCTAGCAAGCAGGTGAGGTACTGGGCGACCCCATCTCCTTCCCTCACCGGCTGGAAGGGGACACAATACACAGCATTGGGCAGGGGCTCCAGGACGAAGCCGCGCGTTTGCAGACTAACAATGGTGCCCGAGTAGGAGTTGGAGGTGAAAGAGGGACTCCCCCATCCTTCTTGCTGAAGTGTGCGGTAAAAAACCTCCCGCTTATCTCCCCAGGTGGCCTTCAAAGCCCACGCTTGATGCAGGGGTGGTGCTTCAAAGAGGTCCAGCCCAACTTTGCGTTCCGCAGGCAGCACGATGCTGGCTACTGTCCGTTCTCGGAAGGCTTGCTTGTGTAATGCCGTTGCAATGCCAGGGCCATCCATGCTCCACAAGCTGGCTTGTGTGCGCACATATTCAGCGCAATCAATCAGGCCCCCGGTTGCGCAGGCCGCCATTTGGAAGCATGCACCTATACCATCAGAGTAGTGCGGTGCCACGAAAACCAAAGCCCCAAGCCCTCTCGTGAAGGAGGAGGTGGCTCGGGCAAACCCTGCCTCGCTACTAAACAGGAATCCAGAAGCCCGACATGTCACAAAGACACATATCCCAAATGTGGGGCCAGTGGAGCAGGCCGTGGTGATAGCGCCGAAGAAGCGTTTAAGGGACCCTATGCGATTCATGAGGAAGGTCCGAAACGTCACAAGGCTCCAAGTGTTGGGCGCGCCAGTCAGCGGGAAGTCTTCCGCGGTTTGGCAGGCTTCAAGTAGGCTCATATCGTCATCGCCCAGTGGGTCTGCGGGGAGACTCAACTGCAGCATAAACTTCATTTGGGTAACAATCCTGGCATACTGAGAGACCATCCCGATAGGGGAGTCAGGATAGACCTGGTGCCCAAAAGTGAGCACAATGTCCGCCAGGACCATGCTGAGGTCGTAGCTTCTGCCTATTTTGGTTTGGGTCTCATCCTGATCTTGCACCCGTACCCATCGACACGTTTCCATCCACCTGCCTGCAAGGCTACGCAGTGGCCGCCCGAGCAGGTGCTGCATCGTGGGACCTGGTGGCATACGTAGCCGAGGGACCCTGCCTATCAGCTCGAAGCGGCACGCCTCCGAGTACCGACATGCGTATAGAATGGCAGCAATCTCAGGAGGGAGGCGCATGGATGAACAGAGCGAGAGGTTGACAGCCGGTCCGACAATGGCCTTCAGCCCGGCGGCCTGCATGACTGTCTCGGCTTGCTTCGGTTTGACGATGCTTATACAGAGAATCGATTCCAGCATCGAGACCGCTGAGAACAACACCTCAGACGCTCCAGAGGAACGGTGGGGCTTGCCCCAAGAGGGCATCTCGCCTTGTCCCTTTTTCCACGGGCCGGAACTTTGGGCCGTTTGCCGCAAAAGGGCCGCAGGCAAGGTGGCTGGCGTGTGGAGGTCGGCAGGGACCGCATTGAGACCACAAATCTTTTGCTCCAACAACTCCGTGACGAAGTGGTAATTGGGTCGCGATCCTCCAGCGGGCTGTCTGTGGTCGCCAATCATGACATCAAGTGCATGCTTGATGTGCGCCAGAATGGTGTTGGAACCAGGCGTGCCCAATTGCTGGGCTTCATCTCGGAGGAGCAACTCAACATCCTTTAGACGGTTAATGAGCTGCGAGTAGGGAAAGCTAAGCCTTGCCACAATCGTACCATGTGTCGTGGCTACAAGTAGCCCCCGGTACAAATCGTGCACATCAAAAGGGAGCTTATGTGTGTCCTTCTCCTTGTTACCCGGTATGCGAACGATGCGGCTGCGAACAAATTCATTGCTAGCAGTCGTGAGCCTATCAACCGCTTCGACATAGGCCCGAACCGATTCATTGCCATGAGCGGTGTACAGGGTGAGCCGGCTCGTCAGGCACGCAAGGAGTACTCCTAGAAACGCGCAGGATCGTGTCTTCCCGCTGCCGGGCGCACCCGTTATGAATACAGAAGTACGATTAGCGGCCAGGCCGTACGAGCACGCTCCCAGCAGCGCTGCCAGGTGTCCGTCCGCCCCCCAAAAGGTATCACAGAGGCACGTAAGGAAGGCGGGACCAACCGCGAGCGCAAAGATGCTGGCTCGAGTCCTCGGATCGTGCTCGTTGCTCAACGAGTCATGGGACAGGCGTAGACACTCCGCATGCCACAGCGCAGGAGTCCGGGCGTCCTCTTGGCCGGGCAGCGGAGAGTCAGGCAGCGTAGCTAACACGCCACTCAGCAGCGTCGGCGTCCATTCTTTGCGATAGGATTGTTCCTCCGCAAGCCAAAGGTTGAGGAAGCTTTGCAAGGGGTTGGAAGCCCCCGGACCCGCAGTAAGCGATGCCTGCGCAGCTTGCGTTTCGTGCTTGCCTCTGAAGACTTGGCAGACCTCCGGGTGAATGAGCTGTGCCCATGTGTCGTGCCAGTTCCCTCTCACCACTAGCCCGATAAGGAGGACAAGCACTAAATCTGTGAGAAAGCCCGGCAACCACTGTGGCTGCCGGATGGCATCAAGAGGCGAGTCTTCTAGCGGAACGCCCAATGCAACATGCTGCCTTTTCCTAGGCATGTGTAACAGAGCATCCCAAAGCGGGGTAGAGGCTCCTCCGGGCAGAACCTCAAGCTGGCTGACTCTCGGCAGTGAGGGTCGTTGCGCGAATTGGTTGTGCTGTTCATCAGTCAAGAGCAGGGCAATGGTTATATTGACTGGCTGCATGGCCTTACTTTCTCCAGGGCCGGTGAAAAGCTTCTTCGAGGCAAGGAGCTCTATAAACATGCCTGGGTAGGCCACATCCCCCTTGTCTTCTCTCAAGGTAACCAGCAAAGCAGTGCCCTTGGCCGGCACTTTACCAGCGACAGCAAACCACTTTTTAGCCCAGTCAGGGACATCCGCCAACTCCGGTGTAAGGAGCATGACCGATGCCCTTGGGTAAACTCGATGGAGAAGGCAGATTGGCCATGTATGCGTGCCGGGCTTTATCGCCACAGGGGTGGCGGCCCGCTTGACCGCAGCTTGCTCTGGGTAGTGATACTGTTCCGAGGGCTCCTCCTCGATTTCTGCTTCCGAGGCCATGGCTAAAAACTGATAACCCAGCATGTCAACCAGGCGCTCTAACGACAGGTGGGGGAGCCACATACCCAAAACTAGTTTCATCGTGGGACCAAGTTCATGATACGGGGGCGGCAAATCAGCCAGATGCGGCTTGGCATCCGTCAGGAGGACTTGGGTACAGTCAGCACGGAGACTTGCAATGCTCCGGTTCTCAGCGGAAGGTATCCGGAGAAAAGCCTCCATATCGGGGCGTCTGATTTGCCGTCCCAGCACGGAGTTGATGAAAGTTTTAGACTTATCCGAAAGCTGGACAGAGCCACACGCAACCCCCATCAAACCTGCTCGCACTGTGCGATCCATCCGGGGGTCGGCCAAGCCGCAAATCTTTTTAGTCAATTCCTTATGCACCTAATCCCCCGGCGTGAGCTGGTAGCTCTTCACTGTGGACAAAGTGACCATAAGAGTGTCCACCACTGCCAAGTGACTCAGGTCCAGTGAAGTAGTAGAGACGCGCTCCCGCGCCAATCGCTTGCGTCCTTGCTGCCTGGCTGGGCCGGAAGATACAAAGCTGGTCGCTCTCATGATGGACAAGACTAACAGCGTGCCGCAATTCCGAACCCAGGATATATTGCAGCATGGCCCGTTGGCGCTCATGCCGACTCTGGTAGAGTAGGCAGCCGTACCACACTCCCCCACTGCGGCAAGATGTTTTTGCCTTTGGCACCATATCCATGCACAAAAGGAGGGGGTATAACCTCGGCGTATCGGTTCGCCATGAATAAGTCAGGACCAGGTAGGATTGCCAAACGGGAGTGCGAGCCGCCGTAACCCATGAGCAAGGGAAGAAATCCCTGTTCATATGGGCCTTGTCCCCATGTTTTGACCCCTCTGACCTGCCTGACTGGGGAGGCGCCAAACTGGATGTCTGGCTCTGGCCGGCCAGCAGTAAGGTCGGCCGTTTTCCACGCAACCTCATGTATGTATCTTCCTAAAAGTGCCCACGCAAACACAAAGTCAGAGTGCTTGTGAGCAGTGTTTGCGACTGTCGGTGTCAACGCAAGCACCGTCACATCTTTAGCCAGGCATATCACCATCCCCCCTTTCACGCCGTCAGGTAATGGTTCAGCCGAGCTCCCGAGACATTGGCTTCAAGAAGCGCTTAATCGGCTACACCTTGGTGCAGAGCTGAAAACTGCCCCCTCACCAAGTCTTCGTTCCCTGGTTGCTCAAAGAGATTTGCAGGTTGATAAGTCCAAAATTAAGTGGCAGGCCTTCAGGAAGATCTGCCCTCGAATCATCGATTCGCAACAGGTCAGAAGCGAAAATGGCCAGCTGATCACATCTATGAGTCAGTTTGATGCTGCACTAAGGGCAACTAGAGCCTTTTGGCACCACTTCCCTTGTCAATACGATAACCAGTGGGACAAACTCCTACAGCCATATGCGCAAAGGGCCCCCTTCGTGCCGGCTGACTTACCAGATGAAAACATCATCTTCAAGGCCATTATTACCACCAAGGATTCTTCCCCGGGTCCCGATGGTGTGCCCTATGCCTTCTATAGGCAAAATCCGAGTTATTTTGCCAACTTACTTGGGGATCATATGTGGGAGATGTGCTTGTCTCAAGCTGATCATCCGCTTCAGGCCTTAGTCTTCATTCCCAAGGCAGACAAGGGTGCGTACGCGGACAACTACAGGCCACTAGACATGCCCGATACTTGTGATCGAATCATTGACTCCGCAATCTACGCGGTCCTTGCTGAGTCTTTCAAAGACTCGCTACATCCTGCCCAGGCTCTTCTTAATCACTTCAAAGAACCACAGGCAAATTATGCCCAAATGCAACACTACTTGGAGCTCAAAGATGCCCAGTACACAGTCATGCTTTCCGACTTTGCCAAGGCCTTTGAACGGGTAAATCCCTGGTGGGTACTACAGTGCTTAGCGGCAAGAGCTGCCCCTGCCTGGATCAAAGCTTACGTCATCCACCTTATGTTTGGGAGGCGCACCCAGCATAAAGTACAAGGTTTCTTGCTCGAGCCTATCTCCATCCACCAAGGCCTTGCTATGGGAAGGGCGACCTCTGTTGTCCTTTTCTGTCTCGCCTTAGATCCCTTGATTTGGGCGCTGCACGACATTTCTTCCTTCATAAGACTAACGGCTTACATGGACGATAACAGCGCTGCCTCCAAAGGCCTGCATTGGGTGGAAAAGGCACAAAGAACTTTCGAACCAGCGCACAGTGCGGGGTTACAAGTTCTCCGTCACCAATGCTTCCAAGCAGGGTTTATTTCTTTACAAGTTCTCCCTAGGGATGTCAGAGCATGCATAGCCCAATTTGGTGTCGCTTGGATTGAGTCCAAACAGCTTCCACCGAGCAATACTCTCACCATTGGAGGTCCCTCATTGCATCAAGCCTTGTGCTTACTGCTTCAACAGAACATCTACAGCCTCGACCAAGCAATGAGGATGTCCTTGACTAGGCTTGACGTGCGACACGGACTGCTCTTAGTAAGCGGAAGCAGATGCTACGTCCTGTCTAGCGATATGCTGCTTTGCATGTGCACACAACAGCAAAATTTCCACGAATTGTTGGCTTGCATTATTGCATCGCCTTGCAAATGCAAATGCAAAACTTCTATCCTTACCAACAAGCCCTTCAAAACTGCTGATATCCTTCTCCTCGACATGACGCCTTGGGGGTCTAAGATTATTGCTGAGACTGCGACAATGTTGGGCTTTATCCTGCGTGGCCGCATGTCAAAATATGAATGGGAGCAAGCAACGTCTATTGATGAAATCCATTGGGTTGGACAAAGGAAAATGTCAGATGCTTCCTTGCGCATGCTGACCCTTGATAAGGCCTTGTGCAATATGTTGAGAAGGAATAAACAAGCTCTTTCCCTTACTGCATCAATGCCTGCCAGGATTCAATTCCATACGGCCTTCATTGCCTCTTGCCCTCTTTTCTGCAATTCCTTGTACGCCTTCACCAAAAGGCATATGCTCAAAGCACTAGCTATTGCCAGCTCAACTATTTTGAGGCGTCCCTGGATTCAGGCCAAACATATGGCGGGCGTTTTTGATTTTATCAAAGCGCCTAGGGCAATGGATCCAGAAATAGGCGCCATATTGTCTAAAGTTGGCCTATTGCTGCGCTGGAGAGGCAAATGGGCTTTAAACGTTATCCTGCACGACCTTGAAAATGCGCATGCGGCCAACCTTCCCTTCTACCATTCGTTGCTTGTACAAGCCAGGCAAGCCATTCAGAAATCAGTCTCCCTAGGAGACTCACCAATCATTGAGCAGTTCAAAAGCAAGTGCCATGATGCCCTATCTTCTGCGCTGCCTAGAGTGAGCCCTCACTCAGGCGGTCGCAAGCTCAAGCAGGCGCAAATTGCGCTTAGAGCAGTGTTGCGCAATGCTGCTTGTGTTCAGGCGCAAGGATATCTTCAACAAAAAGTTGCGAACCATGCACATGAGAGACAGCTATGTGCCATTCTGCTTGCGCTAAACCTCCCGCCAAAGAACGTGGCTTCGGATGTCACTCGTTGCTACGCACTTAGATGGGCCATTGTTGAAGAAGCCGATGCATATTTTGTGTACAGGCAATATGCCTCTAGGGACGAGCAATGTAGAATCTGCCTACGCAAACAAACAGGGAAAGAGCTCTGGTATGACAATGGGTTCGGCAGCACGCCAGTCTGCAAACTCTGTCATCTCAACCAAAGCTGCCCTGATGACCTTGCCCATGCCATCAGCTGCATGCTGCCTTGCTGTGATGTTAACCAAGCACCACTCCTGCAATGTGCGGCAATGCCTGGTGCTCCGGCTAGAACTATTACTTACAGAGCAGCTATACCCAATGAGCACCAGTGTACTTTCATCCAAAGCCACTGCCTGCTCTGTGGGCTGGGAGCAAACACAACAGAGCATTGGCTTACGGCTTGCGTGGTCACCAAAGCCACCCTCTTTATTGTACTAGTCACATTGGGATATGCTGGCACTGCCTCGTTTGACTCCCTGTGTCACACTGCCCTTCCTAGGATCAATGTTGAGGGAGGGATTGACAAGAAATTCTGCGCCGTCCTATTAGCATGGATTGCGACCATAAGAAGATATACCATGGAACAGCAATGCACCTGGCACCCTGGATGGTGTGAGACACCGCAACGGGCAAAACACATCAGTGACATACCCAAGCTCGCGTCACGTCTTTGGAACACCATCCCGAGGGTGTTACTTCCCAAGGCATTACCGGCATGGTGGGTTGACACAGAACGCTGCAAGCCCTGTTGCAACGACGGAGGACTCCATATCGAGGTCAAGCATCCCCTTTCTGCCTTAATTAAAGCAAGCGCCCAAGGTGTTACTGTCTCCCCCAGGAATGCCAATATAGGGGATGTCTTAGCAACATTAGATGCACAGCATTACTTGCTTGCACCTATGTATCAACAGACCCTTGGCGTCCCTAATGTTGCTCTATGGCCTAAAATGTGTCATTGCGGCAATCTGCACCTTAAAGTTACGGCATTAAGGCCAATCCCTGCAGGTACTCCACTCATTGTTGAGTTAAAACCTGTCAAAGATACCCACCTTGTTGCTCAATTTGACGGCAGCTGTCACGTGCAAGAAGGTATCGGTGGTGCGGGTGGTATCGTATGGTCGCCCGGACCAGTCCCGGTAATTCTTGAAACGATTGCCATCCCACTCCAGCCTTGTCCAGATTCTATGTTTGCGGAAATATGCGCCGCTGACGCAACGTTAGACAAGGCATTATCTCTAGCTGCTAGTAATCAAATTAGGGAGGTTATTCTTCAGGGCGACTGCATCAACATTGTAAAGCACTTTGCTGGTGCCTTGAGACTACATAGGGAAGACCTAGTGCGAAAACTGGACAACATGTGGCAAAAGTTAACGCACACACCCATTACAGTACATTGGTCATACGTCCCTCGCGTCGGCAACAAAGTCGCTGACCACCTGGCAGGAATCGCCGCTAACAGTCTCCGCTACGAAGCACCCCTTCATGAAGATGTCTTCTTTGACTCGGGTGAGGGTCAGCCTCATATGCAAATAAACACTGAGTGCTTTCCGCCTATTCTGTTGCCTTCCAAGCAATGGCACCTGCAAGCTATACAGGACTTGCATTCCGGAGCTGAAATTATTTCTCTTGAGGCCCCCCCACTTTGGAATCCGGAACTGCTTTTGCGGTTTTGCCTCTACAATCGGATCAAGCCTCCCCCCGAGCTTGATACAACGTGGCCAGGGCTGGTCCAGTATCGAAGGCCATCTTTGCACCCACAGGGTAGATATTATGCCATACGGCACTGGCAAACGAGTAAAAGGCTAACACGTTTCTTGGCCATCGGACCGAACGCAATTGAAATCGACATGAAAGGTGCGCATTATACGCTTTTGCGCCTCCTTACATGTCACAGCCCTACTCACCCACCCCTCCCAACGTTGCTTGAAGCCAGGGAGCTATTTAGTAGTCACCTTGCACGCGCGCCCAAAGCACAAACAGTACAAACCAAGCACTTGTTGCAAAGAGCAGTTGGAATGGACAGCAATGCTTTCCTTCGGCATGTTTATGAAGGTAGTATTGCTGCTTATGCCATCCCCCCTGCCTTGGCAAGTTTTCTTGCACATTTGGTGCAGGCTAAAGCTACCCTCCAGGTTATGATCCAGCAAGGAATCCCATTTTACCAACCGGATGCAAGGGTCAACAACAGGAATTGGGCAACTTTTGCACTTGAAGCTGCGGAAAGCTTCGTAATGCGAAAAGGGCTCGCTGCAATGCTCCCGTACTGCGCAGGCACAGTGCTTTGGGTACATGACGGGGTGTACGTCAAAAATAGAAACGCAGTTTCACCCTTCATCGAAGGGGCTACTGAAGCGTTGGTTCAGCTCATCCAGGTGGGGCAGCACTGTCATCCACAGGTCACACCTAACCAGGAATTTGCTAACCTACAAGATGTCTTTGCTATTACCACCACGAAGAGTGAATTTAATGCGGCAGTTGATGCGTTAAACGCTGCGGGTATCGCGTGTCATAGCCCTGCTCTCCCAAAGCACCCAAAGGCAACCACCAACAGGGTGTCCAAGCGCCTTATCCTGGAAGTTCAGGATATACTAGAGGTCGAGAGGCAAAGAGACGATAAAAGGAGACGCGTTGATGTTACAGCTGTTCCGCGTAGGGGATTGTGGGTAACACCCCCCTCGTTGTGATGCGTGTAGTCCCCATTTCAACCACCCTCCCTCTTTCGTGATGGCGGCACCTTTGGCTCAAACCAGTTGTGAACGCCCGGGCACAACCAAACATGCTGGCCGCCACACGCTGCCTCCTGGCTTGGCGTTACCATGAAGCCATTGGTAGTCATTCCAGCACAGCTGACTTCGAACTCACAGTCCTCCCTGCTGCAGCGGGAGTGATCCTCGTGGCTCTCTTAGAGGAAAGCAAGTCGAACGAAGCCCTTTCCCCGTACCATAAGGATCGTTTATATCGAGGCGTCTCCTTCGGTAATCCACAGATCATTCACGAGATTGTCGAAGATCTGGATGAGGAAAAACTCCTACTTGCATGGACTCTCATTGAAGTCATTGCAAGGCTGGACGCTGCCACTCAACCTCGCGCTACCGTGTCAATGGAATGGAAAATAAGTACACCAAATCTCCGTGCCATCTCGTGCGTTGGAGAACGTGCGCTTGCCCAATCACTTTCGGAGCACTTTTCTTTGACCCCCAAGTGGTCTTCACGAGTTGTCGGGGCTTTAATCGGGCAAAAAACTGGATGGGGTAGGGTAGATGCATTGCTCCAGGTCTTAACGCCAAGAGCAACAGTCATTGCCCGTGAACTGTGTGAGTGTGAACAATTCCCCTATCACTTCTTTTGGCCGTGGTAGTCATACCTTGTTTCTTCTCACACATTAGATTCAGAGCCACGTTATTGGCTTTAATGCCCCTGGCTGGACCCACCTCACTTTGGCCATCTGTTCGCAGACAGTGGAGCTATGTGCCAATGTGTCCACTGAGTGAGGGTGTGGTTGCCCCTTGTACTTTGTGCTCGGTGGGCTTTATTGCCGTTTATGGTACTTGTACCTTTACGTGCTCCTCTGTTATTTGCCTCGTTGATTGATCACTGCTAACATTGTGATCACCTACCCCTCCCCATCCGAATATAGTTGGCACATGCGTGGCAGTTATTTTGCTCAAGCGCTCGTTATGGGAGCACTGACCCTTAACCCGCGCAATGGCCTTCTGTCTGGATTTGGCGCCGGATCATCTTAGGAAGATTCTTGGCTCCTCCATCCACACTTCTTCGCCCTGCCTCTTCTCGTATGACAACAAATTCTGCATCGTGGAGACCAGTATCGCCTTTTGCATTATGCAGCTGGCTGGCACGGTCTCCATTCGTGCACACTTGGATGCCGATGTAAAGTCCTCCGAATTGGTTGGGGCTGCTCTCCAGCTTCTCCACCGCTGTTGGTCCAAGGGACTTGCCCTCCAGTTGAGAGAGATAGATGGATGCGGATGCCTTGAGTGGCAGCAATGGGGGTTGCAAACTCTGCGCGCTATGGGTTCGGTGAGTGTGGCGTGGCAATGTACTAGCTGGCCACATCGGGCAGGCGTATACAATAGCGCTTCCGGTAACATTGCATGCATCTTGCAGAATTGCCACTACCACCCTGAGCAGCTACCAAAGGTCACCTCCCACCCTGCTTGCTCGTGCAACCCATCATGGTTTTTGGCCTTGCGTTCTTAAACGCCCCTCTGGGCCCCTCCCAGCTGAGAATGGCACCGATGCGCCACGAGTGCAAGAGTTCTTCCTCGTGGAAGTTGGACTCGAGTTTGGATGTATGCTTAAGTGCACCATGTGTTGCTCACCCACGCACGGAGAGTGGTACCTTCTCGACTCTACCCAAAACTTCTTCCGCTCCTCCTGGAAAACATGGCCTTCCGACTTGACCTCAATCTGGTGCAAATCCAAGTAGTTGTCCAGGAACTAACTTTTGCTGTCCTTCTAGTCAGCTTTCTTGTTGATTGGCCTGTTGGCACGGTCTTTATTGCTGTTGCCTTCCTCTCCTTTAAGCGCAAGCAAGCTGCAGGATTTTTTTTAGAAATTCCTGCAGGGTGCTGTTTTTCTTCTCCGGGTGGTCCCAGATTGTAAAGGTCAAAGGTGGGCTTGGTGCCTGCTCAAACTAAGCTGCCCAAATCAACCAACCCCTCCCTGCGTGCAAGTGGTATGGACTTCCTGGATCCGCTTCCTTCCAGTGTTTGGGCAAGTTGGAGTAGATGCAGGTGCTCTTCCGGAACATGTCTGACGTGGAGCAAAGTGTTGTGTCCCGACAAGTCACCCAAACAGGGTGATGGACAAACCTTGGCGGGCGTCTCTCTATCCATTCCAGCCCTTCTCCGGCTTCCCAGGAAGGTTTGCTCCGACAACTTCCACCCAAGAAGAGCGGTTTCCAGGTCAGTGCCTTCAGTCTCCGCGGCTGGTACTTGGGCCTCTGTCTTTCATTTGGGCGGCTGCCCTGTTTCCACCCTGCCGTTTGGTAGAGGTTGCTCCAATTTCTCGTTGTGCCTTATTGCGCCTAAGGAAATTGAGGCTCGTTTGCCCCGCTTCGACCATGTGCTTCCGCACACATTGCTCACAGCTCCGAGCCGTCAAGCCACTCAGACGCAACACCTCCATAAAGTTGAACAAGCTTTCGGCACCGGTTCCAAGCCCCGTTTGCTGACTTGGCTTCACCAGAGGAACCAGCTTTCTCGCTCTTGATAACTGGTTCACTCACTTGCCGCAGAAAGAGCTTGGCTGATTTAGGCGGCAGCTCAGTTGGGCAGGCTTTCAGCACCCAGAACAACTGCGATATTCCGATGGATCTGGGCACGTGCCGGGACTTAGCACTTGTTTGCTTGCACACTTACAACCTGCATTCTCATTGCAATCAAATGATCCAATTCTGTGCAAGATTCTCCTTGGTGCCCTGACACTGTCAGTTTGGAAAAAGAATGGTTGGACTTCAGTGCTAGGGGAGGTGCGACCCACGGACCCGCAAGCCTCCCTCCAGCCTCTGTCGAATTCCTTCAAGATTTCTGAGGTGTGCGGTTAAACTCTGTCCAAGCCGTTGCCACAGGGAAGGTAGCTGGTTGCTGTGCGATAGCTCAGCGGCTTGGCGGGAGCACCATGCACCCCTTCGGAGAAGGTTCGAACCGGAAGCCCCAACCTTATCAACCTGTAAGAATCTTCAGGCGGTTCTTACGTTATCTTTTCGTGCGCTGTGTTTGCAAGAACCCCGAAGACAAGCGCCTGAGCCTGTCGCAGGGTGTCCATGAGCCATAATCTCCACAATCTGTGCCTCTGACTGTCTGTCAGCTAAAGCATTGGTCTGACAACAACGCCTGCCGCTGGGCTTCCTGGATCGGAGAGACCCTGGGATTTAGGGACGGGACCAGCTTGGTGGAGTCTTTCACACGACTGGCACCCTTGCAAGTTGAAAGAACTTCCAGGAAACGGTGCCACTCTTCCAGCTCTCTAATCCGGCCTTTGCTCATCTCCTGTCCATTGATGACAGGCAGAGGGGGGGGTCAGCCCTGCTCTGTGACCCAGAGGCTACTCCACTCGCTGGAGCTACAGGGGCACTCGAAAGCTGCTGCACCTCAGTTGCACCAGCTGGTTCCAGGTGGCACTGAACTTTGTCCAGCAATCGCCACCAACTTCTGGAACACAGTGGTTCAAACAGCTCCGAGTTGTACTCTTCGGCTTTCAGCACAGGAACCTGGCTCCCGCTGAACTTCCACCTGCTTGTTGGGCCATGGCACAAAGCTCTGCCAAACTTCGTCCCACCTCAACCGTGGTGAGGCCGAACTTCATGTGTCCTCAGCTAAAGCGAGGCCGAACCGTGGCCACTCCTCAGCCGAAGCGAGGCCGAAAACACACCCTCTGCCGGAGCGAGGCCGAAAAGTTCCCTCAGCACTTGGCGAGGCCATATTCAGGCAGCTATGTTGCTTGCAGCCGACTGCCAAGCAAACACAGTGGTTACGGTTTACTGCATTTGACCCCCAAAACTTTTGACAACGTGTCCTGCCCTGGTTTTTGGGAGAACACAGGTGAGACTTGTGGCTGCAATCAAAGAGCAAAGTCTTTGAACCATTTTTGCGATAAACGAATCATTCTCAGTTGCCGCAGCACTGCCAAGCCTTTGCTATCGGCCCTGCCAAAATTTTGCATCGGCAGACGTCCTTATGTTTGGGCACCATGAGGGTGAGATTGGGTGCAGGTCTTAGTCGCTTGGCAACTGGGCCATCCTGCGGGCGAAAAAGGGAAGGTCCAGTCGATCACTACGTGGAGTATTGCGTATATGTAATGTCAGAGACTGGATTTCTATTCCAGCAAAGTGCAATGTAAGTTGCAGCAAGCTGTTGAGGCCAATCGCAGCTTCGTTGAGGCAAATGACAGTTTAAGTTGAGGTGGGTCGGTCATGGTCGGTTGCACATCGAAAGGCGAGTGGTATCTGAAGTTGACACCGTAGCGCGTGTGTTGAGTGCCGCACAAAGTATCGTGACATGGTGCCGTGCCAGATATCATTCACCCGCTGCAAACAAATGATGAAAAAAACTAGAGAGTGCCGTCATTACTCTCTCTTTTGCCTCTTTGTCTCTACATTCTTATTAAGGAAGAACTACGACCGCATTCCAAGCCTGCCGTGGATTGTGCCGGATCCGCGGCAATGATTGCTGCTTTGTGTGCGAAACTTTGGATTGTCCGATCCGGCATGTCCAAGAAATTTATATCAGGGCGGCCTTTTAATTGCTTATGAATATGTTTGTGGAGCCTCCATTCGAGCTCTTGTGTCTATGTGGGTTTAAAGTGCTACATGCATATAGATAACCTCTACAAGATATAAAACTGAAAGTTGCACATCGTCGTGCATTCCTTGGCCGATGATTCCGCATATTTCAGTTAATCGTGCAATGTTAAGCAGCTATGATAGTTTCTAAGCCCTTGACTTCCTTCTTGTCGGCAAAAAATCACTGCATGAATGGGATCCTAGATAGTGTATTCAATAAGATTCTAGTATTTCTGTTTCTGCGTCTGTACATGAAAACCCTATAAGAGTCTCACTATAAGAGTCTCATTTATCTCGCTGAAGAAACATTTTCATAGGGTTATGTGCAGGCCTTGTGTTAATGGCTTTAGCAGAAGTAGGTCGGAAATGGAAGTTGCGATTGGAAGATCTGAATAAGCACCTTTCAATAGGAAACATTTCAGAATCCCAGTATGTATGTGTTGGCCTGTTCTAGGAATTCTAGTATTATGACTGCATTGAAGCATTCCTTGAACTAGCATGCGTGCCCCAGGAGACGGCCAGAAACCTTGCATGTGACAATGCCAAGGCCCCAATAAGCACCAGGGTCCGAAAGAAGCTTGTAGCAGAAGTGCCTAAAACGTTGTAACCTTGTAGGTCGACATGAGAATGAACAAGTGTTCCATTTGCTGGAGCTAAGTGCTCGAGGACGATCCACCCGTGCCGGTGACACAAGCGCTTCTGCTGCTGGCTTTTGCATGGCGGCACGTAGACTTCGACAAGATGTCGCATCACTTCGCGTCGCCGGGATCTGTGAACCTGAACGGTTCTGATGATCACCACTATCGCTACACGATGCCAGCACTCGAAGTGAAGCACGAGGGCAAGACCAAGATGAAAAAATCATTGTTGGTCAACATTACCCCCATCAGCGAAGCTGTTGGACGTCCAGTCGAGGCACTTCTACAGTACATCAGCCAAAGCTCCAATGCAGCGTGGAACTTGGATGGCAAGGGCGGCAAGAGCAAGTCCTTAAAGGCTTATGTCACGGGGCATCATGCGCAAGCAGATCTGCAGGAGCAAATCCTGGCTTTCATCCGCAGCTTTGTCCTTTGCGGACATTGTGGCAACCCAGAGACGAGGCTGGAGGTGGAAGGTGCCAAGAAGCGCAGGACAGCTACGTTGGTTTGCAAGAGTTGCAGCAGGCGCACGACGCTCGACCCAGACGAGAAGTGCGTGAAGCAGATGATGCAGCACATGCACGACGCGCACGAGGGCCCCGTGAAAGGTCATGCAGCAGAGGACGCCCGCATGACTGAATTCGCGGACATCGCAGTTGGCAGCGCCGCCCAAGAGACCAAGCGAAGCCTGAAGCAGCGCTGTGAGTGTGGACATGAGACCAGCAAGCCGCAGTGCAAGCGCTGCGGCCGAGTCCTGACGGAGCCTGCATCTACGCATGACGCAGTTGAGCCCAATGCCCAGGCTCAAGACCTCACCGGAGATGTGCTGAAGTGGATGCATGCTCAGTCAGCTCCTGGCATCACTGCCGAGACCAGCGCCGACTTCATCACCTTGCTCAGTGCCGGGCATTCCATGGCCGCGTTGCTGAAGACGACCGGGAAGGTGGTCGCGCGTGATGCAATGTCTTCTTTGGGTCCGGAGTTGGGTCAGTCACTCACCGAGCCTCGTCAGATTGCTGAAGCAGTGAGCACTACTATGCAGAAGCAGGTGCCCTTGCTGCAGCTCTTGCTTGGCGACCCGCGTTCTCCTCGGGCAGGCTTGGATGCGGTCGTCGCCGGTATCCATGAAGAGGTTGTGGAGAGCAATGCACGGAGCCTGGGAGAGGCGGTGCTCTTTGGGTTGCTTCTGGCGCTGCACGAGCATGCAGACGAGATTCCTGATGCTGAGCTGTGCGCTGCGTGTGTGAAGCTCCCATGTCAAAGTGAGAACATGAGGAAGTTCATCAAGTATTTGAGCGAGTGAGGGTGAGTCAGGTGGCTGATACAGTTGCTGCTTGTCTCTCTGCCCGCTGCAGCATGTGCAGGTTGCTGTAGGGTGCTATGAGCGACAGCAAGCCATCGAACCTTCTCCTGCTTGGAGGTTCATGGTCAAAACCCACTGATAAGCCCCTGAAGTGCCCCAATAGGGCTGCAAGTACAGTTATAAGTGCAGTTTATCATTGGTTTATAAGTACCATGAACCTCCAGTGCCTCTGTATATAGGGGTTTCGTCTTATCACAGGCAGAGGGGCCGACCCAGTGGCCTGTGGAAACAAGCGCGGCCTGTGCAGTTGAGGACTCCAGGTGGGTTTAGGGTTTAGGGTTTAGGGTTTAGGGTTTAGGGTTTAGGGTTTAGGGTTTAGGGTTTAGGGTTTAGGGTTTAGGGTTTAGGGTTTAGGGTTAGTTCCCGCTAGTTTTCATTGCGGCCGTCGCAGTAAACATGAGAATGCAGGCAAGATCAAGGAGACATATTGATCCCACAGAGACTGCGGGGCCAACCCCCGACACATAGGGTTTTGTCCGCCAAGAGAGTTTTTCATTTTGAAGCTTTGTGGGAGAACTCCTTGAAAAGCCATCCAGGTCTATCTGCGAAAGGCAAAGACCATGTGGGGTTTTCCGAAATTCGGGGTACCTTGTTGTGGCCCGTATTATCAGGGATCCTACTAGTGGGGTCTATTTTTAAGGCCCCCATGTCGCAGGTCGCGTCAACTTGAGGCAAGTCGCGGCTTGAAAGTTAAGTTAAGTCGGTCGCACATCGACAAACGCGTCGCATCTGAAGTTGATCTCTTAAGGCGGGCGTTGAGCAGCTAGTATCACGACAGGGCAACGAGCAACGATGGCCTGTGGAAGATGGTGCTGATGATGGTGATCCGTTTTTTTAATGTTTAGGGTTTAGGGTTTAGGGTTTATTTAGGGTTTAGGGTTTAGGGTTTCTGAAACGATGGTTCTGGTGTCGCGGCACCTTGGCTCCCAGACGTGCTTGTGGAGACTTTGGGGCTCAGTCGCCATGTACTTGCGGACTGTGCTGCAGGCCAAACCTTGCAGCCCGAAGATCCCCAGCAACAATCTTTTTCTTACTGTTGGTTAGTAGGGAATCAAGTGTAGTTACTATTGCTATCGTTCTTTCATTCCCTATTAACCAACAGTAAGTCTTGGCTGACACACATCTGCCCAGCCCGAATCCTGCACCCTAAACCCTTTAACAAGGCTTCGTGTTCAAGATTTAGGGTTTTGGGAAGGCCCCGCACGCCAAGCCCGCCCCAGGCCCAAACCTCAGACCTCAAAGGGCCAAGGAAAAGACGGGAAAGTGCGCATGTCGAAGCATCGTGTGCCTTGAGCCTGAGGGATCCTTCATGTGACTTAAGGTACATTCCTTAAGGCTCTTTGGGGGGGGGGTCTTCAGGGTTCGGAGCTTTGGGTCTGCGGACCCCTTCGTCCCCCAACATGAGAAGCGCTCAACTCCTATGTTCCCATTGGCAAGGCGCCTTTTCCTGACATTCACGGCTTCGGGTCAAGGTTTCAGGTTGAGGGTGTAGGGCTTAGGGTTTAGGGCTAAGGTTAAGCGGCACGGGGGATAGGATCTGTGGCCATAGAGGGGTTTAGGGTTTCAGGTTTTTGGGGTGGAAGGTGAAGCCCCTAAACCCTGAACCCTCTTAAACAGGCCCGAAACCCGAAACACGAAACCCTAAACCCTAAACCCTAAACCCTAAACCCTAAACCCTAAACCCTAAACCCTACGTACAAGATGTTAACTCGGGGTTCTTCCTCGACCCCAAGAAATGTCAGCACTGGCTCCAGACGCTGACGACCAAGCAGCAGCTAGAAGCAGAAGACTTGTATAAGCTCAATGAGGCCGGGGTTCTTAGGGTTTAGGGTTTAGGGTTTGGGGTTTAGGATTTGGGGTTTAGGATTTGGGTTTAGGATTTGGGGTTTGGGGTTTCGGGTTTAGGGTTTTGGGTTTAGGGTTTAGGGTTTGGGGTTTGGGGTTTGGGGTGTAGGGTTTCGGGTTTAGGGTACCCTCAACCCTCAGCCCTCAGCCCTCAGCCCTCAACCCTCAACCCTCAACCCTCAACCCTCAACCCTCAACCCTCAACCCTCAACCCTCAACCCGCAGGCCTAAATTCCGAAAGCCTCAGCCCTGTTCGGCTGCGGCTGAATAGGGTTTGGGTTCAGGGCTTGGTTGCTAGCTTTTACCAGAGAGTTTGGGATGCCTACTTCCAGGTTTCACCGACAAGGGCCTCACGCTGCGACTAACTACCCCGAGCCCCTAAACCCTAAACGCTGAACCCTGAACCCTGAACCCTGAACCCTAAACCCTGAACCCTAAGCCCTAAACCCTGAACCCTAAACCCTAAACCCTGAACCCTACACCCTAAACCGTAAACCCGACTTCCTAGACTGCCCTCAGCCTTGAACCCCAAACTAAGCGGGCTCGAGGCTTCGCGGGAGGCTCCTGGCTTCACTGGGGCTGTTCTTCCAACCCCTCACTCTAAGCAACCCTAAACCCGAAGCAGCCCTAACCCTCAGCCCCAAACTGCAAACCCTAAACCCACAGGGTTCAGGGTTCAGGGTTTAGGGTTTAGGGTTTGTGGCGTAGGGTTTAGGGTTAAGCGTTTAGGGGAACCCCAATTAAATTTTTCCGAAACCTGCTTTCGTATTGAAGTCCCCCCCACAGAGTTTAGGTGTCGGTTGTTGTTTTGTTGCTGCGGGGGTGGGGGGGGGCGGGTCGGACTGGGGGGGAAGGGGGGAGACAGGGAGGATGCTAGTAAAGCCCTCGCAGTTCATCCAAGTCCAACATCCTGAATGTTCAGGGTTCAGGGTTCAGGGTTCAGGGTTTAGGGTTCAGGGTTTAGGGTTTAGGGGGTTAGGCATTTTGGGCTCCTGAGCCGAAGGCCACCTTCAACGTGCCCGAGGAGGAGAGCATCGATAAGATGGCCGGCAAGCCTCCGGGCCAAGGGTTAAGGGTTTAGGGTTTAGGGTTTAGGTGGGGTTTAGGGTTTCTTTGGGGCCTTCAGGGTTTCGGGTTTAGGGTTTAGGGTTTAGGGCGAGGGTTTAGGGCTAGGGTTTAGGGTTAGGGTTTAGGGTCTAGGGTGGGACCTTTTGTGCACAGGCTCAGCGAACTTAAGTAAGTAGAGTATATGTCGGGTTCCAATCAGGAGACCCCAACTTAGGGTACTTGACAACATCTGCACATAACCTACTAGCTAAGTTCCTGAGACTTCAAAGCCGAAACCCTAAACCCTGAACCCCGAACCCTAAACCCTGAACCCTGAACCCTAGCACCTAAACCCCAAACCCTAAACCTTGAGCCCTAACCTCAAACCCTAAACCCTAAACCCGAAACCCTCGACCTGAAACCCTAATTATCAGGGAAGTGGCACCCTCGACCCCGAAGCCCTGGACCTTCGTTCATGTTCCCCTTGAAGGGTGCACCTAACCCCATGCCCAAAACCCTGAATTCCCAACCCAAACCCTCAACCGCCTCACTTCTTAGACCCGTACAGTTCCCAAACCCTCTCTGCACCTACCCCTGCGGGAAGGCTTGTTGGAAGCCCGGAGGCTTTAAATGAAACCCAAGGAACCTAACAGCCGTAAACGCTCAAGCCCTAAAACCCGACGAAACCCGAAAGCCCAAAACCCCTTCGACCCCAACCTCCAAACCCCAAACCCAAACCCAAGACCCAAAACCCAAACCCTAAACTAACCTTGAACTACATGCGCTTTATACCCTAAACTCCAAACCCTCCACACTCTCCAAGCCCACACCCCTAAACCCTAAACCCTACCCTAAAAACCCTAAAAACCCTAAACCCTAAACCCTAAACCCTAAACCCTAAACCCTAAACCCTAAACCCTAAACCCTAAACCCTAAACCCTAAACCCTAAACCCTAAACCAACACCTTCAGCCCAGGCTCTTCTCTGCCGTGGAGAAGACGGTCGCTGCGTACGGAGCTGGCAGGTGGAGGGGTTTTTGGGGTGGAGAGGCTTAGGGTTGGGGTTTAGGGTTTCCTTACTGTAGGGTTTAAGGGGGTTTTGGGTTTACAGGGTTGAGTGTTCAGCACCAACCTAAGCCCCAAGCCTTCAACCCTAAGAAATGGGTGTAGGGACTCGTGGGAGGCTCCTGCGCGTTTGTGACGTGCCTATCAAATCTTCGTTGTTCTTCGGAAGGCATTAGGGTTTATGATTTAAGTACCATCCAAGCGGGTGGCACGAGGTACATTCTTCCCTCAGTCCCTCTCAGGGACTGGCAAGAAGCAGGTTCACGAGACTGTCGCAGATGTTGTGCGTGGCTTTCGCTATTGGGTCTTCGGCTCCTCTTTGGGTTGGAGTGTGTTCGGGGTTTGGGGCTTAAAGGGCCGGAACCGGACCCTAAACCCGGAATCCTTCAACACCCCAAGCTCTAAACCCCAAACCCCAAACGCCAAAACCCCAAACCCAAGCAATTGGCCTCAAATTCCCCCATGCCCTAAGCCCAAAGCAACCCTAAACCCTAAACCCGAAACCCTAAACCCTAAACCCTAAACCCTAAACCCTTGAGCCCAAAGCAGGTATGACCGGGACGACAACAACTTTTACTACGACTATGTTGCGCTCTTGGGCACGATGCAGCGCGGGGCCCCGTTCACATGAGGGCTTGAGGGTTCGGTTTAGGGTTTAGGGTTTAGGGTTTAGGGTCTAGGGTTCAACCCAAACCCTAACCCTAAACCCTAAACCCCTCCTTGGCTTCATCTAGGCCTCAGTGGGGAGCTTCAGTGGATTAGGGTGTGTGTGTGCACCCTCAAGCCCCGCGCAACGCCTCAAACCCTACCGGCCAGGACTTCTTTAACTCCAAATCCTGAGGGTTTAGGGTTTAGGGTTTAGGGTCGAGGGTTTAGGGTTTAGGGTTTATGGTTTACGGTTTAGGCAGGGCTACAAGAGGGTTTGAAGGGCAAAGTTTAAGACCCCATAGGCTCGGAGTTGGAGGTGTTAGAGGTTTCAGAGGTCTAGGGGTTTAGGGGTTTAGGGTTTAGGGTGTTTGGGGTTTAGGGTTTAGGGCTTAGGGTTTAGGGTTTGGGGTTTGGGGTTTAGAGGTTCCAAAGGTTCAGGAGTTTTGGGTGTGGTGGATTAGGGTTTGGGTCCGTGAGCCCGAAGCCACTGAACCTCAATCTCCAGACCGTGAACCTTCCAGACCCCTCGCCCCAAAACCCAAAACCTAACCCTAAACCCTAAACCCCAAACCCTAAACCCTAAACCCCAAACCCCAAACCCTAAACCCCAAACCCTAAACCCCAAACCCTAAACTCTAAACCCCTCTGCCGCTCCCTTAATTGACCCTGTGCCTCAAGGAACCAGCACTTCTTCAGCCCGAAGCAGAACCAGATGCTGCTGGGCTGGCTCAAGGCCTACGGTGTTTTGGGGTTTAGGGTTTAGGGTTTAGGGCTTAGGGTTTAGGGTTTAGGGTTTAGAGCAAGCTTTCAGACGTCTACGGTGTTTAGGGCGGTGATGACCGGCGGCTGTTGTTCAGAGTGTTGGGGCAACTTGGGTTTTACACGATGGCCTAGACCCCAAACCCTGAACCCTAATCCCCAAACCCCAAGTCCCAAACCCTAAACCCTAAACCCTAGACCCTAGACCTTATTCCCTGAGCCTCAGACCCTAAACCCCAAACCCTACACACTAGACCCTAAACCCTATACCCCCAAACCCTAAACCCTAAACCCTAAACCCTAAACCCTAAACCCCGAACCCTAAACCCTAAACCCCAAACCCCAAACCCTAAACCCCAAACTCTAAACCCTAAACCCTAAACCCTAAACCCTTCCCCCCAAAAAGCCAGGAGGCCCTGAGTCCGGAGGGTGCCGGCGACAAGGCCTCGGCCCAGTCCAAGGCACCGAAAAGGGTTCAGGGTTTAGGGTTCAGGGTTTAGGGTTTAGGGGTTTAGGGTTCAGGGGTTTAGGATTTAGGGGTTTAGGGTTTAGGGTTTAGGGTTTAGGGGTTTAGGGTTCAGGGGTTTAGGATTTTAGGGGTTTAGGGTTTAGGGTTTGGGGGTTTAGGGTTTAGGGGTTTAGGGTTCAGGGGTTTAAGGTTCAGGGGTTTAGGATTTAGGGGTTTAGGGTTTAGGGTTTGGGGGTTTAGGGTTTAGGGTTTAGGGTTTAGGGTTTCAGGGTTTAGAATTTAGCGGTTCGGGGTTTAGGTTTTAGGGGTTTAGGGTTAAGGGTTTCAGGGTTTCAGGGTTTCAGGGTTTCAGGGTTTCAGGGTTTCAGGGTTTCAGGGTTTCAGGGTTTCAGGGTTTAGGGTTGCAGGGTTTAGGGTTTGGGGTTCAGTTTAGTGTTAAGGGTTCCCAGGTTGTTGTCATTTTTAAATTCTTTTGTTTGGGTTACTTGTTTTGGGGATATTTTGGTGGGATTTTTCTGTGTGGTCATTTTTTGGCATGCTTTTTGTTTTTGGCTTTTGGGTTTCGAGTTTAGCTAGGGTTTTGGGGGTTTTGGGGTTTCGGGGTTTGCTGCGGTTTACGGGCATCGGTAGGGTTTGCGGAAAGAGGGGGCATAGGGTTAATAGGAGGTTACTAGAGTTTAGGGGTGCTGGGGGAATTTTGGGGCTTGAGGGGTTTGTGGGGTGTTTAGGCTGTATAGGGGGTGTTGAAGTTGGGTCGGGAGAGTTTTGGTTTAGAGTAGTTGCGTGGTCCCTTAACATGGTCCCCCTTCTTAAAGGGGGTTTCTGAATTGAGGGCCCTTGGGTTTGGGGTCCCCTTTTAACAGGGCCCATCGTAAGGGACAATGAAACTACAGTACCCTAAGATGTGGGTTTCGGCTTAGGGGGCTTGGGGATTTTGGGTTTAGAGGCTTGAAAATGTTTGTCTCCGTGGTTCCAGAGTCCTAGACCGCAAGCCCTAGACCGCACACCAGGCCTAAACTCACGCTAATCCCTAAACCCTAAGCCCTAAGCCCTAAACCCTAAAACTTCAACCCTAAATCCTAAATCCTAAATCTTAAACCCGCCCGAAACCTTAAACCCAAAGACCCAAAGACGCGAAGACGCCTAATTCCCCAACCCTCAACCCCTGAACGCCCACACCCTTGCCAAAGGGCTTTGTACTGTATGGGCTTTAGGCTTTAGGGTTTAGGGTCTCTTAAGGAATCTTCTTTCACATCACCACACCGGCCTGTGTCTTTCTGAAAAAGCAGCAGGGTTGCTCGTAGGACTCTGAACCCTAGACCCTTAAGTCATAAATCTAGTTTCAGTACTTTCGGCTGACCCTAAACCCTAAACCCTAAACCCTAAACCCTAAACCCTAAACCCTAAACCCTAAACCCTAATCCCTAAACGTTTTTTTCCATGTGTAGTGGTCACTGGCATGGGGTATGCGGCTGCAAGGTGGCCATGGCTTAGTTCCCTGGAAGGATTGTTCCACTGGCCCACTCTGGGAACGCCAAGATCCTGTTACCCCTATATAAACCCTAAACCCTAAACCCTAAACCCTAAACCCTAAACCCTAAACCCTAAACCCTAAACCCTGTTACAGGATCATGTTGCTAGCGCGACTCACTGCGCGAACTTTCGGGGGATCGCGAGGCGAGGTCTTCTGGTCAGCGATGCTTACTCGGGCATGGGCACTGGAAGCACAACGCGGCACGTACAGTTCAAGGCGATGACGACACTTGTGCCTGTTGCCGGTGCCAGTGATGGTAGCCTTGTTTTTTTGGTTTTTTTAGGGGGAGTTCAAGGTAAGCCCCGAAGCCCGTGCAACCTGAGCTCCAAGAACCGATTTTTAGTAGAGGCCCCCTGCCTCAGCCCTAGCCCTGAACCCTAAACTCTAAACCCTGCACCCAACCGCCCTATTGGCACGCATCTCACTTTCATTTTGCGAACCCAACCCTCAGCCCCTCAAACCTAAACTCCTGCGTCTCCTAGACCCTAAACCCTAGCCCTAAACCCTAAACCCTGAACCCCAAACCCTAGCCCTAAACCCTAAATCCTGAACCCTTAAGTCTTTCAAGGATGCTCGCACCTCCCCAGGCCGAGCAGAAGGCGCTGGCGAAGCTCCAGGAACAGAACCGTCTGCTGCAGGAGGCAAGGTTTAGGGTTTAGGGTTTAGGGTTTAGGGTTTAGGATTTAGGGTTTAGGGTTTAGGGTTTAGGTGCAGGGGGTTTAGGGTTTTAAGGGTAACCGAGAACGCCCCTGAGCCTCAACAGCTCGACTTTGAACCCCAAACCCCAAATTCGAAAACTCCTGAGAAGCTAGCTTAAAGCAAAGGCCTAAACATAAAAAATGCCCTAAACCTTTCGAAATCCCCTAACTTCACAAGAAGCCCTCGACCTTAAAACGGCCCCTAAGCCCTAAACCCTACCCTAAAACCCTAAACCTCAACAACTCTTAGCCCTAGGCCCCCAAAACCCCAAGACCCCAAGCCCCCCAAAGCCCCAAACCGACCTCCTTTCAAGAGATTTTCGGGGCTCGGGCTTGCGGCTTCTTGGCCGTATAAACCCTAAACCCTCAACCGTAAACGAGAGAACCCTAAGGCCTAACCTGCAGCTTCCCCCCGTCCCATTGGTAGGGGCATCTGCAGTTAGGGTTGAGGTTTTTGTTGTTTTGTTCTTATTTGCATAGGGTGCGGAAGTCTGCCCCAAACCGAACAATCTGCCCTCAGACTCAACCCTTCAACCCTAAACCCTGAAGCCCCTAAACCCTAAACCCCTAAACCGCAAAACCTTGAGCCCCTCTAAGCCCCAAACCCCTGAACCCTCAACCCCCAATCCCTGAACCCAGAAACTCTATTGTAAACCCGAAGCTTTCTCAGAGCCGCAGAGGAAATGGCGAAGCTGAAAGAGCTGGGGGCCGCTCCCGCCTCGGGTTGCCTTCTTGGGGTTTAGGGTTTAGGGTTTAGGGTTTAGGATTTAGGGTTTAGGGTTTAGGGTTAGGGTTTAGGGTTTAGGGTTTAGGGTTTAGGGTTTAGGGTTTAGGGTTTAGGGTTTAGGGCGTATTCTCGCAAAAAAGGGAGCCCCGGGGTTCAGGATTTGGGGGTTCTATATATATAGGAAGGGTGCTGTATGTCTTGGGGCTTAAGGGTTTGTAGAGTGAAGAATATAGTCGCTTAAAACCTCAGCAAATTTGACGTTGAGTTATTGAGGTTTAGGGGTTTTGGGTTTAGGGCTTCGGGGATAGTATGCTTCAGGGTTAAGGGTGTTACAGCTAAAAAAGTAGAATGTTGTAGAGGAGCTTCGAGAATCATACACTAAGTTGCCGTGAAAAGGGTACGATCTGGTTTACGGGTTAGGGTTTGAAAGTAAAACAACATAGTATCCTTATGATCGTTTAGGGATATTCAGGGCTTAGGGCCTACTTCTTTGTCACTGCTACTTTTCAAACCTAAGCCCTAGTTCCGAAACCTTCTTCTTGCTAATACCTCTTTTGGCATTATCATGTGCTGGTCATTCTCATCATTGTCATGCCATTTTTTGCTTTCGCCAGCCGGGAGGGTTGGAGGTTGGGAGTGGATCCTAAGCCCTCAAGCCCAAATCGCAACCTACCCCAACCCTCAAACCTCGACCCCTCTAAGCCAGGTTTAGGGCTTAGCTAGGGCTTAGGGTTTAGGGCCTTTCGGGTGTTAGGGCTTCAGGGATTCTGAGTCTCCTAAACCCTAAACCCGAAACCTTATGCCCTAGACTTACCCTAAACCCTAAACCCTAAACCCCAAACCCTAAACCCTAAATCCTATTTCCCCCAGGTTACTGGACAACCAAGTAACTTGCCCAGGCCATCCAGACCATGCGGACGATCCAGCTTCCCGAGGTGGCTCAGGGTTTAGGGTTTAGGGTTTAGGGTTTAGGATTTGGGGTTTAGGGTTTAGGGTTGAGGGTTTAGGGTTTAGGGCTTAGGGTTTGGGTTTTGGGTTTAGTATCGGAAGCTTTGGGGCTTGGGTGTACACTCCCTGCCCGTCTGCACCTCATTAGCCCTAAAAGCCAGAGTTTGGGGTTTAGGGTTTGAGAGTCCCCTAAACCCTCAACCCTAACCCTGGACCCTAAACCCTAAACCCCAAACCCCAAACCCTAAACCCTAAACCCTAAAGCCTAAACCCTAAACCCTAAACCCTAAACCCCGATAAGCGCAGCCCCCAAAAAGAATCGGACGTAACGGGACCCGAGCCACGAATCCCTGCTTTCACAGCTTCAACATCCTTTTCGAATCCCGTCATCATGAGGACAGGGTTTAGGGTTTAGGGTTTAGGGTTTAGGGTTTAGGGTTTAGGGTTTAGGGTTTAGGGTTCAGGGTTCAGGGTTCAGGGTTCAGGGGGCACTAGGACCCAGAGTAGGCCCTTATTCCCTTTTGTTAGGGTTGAGGTTCCCTTCTACGCGCCCTTAAACCCAAAAGGGCACCCTTGTTATTCCTAGGTTACTCTTGGGTCTAGGTAGAGGAGGGCTTGGGGTCAAGTGCTTGGTGTTGGGTTCGGTGTTCAGGGTTTGGGGGTGTAAGGATTCCCGAAACAAGGCCAGAGAAGTTCATATTACCCAAACAAGCCCCGCATCAGTCTATACTGAGGGAATATGGCCCCACCCCCCCCTCCAACCTCAAACTCTAATCTCTAAAGCCTCATCCAAAGCCTAAGACCTAAACCCCAAACCCCAAACCCCAAACCCTAAACCCTAAACCCTAAACCCTAAACCCTAAACCCTAAACCCTAAACCCTAAACCCTCAACCTTGTAGATACCGTGGCAGGCCGCGGGAGGCGACCTCGGCAGAATTTGGCTGCTCCAGCTTCGGGGTGACCCTTAAAACGGAAACCCTTTCCTTAAGGGAGGGTTTAGGGTTTGGTTCGGGTTTTTGGGTTTATGGTTGAGGGTTCAGAGGGGGCAGGTACCTGAAGACCTTATTGAGAGGATCTACATTCCCAAGGGTTCCCCTAATCCTATCTCGTAGCTTTAGGGTTGAGGCTTTGGGGCATAGGTGAACTATGGGCCCTGAATGTGGGTCGCTTTTATCCTATCCTTATATACGCCATACATAGTAAGGGCCCATACTTCGGATCCCTACAAGCCATTAAGGACTGTTAGTATCAGGGGGACGTGCCAAACCTGAACCCATTTGTTTCAAGGTTGAGGGTTTTATTGTATTTCAATCCTGAATAACCCTAGAATTGTTTCAGGGTTAGGGCTTTAGTTTTTTTCAAGCCTGAACCCTAAACCCTAAACCCTAAAACCTAAACCCTAAACCTAAACCCTAAACCCTGTTCTCGTGCCTGTCCCCACGACCCGACCGCAGGAACCGTTGGACACCGCACGCGCTTTGCGTTTTCTTGACTACCCCAGACCCTAAACCCTAAACCCTACACTCTAAACCCTAAACCCCTGTAGAGTTTGTACCGGGTTCAGGGTTCAGGGTGCTCAAGCTGGCGCCCGATCCCAAGCTGGTGTGTAGCCTTCGATGCCAGGCAAAGGCAAGCGTGGTGGTGGCAAGGCGTGCAATTTTTCGGATTTGGGGTTAATTGAGTGGCCTGCTTCATTCCTTCAAACCCTAAACCTAAAACCCTAAATCCTAAACCCTAAACCTTAAACCCTAACCCCTAAACCCCAATTGCGAGGTTCCCGGCCGTTTGGTGCTGAAGTCTCCCAGCTCAGATGGATGTGGGGACGTCATCCCTATGTGGCCCCCGAAAAAGGCGTATGGTTCATGTACCTTGACAGGAAGTAGAGTTTGGGATGTTCCCCCTTATGCTAACAGTCCTTCATGGGGGGGCACGAAAACTGGTGGTATAAGTCATTTAGTCCCCAGGGTAGGACTTCCATTGTGTTGGGTGCCCCTTCTCAACCCACCCCTAAAACCCTAAACCCTAAACCCTACACCCGAAACCCGAAACCCTAAACCCTAAACCCTAAACCCTACACCCGAAACCCTAAACCCTAAACCCTGAGCCCTAAACCCTAAACCCTAGCCGTAACCCTAAACGGGTACTGTCAGGTTACTCTGGGACCTAGTGGGGGTGACATTTCGAGTCCCTAGTGTTCGAAAGCCGGGGGGGGGTTGGTTTAGGGTTTGAGTGTGTTCGGCTTTGGGGTTTAGGGCTTGAGGGGGGGTCTTAAGCCTAAACTCTGAACCTACACTCTGAGCCTGAACCCTCTAAACCACTAAGCCACTCCTGACACCACTAAACCCCTTTAAACCCCTTTAAACCTCTTTAAGCCCCTTTAAACCCCTTTAAACCCCTTCAAACCCCTTAAAACCCCTTTAAACCCTTTAAACCCCTTTAAACCCCTTTTAAACCCCCGTTAAGCCCCTTTAAACCCCAAAACCCCTAAACCTTAAACCCTAAACCCTGTTTTAGGTGTGTTGGGATTGACCCCGGGTAGGGCGATGCCAAAGCCAAAGACAAGGAGAAGGAGACGAAGGCGGTCTTCTGGGTGCAGGGTTTAGGGTTTAGGGTTTAGGGTTTAGGTAAACAGAAGCCTGAAACCCAAAACCCTAAACCCTAAGCCCCAAACCAGCCCTCCAAGCTTCAGTCTCCGGATTCATATTTTCATGGTCTACCTTGAATCTTCTATTTGCTGCTTGCTATGCTTTTTCCAGCCCGTCTTTTTCATTCAGGGTTCAGGGTTTTTCGTTTAGGGCTTAGGGTTCAGGGTTGTATTGGAAAGTTGTTACAAAGATAGCGCCTGCGGGAGCGGACAGAGCTGAACACGATCTGAATGCAGTGCAAACATCTTACGTCAGCCTGTGAACTCACTAATCTCTGCTAGAGCACGAGGGCGTTAGAGGCGTACTAGTGCAATCAGAATCCCATTGCGATCCACACGTATTCATATACACCCCTCTTAGTTCAACCTCAGTTTACCCCTTCGCTGCCCTCGAATGTGAGCCCTACACCCTAAACCCTGAACCCTGAACCCAGGGGTGTCTTCGTTTTTGTTGGTTGAGGGTTAAAACTGCTTAGGGTTTCGGGTTTAAAAGCTTAGCCTTTGACCTTAAAGTGTACGTTTAAGGTTTTTAAGGTTTCTTTAACCTTAAATGAAAGCGTATGTAGAGTGCAGGCCCCAAGCCCTGAAACTAAACAACCAGGCCCCAAGCCTGAACCTTAAACCTCGAACCCTAAGCCCTAAGATCACCCAACGTAAACCTCCAAATGTCCTATACCCCCTGAGCCCTAAAACCCTAAACCCCAAACCCGAAACCCTAAACCCTAGACCCTGAACCCTAAACGGCCCTCACTCCCCAAACCCCAATCCCTGACACCCTGTGGCCCTAAAGCGGAAAACTAAGAAGCCTTAAAACACCAGATCAACCCACGTAGAACACCTCACAGAACCACCCTAAACTCTGAACCCTAAACCCTAAACCCAAAACCCTAAACCCTAAACCCTAAACCCTAAACCCTAAACCCTAAACCCTAAACCCTAAGCCCTAAACCCCAAGCCCTCAACCCTAAACCCGAAACCCTCAATCCCAAACCCTTTTAAAAGCCGAAGCAGCCCGAATATGTAGATACACCCGTTTAAACGCAAAGCAGCCTTAAGCCCTGAAGGAAAAACTAAACAGACGCACATTAAAACAAAACCCTGGGGCCCTAGACCCTAGACCCTACTCTAGACTCTAGACCCTAAACCCTAAACCTTAAACCCTAAACCCTAAACCCTAAACCCTAAACCCTAAACCCTAAACCC
This sequence comes from Symbiodinium natans, assembly GCA_905221605.1. NCBI lineage: Eukaryota > Dinophyceae > Suessiales > Symbiodiniaceae > Symbiodinium > Symbiodinium natans. Next base: position 59,274 of record CAJNDS010000018.1, read on the forward strand.
TAAACCCTAAACCCTAAACCCTAAACCCTAAACCCTAAACCCTAAAACCCTAAACCCTAAAACCCCTAAACCCCTAAATCCCAAACCCTAGCACCCCTCTATACCCCTCCCTCCCAGATCCCTTAAGTCAGGATTATGCCCTACTTTATACTAAGGATTCTTCCTATGAACAAGGGAAGATGCCCTACTTTGTACTAAGGATCCGTATTATGCTTGATTGAGGAACATACCCTACTTTATACCAAGGATCCTGATTTATGAATAAGGGTACATTCCTTACCCTAAACCCTAAACCCTAAATCCGAAACCCTAAACCCTAAACCCTAAACCCTAAACCCTCAACCCAAAACCCTAAACCCTAAACCCTAAACCCTAAACCCTAAACCCTAAACCCTAAACCCTAAACCCTTTTTGGAAGATCTGGGCTCCGCAGGGCGACGTGCCGGAGGCGCCAGCTGCGGACCCGGCGCGGGGCCGACGGAGGGGTTTTTGGGAGTGTTTACGGGGTCTTAGTTGGGGTCCAGGGTTGAGGGTTTAGGGTTTGGTGTTTAGGGTTTAGGGTTGAGGGTTTAGGGTTTGGTGTTTAGGGTTTGGGGTTTAGGGTTTAGGGTTTGGGGTTTAGGGGTTTATGGGCTTAGGGGTTTCGGGTTTTTGTTTTGTTGACCCAGAACATTGTCACAAGACCACCCTACTTGGAGGTTCATGGAACGTATTAACCAATTATAACTGTACTTGTAGGGTTTAGGGAAAAGGGTTTAGGGTACTTACAACTGTACTTATAACCGTATTAGGGCACTTAACGGGCTTAACAGTGGGTGATAAGACAGTTGTAAATGGTTAACTTCGGCTCGCCGTTAATTTCCCAAGCCCACAGGCTTAAGGGTTTATGGTTTAGGTTACGGTTGAGGGCTTTGGGTTTTAGGGTTTAGGGTTTAGGCATAGGGCTAGGGTTTAGGGTTTAGGGTTTAGGGTTTAGGGTTTAGGGTTTAGGGTTTAGGGTTGAGGGTTGAGGGTTGAGGGTTGAGGGTTTAGTCAGGATTAAGGGTTTAGGGTTCCATGTACCTTGCTAGTATCTACTTGAGCCCAAAAACCCCATGTCGGCGATCAACAGGGGTTTAGGGTTGAGGGCACAGGTTTTTACAGTGGTTAGGGCGTTAGGGCTTAAGGTTTAGGGTTTAGGGTTTAGGGTTTAGGGTTTAGGGCAGATACAGCAAGTGTTGACTTTCTGGAAGGCCCTAAGCCTCATGCCTAAAAGCTAAGCCTCCCAACTCTTCTGATGCAGCCAACACCTAGGGGGTTTTGGGGTTTAGGGTCTTGGGCTTAAGTGCTTAGTTTGGGGCTTGAGGGCTAGGGGTCCTAGCCCTAAACCCTAAACCCTAAACCCTAAACCCTAAACCCTAAACCCTAAACCCTAAACCCCAAACCCCAAACCCCAAACCCCAAACCCTAAACCCTAGAACCCTAAACCCTAAACCCTAAACCCTAAACCCCTCGGGGGTTTACGAACTGAGGCCAAGAAGGAGCTCAAAGCGCAGGTCAACGCCGCGGGTCGGGCCCGGGCCTTGTTTGGGGTTTGATGAGGGTTTGGGGTTTAGGGTTTAGGGTTTAGGGTTTAGGGTTTAGGGTTTAGGGATGTAGGGTGTAGGGTTTTTGCCGGTTGCAGGTTTTGTTTGTTTGCTCGGTCGTAGGATCGTCTAAGGAGTTCTGCTTTGTGGATTTTGGGGGGCGTTTTGGGCGTCGGACTCAGAATAGTTTGGGATGGGACGTTGTGCACAGTGGAGGGTGCTTCCGTTAAATCCTAAACCCCTAAACCCTAGACACCCCAAACCCCAAGTTTCGTAAGGGGTCGCCGTTTGAAGGGCCCATGAATACCGAGGCGCTGGCGAAGAAGAAGCGCGAGGTCATAGACAAGTATGGGGTGGAGGCCTAATCCCTAAACCCTAAACCCTGAACCCTAAACCCTGAACCCTAAACCCTAAACCCTGAGCCCCTAAGCCCTAAACCCTAAACCCCAAGCCCAAAACCCCAACCCCTAAACCTGGTTCAGGGTTTAAGTTGTGAGAAGACACCGCTTGCTTGTAATCTCCATAGGGGGCCTACCAAAACAGGGGCCCTGAAGCGTAGGTCATGAGGACCACTTTAAGCAAACCCCCTAAGCCCCCCTATATGAAATAGGGTTTACATTTCTGTTATTGGTGAGTGTATACAGGGTTCCTTATAATGTTGGTGAGTGTATATATTGGGTGTCCTTTTGGGGACACTAGCAATCGTTGTGTCAGTCCTGTGAACTCAGTTTCAAAACTCAGTTATGATGCTGTCGTTTATTTGTGTAAGTGGTGGAAAGCTGTTCTTTCCACGTGGGGATGGTTGTTGATCATTGGCAAAGGGCAAGCATTTTGTTCTGCCTTGTGATGTCACTGCTCGGGACGGTTTCTGTAAAGCATGGGGAGCTCTCAACCCTAAACCCTAAACCCTACACCCTAAACCCTAAACTCTAAACCCTAAACCCTAAACCCTAAACCCTAAACCCTAGACCCTAAACCCTAGACCCTAAACCCTAAACCTAAACCTGAGGTAGCAGGTCGGTTGAGGGCTCAGGGATCTGGGCTTAGGGTTATAAGCAATCCTGAGGTTGTAATATAGGGGTCGGAAGACTTACAAAAACCACCCAAAACCCCATTTTGATTGTTTAGGCCCCTGCATTTCTCCGCAGGGCTAAGGTTTGTTGGAAAAGGGGTGTAGGGTTTAGGGTTAGCTGGGCTCAGGTGTCGGCTTTCTGAACCCTAAGCCCTCTTAACCCTCACCCGGCCGTGACGCTGCCGTCGTTCGTGGCTCAGCAGCCGTTCCGCACCCCAAACCCCTATACCCTAAACCCTAAACCCTAAACCCTAAACCCTAAATTCTAAACCCTAAACCCGAAGCTACAAGCCCCAAGCCCGAAACCCCCAAGTCCCAAGCCCCTTGCCATGGCAGGGAGACCTCCCAGGCCCCAAAGGGTGCAGAACGTCAGTAGGGCCTCCTCGGGTTTAGGGCTTAGGGTTTAGGGTTTAGGGTTTAGGGTTTAGGGTTTGGGGTTTAGGGTTTAGGGTTTAGGGTTTGGGGTTTAGGGTTTTAGGTTTAGGGTTTTAGGGTTTAGGGTTTGGGGTTTAGGGTTTTAGGTTTAGGGTTTTAGGGTTTAGGGTTTGGGGTTTAGGGTTTTAGGTTTAGGGTTTTAGGGTTTAGGGTTTGGGGTTTAGGGTTTAGGGTTTAGGGTTTTGGGGCTTCGGAAAGGGGGCACGGCCCAAGTGGCGTCCCCTCTGATGGACCAGGCTGGGTCATAATATATTTTAATACTACATTTTTGGCCTTCTTAGATTCCCAAGAAGGGCATCTTAAGATGACCAGGTTTAGCATAACCCCCAACAATGAAGCAGCAGGGAGGCTATGAGGCTGGCTGCTGCCGGTGCTGCCGGTGCCCTGCTGTGCTCGGCAGAGGTCCGCGGCGCCAGCTTGCAGCAACGCTGCGCTGCGGCCGTGCGGGCCAGGCGCGCGGTTTAGGGTTTGGGGTTTAGGGTTTGGGTTTAGGGTTTAGGGTTTAGGGTTTAGGGTAGTTTAGGGGGACACTTCACGCGAGCTCGGCTCCTTAAGCAGCTGCAGCCCTTCAAGAACACCAAGAAAAAGCTCCGAAACTCCCGCGAAGAAACCTAAAGATATGTAAGCAAGGCCCTCAAAGCCCCGCTCCAGGGCGCCGAACCCTTCAAGGTTTGAAGGCCGAAAGCGTAGATTATCGACCCCAGAGCCCTGAAACCTTACAACCCCCTCCCCCCCCAAAACCCTAAACCCTAAACCCTAAACCCTCAACCCTAAACCCGAAACCCTAAACCCTCAATCCTGAGCCCGCAACAACCCCGAAGACTCCCTGAAGGCCTTGCGTCCCAAAGCCCTCCACCCCCGGCGGTTTAGGGATTAGGGTTTGGGGTTTAGGGTTCAGGGTTTAAGGGTTCAGGGTTTAGGGTTTAGGGTTTAGGGTTCAGGGTTTAGGGTTTAGGGGATTTAGGGTTTAGGGTTTAGGGTTGAAGGGTTCAGGGTTTAGGGTTATGTCCTAAGGCCCTCCATCCGGCCAACCCCCCGAAATGGCTGAACCAAAACTGAATTCAAGCCCGAGTGAGCTGAAAAGGCACCCACAGTGCACCCCAACAGCCCCCTTGTTTCCCCCCCCCCCCTCCCCCCCCCCCAAAGTTGCAGTAGGGTTAGGGTTTAGGGTTTAGGGTTTAGGGTTTAGGGCTTAGGGTTTAGGGTTTAGGGTTTAGGGTTTAGGGCTTAGGGTTTAGGGTTTAGGGTTTAGAGTTTGGGGTGTGAGGGATAAGGGGCACCCCCCGTTTAAGGGGCCATACTACGGGACCATGTAACTACCCTAAGAGCCTAAACCCTAAACCCTAAACCCTAAACCCAAAACCCTAAACCCTAAACCCTAAACCCCAAACCCCAAACCCTAAACCCTAAACCCTGAACCCTTGCAACCCCTGAGGTGGGGAGGTCCACCACCGCGACCTCAGCCACCCCCGCCCGAAGCTGCCGGCTCCACGTTGGAAGCGGCGCTCACAGGAAGGGCGTTTGCCGGAAGTTCGGGTGTTGGGGGCTTCGGGTTTAGGGTTTAGGGTTTAGGGTTTAGGGCTTAAGGTTTAGGGTTTAGGGTTGAGGGTTGAGGGTTGAGGGTTTAGGTTTAGGGTTGAGGGTTTACGAGGTTCGGGGTTGAGGGTTTCGAGTCTGATCCCAGGGCTCAGAGGGAACTCGGCGAGTAAAGGACGAGCAGCTTGCTTTCCAAGTTTCCGAGTCTACAAGAACGGGTTTAAGGTCCTAAACCCTAAACCCTAAACCCTAAACCCTAAACCCTAAACAGCCTAAACCCTAAACCCTAAACCCTAAACCCTAAACCCTAAACCCTAAACCCTAAACCCTAAACCCTAAACCCCAAACCCTCAACCCTCAACCCTCAACCCTAAACCCTAAACCCTGGAGCCCCGAAGCCAGCGGGGACACAGCCAGGGTTTCGGGTTTAGGGTTGAGAGGTTTAGGGCTTAGAGGTCCAGGGTTTAGGGTGTAGGGTTTAGGATCTAGGGTTTAGGGAGGGGTTAGGGTTTAGGGTTTAGGGTTTAGGGTATAGGGTTTAGGGTTTAGGGTGTAGGGTTTAGAGTTTAGGGTTTAGGCTGAGACATTCAGAGGGTTTAGAGTGTAGGCTTCCCCCAAGTAGCACGGGTGCAATGGGATCATTGGCTTGTTTATCTCCCTGAGACCCGTGAAGCCCAGCAAATGCCAGCAAACCTCCAAAGGCCCCACAGCCTAAACCCCACACCAAATGCTAGGGTTTAGGGTTTAGGATTTAGAGTTTAGGGTTTAGGGTTTACCCCACACCAAATGCTAGGGTTTAGGGTTTAGGGTTTAGGGTTTAGGGTTTAGGGTTTAGGGTTTAGGGTTTAGGGTTTAGGGTAAAACCTAAGCCCTAAACCTCAAACACTGAAGAACGCTTCCTTAACAGACTTTGTAAACACAGGAAGTTGGCCCCCTTAGGGTTTAGGGTTTAGGGTTTAGGGTTTAGGGTTTAGGACCCCTAAAGGTTCCCCTGAATATGCTCCGAAAAATCCCCTTATGCTCCCTTAGGGCTCCTTAAAAAGGGTCCCCCCCAATTCCAAGGGTACAACCTCAGCGGTCCAAGGCAAGCCCTGAACCCAAAACCCGAAACCCTAAACCCTCAAACCCTAAATCCTAAACCCTAAACCCTAAACCCTAAACCCTAAACCCTAAACCATAAACCCTAAACCCTAAACCCTAAACCCTAAACCCTAAACCCTAAACCCTGCAGGAAGTCGGCCCCCCGACGTCTACCTAAAGACCGAGGATGTCGAGGAGCTACTTTGCGATTTTCAAAAGCAGGGGAAGCCTTAGGGCCCGAAGGTTTAGGGTTAGGGTTTAGGTTTAGGGTTTAGGGTTTAGGGTTTAGGGTTTAGGGTTTAGGGTTCAGGGGTTTAGGGTTTAGGGTTCAGGGTTCAGGGTTCAGGGTTCACTGGTTTAGGGTTTCGGGTCTGAGGATTTTTGGGGGTCTAGGGTTTGAGGGGTCCAGGGGCTCAGGGTGTATCAGGGGGTGAGGTGTCTAAAGGGCTTCGAGGCCGTCAAGGCTTTGATGGTTTAGGGGTATAGGGTTTATTGGGGTTGAGGGTTTAGGGTTTAGGGTTTAAGGCTTAGGGTTTAGGGGGATTGAGGGGTTTGGGGCAACAAAAGCCCCAACGCTGAACCTGCGCCCGAAACCAAACCCTGACCCATCGAACGCTGAGGTTTTCATTATTGGGTTCTTCAGGGAGGGTTTAGGGTTTAGGGTTTAGGGTTTAGGGTTTAGGGCCTTCATGGGGGTAGGTACCTAGGGAGCCTTAGGGAAGCTTAGGGAGCCTTAGGGAGTAGTCGGGAGTGTTAGGGCACCTTGGGTTACATACCCCCCGTGAACCCTCAGCCCTAAACCCTTAGCCCTAAGCTCTAAACCCTAAACCCTAAACCCTAAACCCTAAACCCTAAACCCTAAACCCTAAACCCTAAACCCTAAACCCTAAACCCTAAACCCTAAACCCTAAACCTAACCCTAAACCCTAAACCCTAAACCCTAAACCCTAAACCCTAAACCCTAAACCCTAAACCCTAAACCCTAAACCCTAAACCCTAAACCCTAAACCCTAAACCCTCCCTTAAGGACCCTTCAGAAATTTAAGGTTGTTCGAGCCGCAGGGCTGTCTCGGGGGTGCGGATGGTTTTTTGGTGCTGGGGGAGCCAGGAACCCTAACAAAGCCTCTCAGTCCGGCTTCAGGTTTTGGGCTTACTTGGAAGCTCGTTTCTTCGTAAGTAGGGTTAGCAAGGTGGGCTGTGGGGATTGAAATAGGGCTTTAGGGGAGACTAAGTAGTTTTACAAGTCAAAAGAGCTTAAACAGTGGGGTTTAATGAGGGTTTGGGTCGGGGGTTTTCGCGTCAAACCCTAAAACCTTAAAACCCCCAGACAATAACCTCCGCATTCCAAACCCCAAATCCCTAAACCCTGAAACCGTAGAAATCTAAAGCCCTAAACCCTCCGCCCCGAAAACCTTACAGGACCAAAGATTCTTCGCACGCATGCGAGCCAACTCTGTGGTGGGAGGTGCGGGCAGGGTTTTGGGGGCTCGGGTTGTTAGGGCGGTTAGGGTTTGGGGTTTAGGGTTTCGGGGGCTCGGGTTGTTAGGGCTGTGGGTTTTGGGTTTAGGGGTTCGGGGCTTTCGGGTTCATAAGGGTTCTAGGTTCGCAGGGTTTATGGGCCTTACAGGGTTTTTAGGGTTTGCAGGGTTGGGCTTTTCAATTTTTTTTTTCGGGGTTCAAGCCCCCGAAGCCCGAGCGACCCAATCAAACCCTCCCGCCCTTCCCTCTCCTCAACGTTTGCCGAAGACTGGGGTCCTTCTTTGGACTTGGGTGCCCTAGATATGCGGCTCCGCATGACAGGAAAGCCCCCAACAACGGGTTCCTAAACCCTAAACCCGAACCCCGAACCACCCTAGAACCACCCTAAACCCCACTCCCCGAGCCGTAGCTTAGAGAACCTCCCAGGTGACTTGCCTCACGGACCCGCCTCGGAGCACATGTGCCTAGGCAGGCCTGGTGGGAGATGTTTTTTTTGTTTTGCATTCGTGCCCTAGGCCCAAAAGCCCTAAGCCCTAAGCCCTAAACCCTAAACCCTAAACCCTAAACCCTAAACCCTAAACCCTAGGCCCAAAGCGCCCTACCACCCTGAAGCACCGAAAGCCCTGAGGCCCCAGCCTCAGAACCCTGAAGCCCGAAAACTCCCAAACCCAAACCTTCAGCTCTACACCTTTCACTCCAAACCCGAAACCCTAAACCCTAAACCCTAAACCCTAAACCCTAAACCCTAAACCCTAAACCCTAAACCCTAAACCCTAAACCCTAAACCCTAAACCCAAAACGGGGGCAACGAAGCCCAGGTGCCCCATGCCGGAGTGGGCCTGGAGCAATGCCACGGGCATCTTGAGCCTCGGGATTTCAAGCCCCAAGAGATTTGGTTTAGGGTTTAGGGTTTAGGGTTTAGGGTTTAGGGTTTAGGGTTTAGGGTCTAGGGTCTAGGGTCTAGGGTCTAGGGTCTAGGGTCTAGAGTTTAGGGAACTTTGTGGAGTTTAATGTAGGGGCCTGCAGCCGCAACCCACCCACGCCTGTCGGTGGTCGGGGTTTAAACCCCAAACCCTAAACCCTAAACCCTAAACCCTAAACCCTAAACCCTAAACCCTAAACCCCAAACCCTAAACCCTAAACCCTAAACCCCAAACCCCAAACCCCAAACCCTAAACCCTAAACCCTAAACCCTAAACCCTCAGGATGGACCACCAGTGCTACGACACAACCTGGAGGGAGGCTTTCCTGGGCATGGCATCGGCTTTGGAGAAGTCCTTGGTGGAGGCTGTGGCGGTTTGAGGTTTAGGGTTTAGGGTTTAGGGTTTAGGGTTTAGGTTTAAAGAGATTATATAGGGTACTCATTCCCTCATTCCCTATGAAGAACCAGCCAGAAAACCCTGAAGCAACTGCAGCCCCAATGACCAGGAGTGGTGGCCAGCGGAGGGTACGCTGGTGGCGCTGATGCGCTATGGAAAGGGCAGCGCGCGTTTGTCCAGGAGTCGGTGGCGTGGGGGGGGGGGGGGGGTTTAGGGTTTAGGGTTTAGGGTTTAGGGTTTAGGGTTTAGGGTTTAGGACCTTAAACCCTAGGCGCCCCTTAGCTTAAATGCCGATGACTTCTCCGGCAAAGGCTCAAGTCTAAGTCGGCAAGGGTGCAAATTGAGGAGCTGGCAAGGCTCAAATGGCCTGGTTGGGTTTGGTTCGAGGGTTGAGGGTTTAGGGTTTGAAGTTCAAACTTCCCAAAACAGGCTGAACCGAAAACTTGTGAACTGCAGTTCGAGTTAGCCAGCTAAAGATGGGTTTGAGGGTGTTTTTTCTGTTGCGTAGGTATACCGCAGCCGAGCTCATCGTCAACCCGAGCCTGAGAACGCTGCGCTAACCCTAAGCAGCCTAAACCCCAACCCAGGCCTACCAGCTTTAGAAGGTGCCGAGGCGTTCTAGGACCTTAGTCTTGGAGGAGCAGCGACGTCGCCGCAGGCGGCGACATCGAGTTCATGGTCAACGCTGATCCGTGGCCCTTCGTTTCGGATGTGGGGTTTTAGGGTTCAGGGTTTGTGTTTAAAAGGCCCTTACTTCCCTTAACCCTAAACCCTAATTAAACCCTAAACTTCAGGGTCTAAACCTTAACCCTAAACCCTAAACCCTAAACCCTAAACCCTAAACCCTAAACCCTAAACCCTAAACCCTAAACCCTAAACCCTAAACCCTAAACCCTAAACCCTAAACCCTAAACCCTAAACCCTAAACCCTAAACCGGAGAGTTGTTGGGTTGCGGGGTTTTGACGGTTTCAGGGTTCAGGTTTAGAGGCTTCGGGCTTCAGGGGGCGGCATGATGGAGCCCTTCGGTGGCACTTTGAGCCCTGAAACCAAACCCTTTAGGCTTCAGGCTTTAGGCTTTAGGCTTTAGGGTTTAGGGTTTAGGGTTTAGGGTTAGGGTTTAGGGTTTAGGGTTTAGGGTTTAGGGTTTAGGGTTTAGGGTTTAGGGTTTAGGGTTTAGGGTTTAGGGTTTAGGGCAAGCGCAAGAAACCACATCGCAGAGAAGAAAGCCTTCAGAGCTTGCTTCGGATCCACGCCGCGGTTTGGGCCTAAGTAAGCTCACCCGCCTGAATCCCCCCTGAGCCCATCAACCCTGAACCCCAAACCCTGGGGGTGCGAAAACCAGAAACCCAAACCATAAACCCGAAACCCTACTCCCTAGACCCGAAACCCGAATCCAAATACCCTAAGCCCTAAACCCGAAACCCGACACCCGAATCCCCATACCCTAAACCCTAAACCCTGAGCCCTAAACCCTAAACCCTAAACCCTACAACCCAGGACCAAGAATTCGACTTCTTCTTGCTTGCAAAGCGCCTGGAATTCTGGCTGTCATCGAAGTCCTGGAGATGCCTGGAGTCGCCAGTGGCTTGGGTTTAGGGTTTCGGGTTGAGGGTTTAGGGTTTGGGGTTTAGGGTTTGGGGCTTTGGGTTTAGGGCCTTTAGGGTTTAGGGCTTAGAGTTTAGGGGGTTCGGGGTCAAGGGGTTTAGGGTTCAGGAGGCTAGGGGGTTCAGAGGTGTAAGGGGTTATTAGAGCTAAGCCCTACCCCCTCAACCCTAAGCCCTAAACCCTAAACCCTAAACCCGAAACCCTAAACCCTAAACCCTAAACCCTAAGCCCTAAACCCGAAACCCTAAACCCTAAACCCTAAACCCGAAACCCTATTTCAACACGTAGGCCTTCCGCCTCCACCCCCGACTCTAAGGGGATATTTTTCTTGGGGTTCCCGTGTGGGGCCTCCAGATGCCGCGAGCGCCCTGAAGCCCTAAACACCCCCAAGAAGCTTGGTTTGTGTCCCTAAATCCTAAACCCTGAAACCTGCAAAACCTACACTCTAAGCCCTCCTCACCCCTAAATCCCTACACCCTCAACCCTATACCCTACACCCCTAATCCCTAAACCCTAACCCTAAACCCCAAAGCCGCGTAACCCTAAACCCGAACGAGGTGGTCCTCGCCGATTTGTTCTGGCTGGCCACGCACGACGACTCGCCTCACTTCGAGGAAGCTTCGCTTTAGTTGTTTACGGTTTAGGGTTTAGGGTTTAGGGGATAGTTTTCTTTTTATTTTCTATTCTTTTTATTTTCTATACATATATATATATATATATATATATTTGTCTTTTTTTTTTGGGGGGGGGGGGGGCTCAGGGTTTGTTAGGGTTTGGGTATAGCGTTAGGGGTTTAGGGTTTTGGATTTAGGGTTTAGGGTTTGGGGTTTGGGGTTTGGGGTTTGGGGTTGAGGCTTTGGGGTTTCGGGGCTCGGGTCTGGGGTGTACTGGTTTCGGGTTTCGAGTTTTGGCATGTCACTAGTGAGGCTTTAGGGTGTCTGTGACGGAGTTATGCTCATCTTTGTCTGTATTAGCCCCAGGCACAGGCTTAGCTCGAAGCTTAGACAACTTAAATCCCTGCAGACCTCCCAGCCCAAAACCGCTACAAGCCCTGAATCCCTAAACCCGCAGACCCCAACAAAGCTCCTCTGAGCCCTACTCCCCAAACCCCTAAACCCCTAAACCCCTAAACCCCTAAACCCCTAAACCCCCAAACCCCTAAACCCCTAAACCCCTAAACCCCTAAACCCCTAAACCCCTAAACCCCTAAACCCTAACCCCAAACCCCTAAACCCCTAAACCCCTAAACCCCTAAACCCCTAAACCCCTAAACCCCTAAACCCCTAAACACCTAAACCCCTAAACCCCTAAACCCCTAAACCCCTAAACCCCTAAACCCCTAAACCCCTAAACCCCTAAACCCCTAAACTCCTAAACCCTAAACCCCTAAATCCTAAACCCCTAAACCCTAAACCCTAAACCCTTAACCCTTAGACCCTGAACCCTAAACCCCTAGACCCTAAACCCTAAACCCTAGACACTAAACCCTAAACCCTAGACCCTAAACCCTAAACTCTAAGCCCTAAGCCCTAAGCCCTAAACCCTAAACCCTAAACCCTAAACCCCGAAATGCCCTAAACCCTAAATCCTTCGAGGTCGATTACTTCGAGTGCGCCTACGTCTCGATCTGCGACCCAACACATGTGGTGCAGGTCCAGCTCCACCGCTACCAGGTGGAGGGCTGAGGGTTTTGGGGTTTAGGGTTTAGGGAGTTTAGGGTTTGGGGTTTGGGGTTTAGGGTTTAGGATTTGGGGTTTAGGGTTTAGGGTTTGGGGTTTAGGGTTTGGGGTTCAGGGTTTAGGGTTTGGGGTTTAGGGTTTGGGGTTCAGGGTTTAGGGTTTGGGGGTTCGGGGTTCAGGGCCCAGGGCTGTTCGGGGCTTGAACCAAAGCCCCCAGACACTAAAAAAACCCTAAACCCTAAACCCTAAACACCCTAAACCCCTAAACCCCTAAACCCCCTAACCCCTAAGCCCTAACCCCTAAAACCCTAAACCCTAAGCGCCCTAAACCCCGAAGTAAACCCCTAACCCCTAACCCCTCACCCTAAGCCCTAAACGCTAAACCCCAAAGAGCCCTCGAAGGTTGAAATGTACAAAGGACACATCGCACTCTGGGAACTTCTAAGAGAGGACCGCAGATATTGAACCCTGAGCCCTAAACCTGCGGCCCTACTCTTCCCTCAGTTGTGTAGGGTTTAGGGTTTAAGGGCCTACGAGAAACCCTGAACCCTGAACCCCAAGAGCCCAACCCCGTTTAAAAGAAAAAAGTGACCTAAGAGAACTGTAGATATTTAAACCATCCTCTTTGTGGCTTAGGGTTTAGGGTTTTAGGGCTTAGGGCTTCGGGTGTAAACCCTAAACCCTAAACCCTAAACCCTAAACCCCTAAACCCCTAAACCCCTAAACCCCTAAACCCCTAAACCCCTAAACCCCTAAACCCCTAAAGCCTTAAACCCCTTAACCCCTAAACCCCTAAACCCCTGAACCGCTAAACCCCTCAACCCCTAAACCCCTAAACCCCTAAACCCCTAAACCCCTAAACCCCTAAACCCCTAAACCCCGAAACCCCTTAACCCCTTAACCCCTAAACCCCTAAACCCCTAAACCCCTAAACCCTTAAACCCTTAAACCCTTAAACCCTAAATCCTAAACCCTAAATCCTAAACCCTAAACCCTAAACCCTAAACCCTAAACCCCTAAACCCTAAACCCCTAAACCTGTAGGGTTTTGCCAAGGGCTCATGAAGAATCCCAGGTGGACCTTGGACGAAGGAAGGCCTTCCTCCAGGAGGTTTGCAGCCCTGAGTGGAGGTGGGTTTAGGGTTTAGGGTTTAGGGTTTAGGGTTTAGGGTTTAGGGGGAGGTGCGGAGGGTGGCGAACCACCTGATTGGGTCTCGGGTTTTGGTATAGGGTTTGGGGCTTAGGGAGTTTATGTTTATTACCATTACGATTCTTATTGTTATTGCTACTACTATTCTTCTTCTTCCTCTTCTTAGTTTTAAAGGGGGTTTAAAGGGTTTGGGGTGTTGGAGAGTATAGAGGGTTTAGGGTTTAGGCGTTTCGTAGCCGCTGAATCCCAGGTGTCGTGGTCTCCTTGAACACCCCTCATGATTGGGCTAAGAGCGCCGCCTCCCGAACACACAAAGCCAGTGAAGACCCGGCCAGACTCCCCTAAACCCTAAACCCTAAACCCTAAACCCCCAACCCCAAAGCCTAAACCCTAAACCCCAAGAAGAGAGTGGCGGAGGTGCCGACGGCCAGGCGGCATCGGCCCGTGGCACTGGCTGCCGAACAGCTCCTTGCGTGCCTTCGTGGGGCGGGTCTTTGGGGGCTTTAGGATTTGGGGTTTAGGGTTTAGGGTTTAGGGCTAGGGTTTAGGGTTTAGGGTTTGTGGTTTAGAGTTTAGGGTTTAGGGTTTAGGGTTTCGGGAGCCCCCCACAACCCTTGGCACCCTGCAAAACTTCCAGTGTGCTATGTTGCGCAAGGATCAGGCGAGCCCTCGAACGCAATTCCAAATTTGCCTCGAAACCATGAAACGCGTGTACCCTGATGAAACCCTCAACCCGAACCCTAAATCCTAAACCCTTAACCCTAAACCCTAAAACCTTTGCGGGAGCACGACGTCGAGTACGGAATGTGCACGCGACGATGCGAGGCCCCCAAAGAAGGGGCGGGCGTGACACTTCAAGCGGTGTAGTGACCCCTCCAGATGTTGCTCTTTTATGGAATGGCATCTCAAGGTTTTGCAAGCACGTTCTGGGGCCTGATGCTGGGGGGGCGCTTCGCGGACCGTATAGCTCCCTAAACCCTAAACCCTAAACCCTAAACCCTAAACCCTAAACCCTAAACCCTAAACCCTAAGCCCTAAGCCCTAAACCCTAAGCCCGAAGCCCTAAACCCTAAACCCTAAACCCTAAACCCGAAACCCTAAACCCTAGACCCTAAGAACCCTTCTTGACGCGTGCGGGCGCTGAAACGGGAGCGGCGCTCAGCAAGAGGGTTTTTGTCCTCGGGAAGCTCCGCGATGGTCCTTGTTTTCGAGCCCTTGTCCTTGTGCGACCCAGCCTGGCCCCAGGGTTTAGGGTTTAGGGTTCAGGGTTTAGTAGGGTTTAGTAGGGTTTAGTAGGGTTTAGTAGGGTTTAGTAGGGTTTAGTAGGGTTTAGGGTTTAGGGTCCCGAAAAGGCGCGCGACAGCACCCGCAGCGCAAGCTGAGGTGGCGTGCCATGTGCATGGTACTTATTCACCAATTATTGCTGTGCAGACAACTGTACTAAAAACCATATTGGGGCACTTAAGGGGCTTATCTGTACAGTTATCGGTACAGTTAGAATTGGTTTAGGAGTAGCATGAACCTCCAAGTATATGCGGCAGGGTACTGCGAGGGTGTTGGGGCTGGAGGCCATTGTCATGGAGGCAGGGACATCTCCAACAAGAGCGAAGCCAATCGGATTGAACGCCGAAGGCATTTCCGCGCGTGTGCGTGTGGGCGCTGCTGCTGCATCGACACGATCGAACCCCCCTGACCCTGAACATAAGAACCCCAAAGTGCAATGCTGTTTGGCGATCTGAGCCCGCTCCTACCCACAAATGCTCATAAAGTAACGCCAAACCCTCAGGTTCCCTCAGCCCCCTGAACCCCAAAGCCTCAGCACTAGCCCCCTGAACCCTAAACCCTCAACCCTGAACCGTAAAATGCCTCAATCCCTAAGGCTCCATGACCCTGCGGCTGATTCGGCCGCTAGCCACCTGTGAGGCCTACGGGCGATCCGTGCCGTGCCCCCGAGCCTTGGGGCATTTTTGAGCAAGTCCGTCTTTGGGTCCGTTGAGGGCAGGGAAGCCCTATACCTTAACCCCCAGAAGCCGTCTTAAACCGCAAGCCCTTTAACGTGCGGGAGGGTTACCACGGACCCCTGGACGGCGGTTTGGGGTTTGGGGTTTAGGATAATGGGGGATGATGGGTTTAGGGGTTTGAGGTTTGGGGTTTAGGGCTTACAGGGTTCTGAGGGGGTTAGGAATGTAGAAACTTCAAGTTCTAGGCAAAAGTTTCGGGAAACCCACCCGCCCAAAGCCCTCAAACTCCCCAAGCCCGACAGTGCTACAAGGGGAGGCTTTGAAGATCCTGGAGCGATCCGGCGAATATCCCGGCTGCATGGGGCTGCCTTTGGTGCAGTGGGTGCGTGTGGGTGTCGCTGGGCTCCTGTTTCTGGGGATGCTGCTTTCGAACCCTAAGCCCTAAGCCCTAAGCCCTAAGCCCTAAGCCCTAAGCCCTAAACCCTAAACCCTAAACCCTAAACCCTAAACCCTAAACCCTAAACCCTAAACCCTAAAGCCTAAACCCTAAACCCTAAACCCTAAACCCTAAACCCTAAACCCTAAACCCTAACCGTAAACCCTAAAAGCCTAAACCCTAAAGCCTAAACCCTGAACCTAAACCCTATAGGACTTTAAGCCGGAAGCCCGAAACCGCATTAAGGATATTAAGCGGCTTAGGCTCAAGGTTCAGCAGCTTTAAGTACAGGCATGGGATTTGGGGTCTTCCCAGACCTCCCAAGTACCCTCTGAAGTACCACCATTACCGTTCACTTCGCCCCTTATGAAGACTTGGGGGGTGGCTTAAAGGGTTTAAGTTAGGGTTAGCGTAGAGAGTGTTTAGGGTGATTGAAGCAACCGACACAGGTAGATGCACGGAACCGTGATCTAGCTTTGAATGGGCTGACGCTGGAAGATCTCGAGCTCCTTGAAGCAAACGCGCGGCGTCTTCACCAAGCGGGCCACCTTTCCTTTTTGCGGCAGTTTGCCTCAGGCGGGTATCTCCCAAAATAGGGGCACCGTCAGTATCCTACGCCAATCCGCATGCTAGGAACTTCCAACCCCAAGCCCGAAGCCCGAAGCCCTAGGCCCTAAACCCTAAACCCTAAACCCTAAACCCTAAACCCCAAACCCCAAACCCCCAAAACCCCAAACCCCCAAAACCCCTACATAAAGCCCTATCTTGGGAACTAAAACCCCCCAAAACCTCCGTGTCGGGAGAACCTCGAGGTGGCTGCGCTCGACGGCAGATGGAGCAGCTCAGGGCATCCACAGCGCCCAGGGCGCTGCGGGCGTGCGCGAACTGCACGGAGGTGCTTTGCTTCGAGGCAAGGCAGTTGGGATATATTTTGGTGGTTTTTAGGGTTTAGGGTTAAGGGTTTCAGGGTTTTGGGCCTTCTTTTCGCTTGTGTCTTGCGTCCTCAAAGGGGCGCCATTGAGGAATGTATTTCAACCTTCAACCCTCAACCTTAAGCCCTAAACCCTAAACCCTTAACTGCAAACCCTAAGCCCTAAGCCCTAAGCCCTAAGCCCTAAACCCTTTACCCTAAACCCTAAACCCTGAACCCTGAACCCTGAACCCGAGTTCGTAGGGCCAACCAAGGCTTGCATATTTGGTGCAAGATTGATTGGGGCGTTGATCCGGTGCTGCAGTTTCTCGCGACGGCCCGCGCCGTCATCTCTCGTTTTGTAGCGACTCCGCCTGAGTTTTGGCTTTTTCCTTTTGTGGGCCTAGGGTGTAGGGTTTAGTGTTTAGGGTTTAGGATTTCAAAAGCGCTAGGGTAAACCCTAAACACTGAACCCTATTGCGAAACCTTAAACCCTAAACCATCAGCCCTGCACCGACGGGCCTCGACTTCAAAAGCCCCTGAGCCGCTTAAAACAAAACCCCTTGAGAAGCCTTTTGGGTCATCTTAAAGCCGGCCCTCAACCCTACCCGAAAGCCTAAACCCTAAACCCTAAACCCCGCACCCTAAAACCCAAACCCCCCTCCCCCTCCAAGAAGGCTTCACAGCCCCATTAGACCCTAAACCCTAAACCCTAAACCCTAAACCCTAAACCCTAAACCCTAAACCCTAAACCCTAAACCCTAAACCCTAAACCCTAAACCCTAAGCCCTAAACCCTAAACCCTAAACCCTAAACCCTAAACCCTAAACCCTAAACCCTAAACCCTAAACCGTAAACCCCTTCAATGCGAAAGCGTTTTTAGGTGACGTTGGCCCACGGCGTTGTTCTGGCGCGTGGGTACAACCCAAAGGCGCCGGCTTTTTTTTCTTTTAAAGGGTTTAGGGTTTAGGGTTTAGGGTTTAGGGTTTAGGGTTTAGGGTTTAGGGTTTAGGGTTTAGGGTTTAGGGTTTAGGGTTCAGGGTTTAGGGTTTAGGGTCCAAAACTGGTCTTAAGGGCTTTCACTGGGCTTTTGCTTACTCCGACTGCATGCCAGCGACGAGTAGTTGAGGCTGCGAGGATATTAGGGTGTAGGGTTTGGGGTTTAGGGTTTAGGGTGTTTTAGGGAGTCGCGTCAACCGTGGCAAGGGTTGCCACAACTGCAGGGCTTAGCACAGCTAGCTGACGTGGACATGATGGGTACTGGGGCACAGCTGAACTTCGCAAACCCTAATCCCTAAGACCTAAGACCTAAGACCTAAACCCTAAACCCTAAACCCTAAACCCTAAACCCTAAACCCTAAACCCTAAACCCTGAACCCTGAACCCTGAACCCTGAACCCTGAACCCTAAACCGGTTGCCCGCTTGAAGTGTGGGGTTTAGGGACGGGAGGGCGTCTGACATCATGACTCTGAGGCCCAATAAACCTTAGACCCTAAATCCTAAACTCTACCGTAAACCTTAAACCCTAAACCCTAACACCTAAACCCTAAACCCTAAACCCTAAACCCTAAACCCTAAACCCTAAACCCTAAACCCTAAACCCTAAACCCTAAACCCTAAACCCCTAGCCCTAAACCCTGCAAACCCTGCAAACCCTGCAAACCCTGCAAACCCTGCAAACCCTGCAAACCCTGCAAACCCTGCAAACCCTGCAAACCCTGCAAACCCTAAACCCTAAACCCTAAACCCTAAACCCTAAACCCTAAACCCTAAACCCTAAACCCTAAACCCTAAACCCTAAACCCTAAACCCTAAACCCTAAACCCTAAACCCCTAGCCCTAAACCCTATGTAAACCCTGCAAACCCTGACAGGGCATGAAGGCCCTGAAGGACCACTTCCAGACACACGAGCTGATCTTGAGAAAAGTCGTTGTCAGCTCTTGTTGGACCGGCTTTTAGTGGGGCCAAGACGTTCTGGGCCTAGGGTTTAGGGTTAAAACGTTTCATTCCCTAAACCCCGAAACCCTAAACCCCCAAACCCCAAACTCCAAACTCTAAACCCCAAACCCTGAACCCCGAAACCCTAGACCCTAAACCCCAAGCCAAACCCCAATCCCCAAACCCCGAGCCCGAAACCCCAAACTCCAAACTCTAAACCCCATACCCTAAACGCGTAACCCTAGACCCTAAACCCTAAACCCTAAACCCTAGACCCTAAACCCTAAACCCCTGAAAGACAGCTTCCAAGAAGAGCTAAGGACGGAGCTCAGCCTTCAGAAGTGGCAGATGGCAGTTGGCGTTCCCGACGCGCGGCTTCCGTGAGGGCTGTTAGGGCTGTTAGGGCTTTTAGGGCTTAGGGTTTAGGGTTTAGGGCGGCTTAGGGTTTAGGGTTTAGGGCTTAGGGCTTTTAGGGTTTAGGGTTTAGGGTTTAGGGCTTAGGGTTTAGGGCTTAGGGCTTAGGGTTTAGGGTTTAGGGCTTGTAGGGTTTAGGCGTTTTGAGAGTCTAGGGTTCAAGGGTTGAGGGGTTTAGGGTTTAGGGGTTTCGGGCTTAGGGTATAGGGTTCAGGGTTAAGGGTTTAGGGGTTTAGGGTTTGAGGTTTCGGGTTTGGGGCTAGGGTTTGGGGTTTAGGGTTTCGGGGTTTCGAGTTCCAAGTTTAGGGTATGGGGGTTATGCTGCTTAGGTTTTGTCAGGGCTTCCATCGGGGGTTGGAACTAGGTTTCCATGCAGTCCCTGAGAAGGCATATCAAGAACTTCGTTCCCTAGTTCCGCCGCACTAGGAGCTGGATTTATTCTCAGGGTAGTTTCATGGGCCCTTAATATAGGCCATATACCCATGAAAGAGGTACCCTTTTAAGGGCCCATACTAAGGGACCATGCAACTACCCTAAGATTCAAGGTGTCAGGTTCTGGAGTTTAGGCTTTCGGGTTTGCCCTTTTGGTGGGCAAGGCACGTTTCGTGCCTCGCCCGCGAAGATTTGTGCCTTGCCCACGAGGATCATGAAGGTTTACGTTCTTGTATGATATAGAGGTTCAGGGTCTAGGGCTTGGGATTTGAAGTTTTGGGGTATAGCATCTACTGTTCTCACCAGTTGGAGATGCTAGCAAAAGCGTCCAGTCAAATAAAACGTAAAGGCCCAACCCACATACCCCTGAAGCCCTACACCTTCTAAACCCTAAACCCTAGTTCCCGAACCCCTAGTCCCTCTCCGAAACCCTAAACCCTAAATCCAAACCCTAAACCCTACATCCCAAACCCTAAATCCCAAAACCCTAAATCCCAAACCCTGAACCCTGAACCCTGAACCCTAAACCCTAACCCCCAAACCCCAAACCCCAAACCCTAAACCCTAAACCCTAAACCCCAAACCCTAAACCCTAAACCCTAAACCCTTCACTCGCAAGGACCGGCTTCTGGGCTGGGCCTTGGAGGCTTTGTCCTTCCGGGAGCCGACGCGGCCCCCAAACGCAGATGAGGCCAGGAGGACAGCCCTAAACCCTAAACCCTAAACCCTAAACCCTAAACCCTAAAATCCGAAAGGATTAGTTGGGTTTTACCCTAAATCCTAAACCCTAAGCCCTAAGCCCTTAAACTCCAAACCCAAATTCCCAAACCCAAGCCTCTTGGCTTCAGATCTCGGTTTCGCACAGGCCTTGGGAACGAAGGGCTTCCAGCTTCTTTGGCGTCATCATCCGGAGCCTGCGATGACATGAGGATACTTTTTGGTTTAAGGTTTAGGGTTTAGGGTTTAGGGTTTGGGGTTTAGGGTTTCGGGTTCAAGGACCCTCAATCAAACACTCCAATACCTTAACACCCTAACACCCCAACACCCTACCCACCCTACCCACCCTAAACCCACCCTAAGACCCACCCTAAGACCCTAAGACCCTAAGACCCTAAGACCCTAAGACCCTAAGACCCTAAGACCCTAAGACCCTACCCTAAGACCCTAAGACCCTAAGACCCTAAGACCCTAAGACCCTAAGACCCTAAGACCCTAAGACCCTAAGACCCTAAGACCCTAAGACCCTAAGACCCTAAGACCCTAAGACCCTAAGACCCTAAGACCCTACATTCTGACGCCTCTCCACGCCGTAGCACCTAAACCCTCAACCCTAAACCCTAAACCCTAAACCCTGAACCCTAAGCCCTAAACCCTAAACCCTAAACCCTAAACCCTAAACCCTAAGCCCGAAACCCTAAACCCTAAACCCTCTTGCAGCCAAGTCCCTGGCGGCGGATGTCTACCTCCTCCTCCGCCTTCGCGGCTGCACGCCCGGGTTGCCACCGGGCCGGCTGGCCGCCCGACTCTCGCGACTTGGCTCGTACGCTTAGGGTTTAGTGTTTAGGGTTTAGGGTTTAGGGTTTAGGGTTTAGGGTTTAGGGGGTTCAGGTTTTTTTAGGGATTTGGGAAACGTTCGTAGACCTCTTCAGCCCTAAATCCCTGAACCCCAAATCCCATTCGTATTCTTGGGAACCTCTAAACCCCAAAGCAATGCTCAGGGACTTTGCATAAGCTTTCCCCAACGTAGGTTTCGACAATCTTTTGGCCTGGGTTTAAGGTTTAGGGTTTAGGGTTTAGGTTTGGGGTTTAAGGGTGTTTAGGGCTAAACGAGATCAGCCGCATTAGTTGACGAGCTTGTTCGACGGGCCCTTAAGATCCGATGCCTTTTAGGTTTCTTGGGCGACCGGAAAGATGTAGGGTTGAGGGTTTAGGGTTTAGGGTTCAGGGTTTAGGGTTTAGGGTTTGAGGGCTTTAGGGTGTTGACTGTGCACTTCGTTCACAGCCTTGTTGTTGGTTGCACGTGTGGCAAAAACTTTTTGAGACTCGTCTTGTGGCTTTTCCCTACAAACCACAGGGTCTTGAACTTGTATTCGTGGCAATCTTTTGCTTTGTCAGATGATGCCTTTGTTTTCATCCTTTGGCGAGGTGAAACAACACCAGAACAATCCTGTACCATACCCTAAACCCTAAACCCTAAATCCAAAACCCTAAACCTTAAACCCTAAACCTAAACCCGAAACCCGAAACCATCCGAAACCCTAATCTTGGAACCCTGAACCCTAAACTCTAAGCCCTCATCCCTCAATCCTCAACCCTCAACCCTCAACCCTGAACCTTAAAACCCTTTTCCGCACTCGTCGCTCATCTGCTTTGGCTCAAGATCGTCGCCCTGGCGCTCCGCAGTGTTCTCAGCTTGCCCCTGGAAGCACGACTCACTGCATAAAAATGCAGCGTGCTGAGATGGCCCAGCCGCGTGGGAACGCAGATGGCATCTCGGCGCTTGGGTTTTGGGTTTAGGGTTTAGGGTTTAGGTTTAAGGGTTTGGGGTTAAGGGTTTAGGGTTTAGAGTTTTAGGGTTTTAGGGTTTAGGGTTTTAGGGTTTTAGGGTTTTAGGGTTTTAGGGTTTAGGGTTTCGGGTTTAGGGTTTAGGGTTTAGGCTGACGTTTTCTTGGCATGCTTCTCCCCTGAGGGTCATATGGGGGTTTCCGACAATAGGGGTACCCCTTTTTGGGGGGTCCCTTGACGGGGACTCTATTCTACTTGGGGTACAAAAGGGGTAGCCCCCCTATGTTGGGAAATGCCCAAATATGTCGAAAAGCGACTTGTTGGACGTTGACCCGAAGCCTAAAACCCTAAAACCCTAAAAGCCTAAAACCCTAAAACCCTAAAACCCTAAAACCCTAAAACCCTAAAACCCTAAAACCCTAAAACCCTAAAACCCTAAAACCCTAAAACCCTAAAACCCTAAAACCCGAAACCCTAACCCGAAGCCTAGGGCACTGGCACAGCACCTTGTCAACCTTGAGCCTTCAACGCTAAACCCAGCAGTCGGTGTGAGTGTTTGGTTTACAGTAGGCCTGGGTGCTCAACCGTTTTTAGGGGTCTAGGGGGTTTAGGGTTCAGGGTTCAGGGTTCAGGGCTCAGGGTTTAGGTCTATAGGGTCTGGGTCGGATTGGGGCTTGAAGCTCTCAGCTTACCCCCCCACTGCGGCTGTTTTCGAGCGACTCCAGGTAAAAGTGTGGAGGGAGTGGTACTTTGTGCCCTCTAATGCCCAAGCTCTCGTACTCATCAACTCAGGGCCAACGTAAAGCTTTGCTTGAAACTAGTGAAGTGTGCCTTCCTGAAAGGGCTTCCTACCTAAGCCCTACACCCTGGACCCTAAACCTTAAGCCCAAGAACCCTAAACCCTAAACCCCAAACCCTCTCTACCTACATATACTTAAACCTTAATGGGGTCGTCTGGTGATTTTGCACTTCCATGGTTCCTAAATCCTAAATCCTAAATCCTACATCCTAAATCCTAAATCCTAAATCCTAAATCCTAAATCCTAAATTCCTAAATCCTAAATCCTAAATCCTAAATCCTAAATCCTAAATCCTAAATCAGGTTTGTCCCGGGGCCCCCCCGGGACAGGTTGTCCCGGGGCGTCCCGGGGCGTCCCGGGGTTGCCTAGGACAAATGTCCCGGGGCCCCCCTGGGACACCCCCGGGACAGCTGTCCCGGGTTGTCCCGCTGGGCTCCGGCCGAAAATCTAAATTTTGGATGCGGTCCGTTTCGTTTTCTGTGTTTACGCAGGGGTTCTGTACGGCCAAAACCGTGGATTTCAGTACTAAAAAAGGCATTTTTCCTTGCGGGAGCAGCAAATCCCGGGTCCCCCCCTTTTTCGGGTGCTTTTTGAAGCCTTCTGGGCTTTTTAAAGCTATTTGAAGGGCCCCGAAACCGTCGATTTCAGGACTACTAAACGGCATTTTTTCCTTGCGGGAGCATCAAATTGCGGGTCCCCCCCTTTTTCGGGGGTTTTTTGAAGCCTTCTGGGGCTTTTTCAAGCTATTTGAGGGGCCCGAAACCGTCGATTTCAGTACTATAAAACGGCATTTTTCCTTGCGGGAGCAGCATATCCCGGGTCCCCCCCTTTTTTGGGTTTTTTTGGAGCCTTTTGGGGCTTTTTAAAGCTATTTGGGGCTGCGGTAGTGCTTTCGGGCAAAATGGAGGGGCCCCGAAACCGTCGGTTTCAGTACTAAAAAACCAGCAGTTTTCGTTGCGGGAGTAGGAAGGATTTAGGGTTCAGGGGACTTAAGCAATAAGAATTGAAATGGTAGATAGGGTTGCCAAATGAAAGGGATTCTGGGTGGGTGGGGTGATGCCAAACACCCTTAGTGAATGCTTGGATCAGAGATGCTGAACCCTAAGCCCTAAACCCTAAACCCTAAACCCTAAACCCTAAACCCTAAACCCTAAACCCTAAACCCTAAACCCTAAACCCTAAACCCTAAACCCGAAACCCGAAACCCGAAACCCGAAACCCGAAACCCTAAACCCTAAACCCCTCAACCCTCAGAAGCGAGCACGCGGACGTCTTTGGCTTCCCTGGGCCTCGAGCCACCGAGTGGGCTGAGGATCCGGTTTGGGGTTTAGGGTTTCGGGTTTCGGGTTTAGGATCAGGGGTTATTTTTTTGGGGGGGCTTATATAGTAGGGTTTAGGGTTTAGCAGTTTTGGGCTTCGGTTGAGTTGTTTAGAGACCGGTCGCGGGTCATGGGAACTTGGCTCGAGGGTCGAGGGTCATGAGTCTGCGGGTCGTTGCTCTGTCAACGAAGAGGGTCTCGAGCTGTTGAAAGAGTAAGGCTTTCGGAATCAGAGAGTGGTTGAGGGTCAAGGGTTAGGGCTAAGGATGTCTCGAGAATTTTTTAGAGTTCTTGGGCGTCACTTGTGTGGAGCATATTAGGGAGTCAGGGCTCTCATTGGCTAGGTGGAGGAGACGGGGTCTCCTGGGGCTTGATCTAGGGTTTCTTGATTAGGGTTTAGGGTTTAGGGTTTCGGGTTTCGGGTTTTAGGGTTTAGGGTTTAGGGTTTAGGGTGTACTTTGCAGCTGGGGTACATTGAACAGTCGAGCTTTAGGTTCAAAAGGCAAAGGGCGTTTCCACTGCTGACGCCAAACTTGTGGTTTCAAAGCACAGCTGGCTTGAGTAGTCATTAGATACAGAGCGGTATGGGCAACAAGTAGGAACTCGGTGCAGCATTAGGGTTTTGGGTTTTGGGTTTGCTGTGATATAGCGTATAAGCTGTGAAGGTTGGGATGCGGACTTGCTTCGACAGCTTCGTGAAATGCGAAAAGCAGCCATGGCCCTATAGTGGAGGGCCATTTAGCATCTTTCTCCCACCCCACCCCTTTTTTCAGGCGGCAAAACCACCCAAACCCTATTCCTTCGGGTTTAGGCCTAAACTCAAGTCAACTGCCCACTTCCAAAAACTTCTTCCATTGCGGGGAGTCTCGTGTCAGAGGTTGGGGTCCTAGGCGTCAGGGCAGGCAGTGGCTCCTGGTCGGAAGGGTTCGGGGGTCGCAGCGTATTCTCATAAGGCTCCGAGCGTCCCTAAACCCTGAAAATAGCAGCTTTCCGTGTTCGACAACACCGGTCAGGACGCTCCACCAGCGCCAATTCGAAGTGATAGGCGGGAATCTTGCAGTGTCCGCATGCATCCGGTATGCTGGAGTTTAGGGTTTAGGGTTTGGGATTTAGGGTTTAGGGCTTAGGGTTCAGGGTTCCCAATGGTGTTTCTTCCTCAACTTGGGTAGCTACTAGACTACTGGAATAGAACGGTTTACGGAACCCCCAAAGCGAGATTAAGACCACAATACACAAATACAAGCTATGGAACATTTGCAAAAGGGGAGGGCACTTTGGGAAGTGCAGTTAACGCAGGGCTTGGTTTGTTTGCTTCAGGCTTTCGGGGTTATAGGTCTGAGAGGGGGTTGAAGGTTTAGGGGGTTTTAGGGCTTTTAACAGGGCTCAGAGGTGCCGGCTGACGGCTGCAACAGTTTCTATACACTGCAAAGCGATGCAAAGCAGACCCTACACCCTAAACTCCAATGCCCAAGCCCTTCTCTGTGGGATGAGAAACTCGCGTTGGCTCATGGGCCCGCTACCAAGATTCTACGGGGTCAGGTTTTGGGCTTTTAGGCTTTTGGCTGACCCAAAAGCCAAACACTAGACCAATCCCGAACACGAATGGCGAGAACCTCGAATAAAGAAGCTAGAATCCCTCAAAATCCCTCATTACCTTGCAGACTCGACTTACCGGGTTTACGGTCCATGTACCTCGTGCCGTTTTTTTTTTTACTAGTAGGATAGGGTAACATGGTCCCAGCTTCCTGGGTTCATCTGTTCCCCCAAGGTAATATTGCCCAGCGCCTTAAACACCTCCCAGGTACAAAAAGCCCCTTAGACGACTGTGCCATATTGGGGGTTTACGAAAATCAGGGGCCCCTAATCTAGACCCCCAAATAGAAGCATTCCCTTTCTCTAAGGACCCTAAGAGGGTACCCTTAATTTTCGGAAACCCCCATAAGATTCGGCTGGATCAGGCACAGCCGGGCATTCCCAGAATGGGAGAGCCGGGCCCGTGCGAACGCAGGCATCACTTGAGCTTCGATCCTTCGGGGCAGGGTTTAGGGTTTAGGGTTTAGGGTTTAGGGTTTTGGGTTTAGGGTTTTGAGTTTTGGGTTTTGGGTTTTGGGTTTTGGGTTTTGGGTTTTGGGGGGGAGGGGGGGGGGTATACTACTGGTACTTTAGTTCCAGGGCCATATGCGAGTCCGATAGATCCCTCATGGCGTCCCCTTTGGGGTCCCCGAACGAACGGGAGAGAAGGGCCATATTTTCTACTATTTGCTTAAGAAGCCCAACAAGATACAAAGCTATGAGTCCGTATATTCTGGAACTTAGTAAGGAAGAACATGTTTCTATTCTTTGGGGGTTCTTAAGCAAATAGTAGTTTTTGAAAGCGGGGCTCACCGAGGGCTCTTCTGCTGTGGTTTCCCTGTAAAAGGGGCCCCAACTGAGGCAACACGCCCCGCGCGCCTCGGCGACCCGAAAAACCCCCAAAGCTTGAGACCTTTTTGAGCGCCTTTTTGGGTTTAGGGTTCAGGGTTTAGGGTTCAATTAGGGTTCAGGGTTCAGGGTTTAGGGTTTAGGGTTCAGGGTTTAGGGTTTAGGGTTCAGGGTTTAGGGTTTAGGGTTTAGGGTTCAGGGTTTCGGGTTTAGGGTTTAGGGAGCAGCATCTTGTAGTTCAGAAAGGGACCTCTTTCTAGCTTGAGGTTCGTTCCTTGCTTAAGGCGCTTTGGGCTACCCAACTCCTATACACCTGTAACCAGAGACTCCAAAGCCCCTTAATTAAGGAACATCCCTTAAATTATAGTAGGAACCCTAGAATATGATTTAAGGTATATTCCTTAATTAAGGGGTTTTGGAGTCTCTGGGTACACCTCCATGTGTCAGGCGGGAGCAACAAACAACGGTCGTGCCGAGCAAGAAGACCCATGAACCAAAGAACAAGGCCATCTGCATGAGCATTGACCGTGTGCTGGGTGAAAGGATGCAGGACTTCTATGCCCCGGGGGGATTGATGTCTTCTTCCGAAGCGTCGGATGTCGGAAG
Source organism: Symbiodinium natans (assembly GCA_905221605.1). NCBI lineage: Eukaryota > Dinophyceae > Suessiales > Symbiodiniaceae > Symbiodinium > Symbiodinium natans. The sequence goes on from CAJNDS010000018.1 coordinate 85,938, forward strand.
TGCCATTTCCTTAGAACTGTTGAAGCCTCTGGACCAGCATGCAAGTTAAGTGAGAATCACACACACCCTAACCACCATCAGTTGCCAGCCGCCCTTGTTGCAACATGTAGCCCTCTAAGGCCTTTCTGAGAATTTCGGGTCGGATTAGGTTTGGGAGTTAACCTTAAACCCTAAACCCTGAACCCTAAACCCTGAACCCTAAACCCTAAACCCAGGCGTATCGGCTTTCAGCCTTCGCTGCAAGACATGGTGGGTTTCGCTTTCAGTTTGCACAGTCAATTTTCTGCCAGGCAGGGACCACTTCGCATGATGGTTTCAGCCGCGGCCTTTTTTAGGCCAGGCGCATTTACAGCGAGCAGGCCACCTTGGTACAGGGCCCAGCGTACGCCGCCTCACAGCAGTTGTTCTTCGAGCAGCGCAGGGTTGCCAAGCGCGGCCCCCCGACACCGGCCTTTTCCTCAACGGGGCTGGCCACCCCAACCGGAGACACCTTTGGCCCAACGGCTCCAACCGCCTCAGGGAGTACTCCGCCGGCAAAGCAAGACACTGGTCTTTTCCAGCCCATGCACTACCAGCAGGAGACGGCCTTTGTAGCCACAGCCCACTCCGCCGGTGTCAACGCAAACAACCCGACAGATATGGCCCTATGGATGAAGGAAACGATTTCCACCAGGGCGCAAGTCTTGGACACCATCCGGCATTACCACACCGCCGTGATCCGTCCTGAACTCTACAATTTGATCAACCAAGTTGAGGCAGCATTGGTCTCGCTGGACGATAGACTACTACGCCAATCCAAGGAGTTAGCCTGGATGGCTTCAGAGAACAGAGCCCTCCAAAAGCAAAGTGCTGCACTCATGGTCATTTTGACCGGCTGGGATACGAGCATGTCGCCCTCCGAACGGCTCTTCATGGTCAATTGGATGCTCGAGCAGATCACCCACGTCCAGGCCTTCTTGCAGCAGAGGGGGTGGGCCAACTTCGACGGCGAGTACAAGTACCTCAATGTCCTCTCTGCAGACCCGTCTACTCCGCCGGCAGGGGCACAGAAGTGGAGCTCGGTAACGCTACTCAGCTTCAAATCCTGGGACCTGAGAAAGGCGTTCATGGAGGCATATGGTGGCACTCAGGGTACCCCACTGTACAAGGATGCGCGCACTCCAGTACCCCGCCACCATATCAGGGCTACACCTTCGAGCCCCCAATTCCAACGAAAGTTGGAAATTCCAATCCGAGTACTCCTCCAAGCCCTCAACCTCAAGGAGGAGACCGAGCCCCGCCAGGTGGTGATCTTGTGGAAGACGCTCACGGTGATGTCGCCCCAAATGGCGCGCGGCTTTGATGAGCAAGCCACCGCCTGCGCTCGCCTCCACTACTACGCCGAGGGGGAGCAGTTCAAAGGCATCCTCGAGATCACAAAGGTCATCTCCGACTGGCTTGCAACCACTCCGCCCGATGAGTTGATGACAGAGGAGGACACGATTTGGTCCTACAGCTGGAACAAGATCGTCTTCGGGGTCCAGCAGGAGATGGATGCAGCAGAGCGCGACTTCTTCGCCAATGCCAAGGCTGCAGCAAAGGGCACGGGCAAGGGGATGCTTGCTGGAAAGGGGTCCCGTCACTGGACGGCCCCGATGATCTACTCCGCCAGCTCGATGCCGTACCCGATCGACCTCGAGATCAGACTGGTGTCCCAAGTGGCCTACGTTTGGGATGAGTATTGTGATAAGTTTGGCGAAAACAGCCGCAAATGCGGCGACTACCGCCAGGCTACTTTTTCCGGAGCCCCGGTTGCGGCTACTCCGCTTCTCACGGCCCCCACGGCCTGAAGGGTTCCGGCTCGAATTCGCGATCTAGCCAGGGAGGTACGTACCTCTTTTTATCTCCAGGCTACTGCGCCGCTCCCCCACAATTTCAAGGTACTCCTCGAAGGCAACTTCACATTTGAAACTTTCTTAAAGGAATTGCTTCGAGATGTTTTAAGTCAGGGGTTGAGCAGGCCTTCCACCCACAACCACCCCGCCCCCCATATGCTAAGACTTTACCCTTTCAGAGTTTCCAGGTTCTTGGGTGCCCCGGGTGTTGCACGATCGCGGTCGCACGCTGAGTCTGTAGAGGTCGCCAAACAAACCCTCACAGCTAAAGACCTGCAGTGGGATATGAGGGTTGTTCGTAGAAGCCGAAAGAGACCCAATAAACTCCCAACTAATCCTCACCTTCAAGCTTCATGCACCTACATTATCATCGCCTTTTTATGCGTCTTTTACTACACCTCAACCACTAGATCCTCTTTCCCCATTGTCCTTATGGATTCTCTGGTCGTTCATTCTACAATATGTTCACTTATCAAGTATGGGATAAGCCAGTGGGAGCTTCTGCAACAGCTACTCCGCAACAAATTACAACACATCAAAAACGGGAACACAACAACATTACAGCTAGATCTTCTAATTCCCCACAAGTACACCGAGTACCCTCAACCCACTATGGAGTACAGCTTCATTCATCAAGCCAAACTTAGCCGTGATTTTCTCCTTTCCCAACGACCCATTAGCCCCCCAAAGCTTCCCGAAAATTCCCCTTTCCCTCAACTCACTCCCAGACCCAAAATAAGAACGGGTAGGCGAGTCTCTTTTCGTTTCACAGATGGTCGTAAGGTAAACTACACCCGAAGACCACTCCGCCATTTTTCGGCCAGCCGGCCCTTCCGCCCACCAACGAATTCACAGAAGGATAGGCCAACACCGCCTCCACGAGGCACGCCGGGACCCGGGCAACCGGGAGACGAAGAGTGTATCACCCCTCCCCCCCCTTCTTCAGTCCACCCTCTAGGTTTGGGTGCCCGCTCTAGACGCCTTCGACGGCAGCTTTTCCGCCGTTGGCGCAGGAGCGTGGGTGGGCCTATATTACCAGAAGCGTCGGGCAGCGCACTGGTAAAAGGGGGGGTGCCCTTGAAAGCAGTCAAAAGTAGGCGCCAAACCGGGGTACGAAATTCGTACCTTTTCAAAACCCTCATGCTAAGGCCTGAACAAATCGGCAAGCAAAAAAAGGCTACTCCGCCAGCAGTAGCCCCACCACCCTTGCCGTATGGACAACCTTTTAAAATAGGTACACAAAACGTACAGGGAATGGCCGAAATACTAAAACACCAGTCAGTCCTCACTTTACTCCGTAGTAGAAAGCTTGACGTCCTTTTCCTCACCGAAACACGCAACACAACATACCACCAATTCACCTCAGAGGGGCACAGGTTCATTAGCAATGGCAGTAACAAGGACAAGTTCGCAGGAGTGACAGCAATCATTCCCCCCCAAACTCTACCACACCTCAAAGATGTAGTTCAGCATAGTGCGAGGATCCTTCAAATCACACTAGCAGCATCGGCCGGAGATGTTCACCTCATAGGAGTCTACTCCCCACACAATAAACGAGATGTTGAAACTAGCAAGCTCCCCTTCTGGGATAAGCTAGACTCGGTATTGCACAAAATTCCTCAACCAGAGCCGGTTTATATCATAGGGGACTTCAATGTGAGACTACAAGGTAGAAAACCAGATGAACATCACATGTTGGGCCCCAATGTATATGGTAAGGGAAGACTCAGTATACCAACCACAGAAGGTAACAACAGAGAGCTCTATCTGAGATTCCTGAGTACCTCTGAAGCTAAGGATGTTCTAACCTACAAGCAGAGTAACCTTCTGAAGCACATCACATACCGAGATAAATCCCCTCCCCCATTAGATTGGCTCACGTTCTCTAGTGACCCCATAGGATGGCTACCAATTTGGGATAGATTTCAAAGCTTGCCCCAGTCAGAAAATGAGAACCTAAAGGTCGCAGGGAAAGTCAGGGATTACCTCACTTGCTACTCCGCCTTAGTGCCCGAACAACAACGACCAACCATCGACCCGCACAGATTCCAGGCACTGGACCGTCTGGTCACCAGATCCAAATGGTTACCTACGGTTCAACAATGCCAAGCAGTTCATAGCACAGGATTTGTTAGTGACCATTATCTTCTAGAATCAATCATTCGGGTTAAACTCAAAGCCCAACCACCCTCCACAATCAAACCTCCTGCAAGAGATTACTCCGCCATAGACTACTCCGCTAAAACCCTGTTCAATCACACGTTTAAAAAATGTACCAAACACAAATCAATACCCAATCTCAACACAACTGACGCCAATTGGGCGGTATACACGGATGGGTCGGGAAGCAAAGGCCGTTGCTCGGCCACTACTCCCGCAGGCTGGGGCTACACAATCATAACAACCAATCAAGATTCAATTGCCTCAAAAGGTCCAGTCAGCACTGATCCACATGCAGCAGTTCACCTAGGAGCGACAGTAGGCAGTAATAATACAGGAGAGCTAAGCGCCTGGATGGAAGCGGCATTGTACATACTAACATTGACCACTCCGCCTAAACAAATTTCCTTCTACTACGACAGTCGTTGGATGTCAGACGCTGTAAGGGGTAGATCTAAGGCTAAAAGACACAAAACCATGATTAAATATGCACGTATCTTATTGGCAGAGTTGCAAAACCGCACCACAGTAGATTGGTTTTGGGTCAAAGGCCATTCAGGAGACCACTTTAATGAAATAGCGGACAGGTTAGCAGAAGAAGGAAAACAAATACCTGATCCAGTGGGAGGTAGGCACGACATCACCCCTCTTCTCACCCCCTCGGAGTTCATTGAACCAGTACAATCTACTGACCACTCCGCGTTGGAACGCCTCAATTCCACATTAGTACGAGCTCTGCACAAAGCTGAGTCGCAACACATACCACTACTGAAACGCAAGCCCAAGCAGCCCTGGATGACGCAGGAACTACTACAACAGTTCCATGAAGTTAGGCACCTAAAATCCATTGACCACTCCGCCCATATCAAAAAACACAAACTCCTTGAAAAACAGGCCCGTAAAATAAAAAGGGATTGGACACGCGAGCAGTTGCTTACTGACCCCAACCCGTCACACACCAAAATCTGGAAACAAGTCCAGAGCTTCAAAAAAGGTTTTAGAGCTAGGAGAACCAGACTAAAAGTTTCAGGCACACCAGCCCCATGGACGAACACCCACAAAATCTTTAGAGATCACCTCCAGAACAACCAATGGTCCCCACCGGACGTCACCGAGGAGGAAATCGAACTACTCCGCTCTTCCCCCCCGCTTTACAAAACCGACGAACTTGACCCCCTTCCCTTTCAACATGAAGAACTCTACGCTGCCATCCAGGGTATAAGAAAAGGCAGGGCCCCAGGACTAGACGGCGTAAAGGGAGAAATAATATTACTCCTCGACCACTACGGTGAAACCCAGCTACTCCGCCTTATGAACGCTTGCCTCAGAGCCAGGAAGGTCCCCTCTTCATGGAAAGAAGCGCTCGTGGTAAGCATCTACAAGGGAAAGGGATCAGACTCAGACCCCTCCAATTACAGGCCGATCTCCCTTCTAAACACGTTTTACAAAATCTACTCCGCCATGCTGCAAAAAAGACTAGCCACTAAACACGACGCACAACTACGCTCCACCCAGTATGGCTTCCGTGCAAAAAGAAGTACAAAACAGCCATTGTTTATCCTGCGCAGGCTCCAAGATTACTCCGCCAAAACAGGTCAGCCTTTCCAACTTCTCTTCTTAGATTGGAAGCAAGCGTTCGACAAAGTTAGCCACCCCGCCATGATGGTCGCCCTTAAAAGATTAGGAGTGCACCCCACTTACATTGAAATCATAACAGACCTCTACACCGACCCCCAATTTTGCACTCAAGGATTCTCTCAAGAAAAAAGTTGGGGCACGCCTAAAAGTGGCATACGACAGGGCTGTCCACTCAGCCCTTACTTGTTCATCATGATCATGACAGTATTGTTCCACGACATCGACGCTCGGCTTAGGAGCGAGGGTACACCGCAAAACACTTGGTCAATAGGCAAGCCCATTTATGATCTAGAATACGCAGATGATACTCTTCTAATGGCAGTCACGGCACCACAGCTCGAATCATTTTTGGCATGCGTACAGGTAGAAGCATCTTTATATGGATTACAACTCAATTACACGAAAACCGAACTACTCCGCCACCCCAGCGCACAGGCAGACATCAGCTTTGCCGATGGCACTCCAGTGCCTGTAAGCGATCAGGTTAAATATTTGGGCTCTAGGATCAGCTGGACTACTCCGCCAAAAATCGCCATTCAGCATAGAATGGAACTAGCTCACTCCTCATTCATGAAGCTCCAACACATATGGCAAAGTAAACTACCCATTAAAGTAAAAACCCACATCTTCCATAGCTGCATTGTTCCTGTCCTGCTATACTCCCTGGATGTCCTCACACTAGAAACCCACTCCTTCAAAAAAATCGACGCCTGGTACCATAGGTATCTTAGACGCTCCATTAAAATCAAATCCTCGTACTACTCACACATATCCAACCAGAAGGTTTGGAAAATTGCAGGCAAGCCATGTTTGCCCTCCCAAACACTGCTGGCGCAACAATTTGGATTACTCCAGAGCTCTGTATTAGCAAGCCCCCAGGACCCCATTCACCATGTAGTGTTCTCTCCCGGATACAAGGACCGAATCAGATTTACTAAGGCCCGCACAAGAGGACACCCCTGTAGATATTGGTTTGAACTAGTTTCCACGGAAGCAGTAAGGTTTTATAACCACCACTCCGCCACAGACCCAGAAGCCCGAAGGGACTTCCTGGGCCTAAACATTTAATATCCAAAGACACACGGTTTGGCGACCTCTTACGCACTGCGCCAACGCGCGCGCCGAGTATTTTCCCTATGTACAGCAAGCATGTTGGAAGCGCATGGCAGCCCTAAAAAAAAAAAACCCTCAACCCTAAACCCTAAACCCTTGCATCAGGAAGCCTGCTGGGCATCGATGTGTGCGAAGTGAGGGGAGTCACGTCGTCACAATTTATGCAGTGTCCGGCATGACCTTGCACGCAAGGACTGTCTCTGGATTTTAGGGTTTAGGGTTTAGGGTCTAGGGTTTAGGGTTTAGGGTTTAGGATTTGCCAGTCTCCCTAGAACCCCAAAGCCTCATGAAATCGGATTGAGTCCCTGACCCTGCAACCCTGAACCTCAAACCCCGAATTCAGACCTGGCAACAGAGAACCCTGCACCCTGCTTTGACATAGGGTTTACGGCCTAGGGCTCTTAACAAGGCTTCTGCAACACTTGTTGGTTTAGCATGCGTGGCCCCCCTCCCCCAGCACAGTCTAGTAACTCTAGTAGGTGGTTCTGCACCAAGTGTTCGGGGCTCAACCTCCGCAAAGCACAAGCTCGCGCTGCTGACCATGTGAAGCACAACCCCAAACCTATAGCCCTAAACCACTGAACTGCTCAACCCCAGAGTATTGGTTGTGGTATGGTCAGGGCTGGATCACCGCGTCGTTGTTGTGGCACACAATTTTTTGAGCCTTTGCCAGGGGAATCTGTGTGCAGAAAACCTGGCGCACATGGCAAGACATGCCATACGTGGCGGTGCGCGCAGCATCCCCCATTAGCGATACCAGAGTGGGCTGACACTAGGCCCTAAACCCCCTTTTTCCTAAACTCGAACCCTATAACCACTAAGTCCTAAACGCTAAACCCCACCCTAAATCACGTCCGCGTTGACATGTGCCTGAGGTACTCTTGAGGTGCGTACGTGTGATCCAGCGTGCACACAAGGAACCTAGGATCCTAATTCTTCTGGGTCCTTGTTTTTTTGTTTTTAACTTTCTTCGTCATATTCAATTCCCAACAAGGAATAAAATGAGAATTTTAAAATGTAACCCCGACAAGGAAGCAGTCTTTGGGAACGAATCAAACGAATCCTAGTCGGGTTCATGGTTCATTAGGATTAGAGCCGTACACGGAAAAAGGTCCCGTTTCCAGGTTTCACAAACTCCCCCCCCCCCCCCCCCCCCCCCCCCCCCCCCCCCCCCAAAAAGCAATCGCGCCAAGTGTTGGAAACCCATGGTTCCTTTAGGGTTTAGGGTCTAGGAACCGGCCAGGGGATCAAGCTTTCAAGCAAGCATAGGGGAAAAAGGGATCATCATGTAAAAAAGATCAACAATAAACAATGCCTAGCGCACCTTCGCTTAGGGTTTAGGGTTTAGGGTTTAGGGTTTAGGGTTTAGGGTTTAGGGTTTAGGGTTTAGGGTTTAGGGTTTAGGGTTTAGGGTTTAGGGTTTAGGGTTTAGGGATGAGAGTTTAGGGTTCCATTCGGGAAGCCGCTGTGGTAGTGCAAGACACCCGAAAGTCTCCAGAATTCACTTTTGTAAGCCTCCGGACCCCGCATGAACCCAATTAAGCCTTAGCAAATGGTGACCCTAAACCCTAAACCCTAAACCCTAAACCCTAAACCCTAAACCCTAAACCCTAAACCCTAAACCCTAAACCCTAAACCCTAAACCCTAAACCCTAAACCCTAAACCCTAAACCCAAAGCCCTAGTTCCTAAAGCCCAAGCCGCAAGCCCTTACGAACCTAATTTAGCCCCTAAAAAAAGAGTGCTTCGGGTTGGGGAACCTAAAGAAAGCCTTATCCGAACAAGCAGTCCGTAGCCTCCCCAACAAACATTGACCAGCGGCTTCGGGTTCAGGGTTTAGGGCTTAGGGCTTAGGGTTTAGGGTTTAGGGCTTAGGGTTTAGGATTTAGGGCGAACTTTCACCCACAGTGATTTAGGGGGGGGGGTGCCAAAACACCACCAAACTCTTCAGTTCCAAACTATCCAAGATGTGTTCCCTGTGTTATTGCTTTCAGGTTGCTATGGAACCTAGGTATACTTTTAAACCCTAAGCGCCAAAGTTCATCAACGCGCCCTCGTGGCTGGGATCTATGCTTCACTTTTGCTTGCCGGCACTACCTCTCCAAATGGATCAAGTCCCTAAACCCTAAACCCTAAACCCTATACCCTAAACCCTAAACCCTAAACCCCAAACCCCAAACCCCAAACCCCAAACCCTAAACCCTAAACCCTAAACCCTAAACCCTAAACCCTAAACCCTAAACCCTAAACCCTAAACCCTAAACCCTAACCTATTACATCCATTCAGACGGCAGCGAGATTCAAAGGAGCAGCGAGATTCAAAGGAGCAGGGTATACTGTAACTGAACCTGTTTCCGGGCGGGCATGCGTGTCGTTTGCCCTCCGGGCCTTGGTCTCAAAACTGCTTGTTCGTGGACGCCTAGCCCTAAACCCCATAAACACTCAACCTTAGTGATGACCTTTCGCCGCACCTCCACTGGTGTGCCGCCAACCTCTGGCATTGGAGCAGCCGGGCGCGTTGCTTTCATCTGGTAAATGATTTCAGAAGATGCTTCGGCGCAAGCCATGTTAAGCCAGGCAGGCCCGATGTGTGTTTTCGAGTCATCTACTCAGTATTCTTATCGCAGGTTTTGAAACGGCCTACCTGGTGAGAGCTGTCATGATTCCAAGTGTGGCTTTCTTCCGGGGCCTTCTGTGCAGACCACCGAGACTGCAAGCCATACAAGGCCGCAGACCACTTGGACGTGCAGCTCTTATTGTTTGCCTCTCCATTCACGTTCAGTCAGTGGTCCACGTCGCTGGAGCCCGGGTCGCAAAGCCCCAAGCCCTAAACCCTAAATCCGAAAAGGCTCCCTGGATTTTTTGGAAGGAGGGATTCCTCCCAGGATTCCTCGCGATTCTAGGGTTTAGGGTTTAGGGCTAGGGTTTGGGGTTTAGGGTTTAGGGTTTAGGGTTTAGGGCTTAGGGTTTAGGGTTGAGGGTCCAGGTCCACGTAACTCATGGAAAGCACCCTCAGTCGAAACTACCCAAAACACTCACCCCTCCTTCACCCCCAAAGAAGCTCAGTGTTTAGGGTTTAGGGTTTGACCCTGGGTTTCGGGTTTAGGGTTTAGGGTTTAGGGTTTGGGGTTTAGGGTTTAGTCCCATTCCGTTTCGTCCCGTAGCGAAGGGCAAACTCATGTCGGGGGGATGGAGCTCCATCATCTCCGGCTCCATGCGCACGTGCTAGACCACAATTTCTGTGCGGGCTGGCCAGAAACTAAGCAAGACCCTAAACCCTAAACCCTAAACCCTAAACCCTAAACCCTAAACCCTAAACCCTAAACCCTAAACCCTAAACCCTAAACCCTAAACCCTAAACCCTAAACCCTAAACCCTAAACCCTAAACCCTAAACCCTAAACCCTTAACCCCAAACCCTAAACCCTAAACCCTAAAACCCTAAAACCCTAAAACCCTAAACCCTAAATCCTAAACCCTAAGCCCTAATGAACCCCTCTGTGAGTTGGGCAAAATGGCCCGCCTGATGCGCAGAGACCCCTGGACGGCTGTTTATAGGCTCTGAGGCAGAGTTTGACCCGAGCAAAACCATGATTCCTGTTCAGGATCTCATTCAGAAGCAGGCAAAAAGGGTGGCCTCAGCTTACAGGCTGAACTGCAGTGGAGTGAGTAGGGTTTCGGGTTCAGGGTTTAGGGTTTCGACTTTTCCTGGAGCATGTTGCTCCGCGATCCCTAAACGCTGAACTTAACCCAGGAAGCCCCCAAGCTCCCCGATGAATCCCAAACACCAACACCAACACCACCAACACCAACAGCACCAACACCAACAGCACCAACACCACCAACACCACCAACACAAACACCAACACCAACACCAACACCAACACCAACACCAACACCAACAACAACACCACCAACACCACCAACACCACCAACACCACCAACACCACCAACACCACCAACACCACCAACACCACCAACACCACCAACACCACCAACACCACCAACACCACCAACACCACCAACACCACCGCCAACGCCAACGCCAACACCAACACCAACACCAACACCACCAACAACACCAACAACACCACCAACACCACCAACACCACCAACACCACCAACACCACCAACACCACCAACAACACCAGCAACACCAGCAACACCAGCAACACCAGCAACACCACCAACAGCACCAACACCAGCAACACCAGCAACACCAGCAACAGCGCCAACACCACCAACACACCAACACCACCAACACCACCAACGCCACCAACGCCACCAACGCCCACCAACTCCACCAACGCTACCACCAACCCGCCACCAACGCCACCAACGCCACCAACGCCACCAACGCCACCAACGCCACCAACGCCAACACTAACACCAACACCAACACCAACAACACCAACACCAACAACACCAACACCAACAACACCAACAGCACCAACACCAACACCAACACCACCAACACCAACACCACCAACACCAACACCACCAACAACACCAACAACACCAACAACACCAACAACACCAACAACACCAACAACACCAACAACACCAACAACACCAACAACACCAACAACACCAACAACACCAACAACACCAACAACACCAACAACACCAACAACACCAACAACACCAACAACACCAACAACCCCAACAACACCAACAACACCAACAACACCAACAACACCAACAACACCAACAACACCAACAACACCAACAACACCAACAACACCAACAACACCAACAACACCAACAACACCAACAACACCAACAACACCAACAACACCAACAACACCAACAACACCAACACCACCAACACCACCAACACCACCAACACCAACAACACCAACAACACCAACAACACCAACAACACCAGCAACACCAACAACACCAAAAACGCCAACAACACCAACAACGCCAACAACGCCAACAGCCGCCAACACCACCAACAACGCCAACAACGCCAACAACGCCAACAACACCAACAACACCAACAACGCCAACAACACCAACAACGCCAACAACGCCAACAACGCCAACAACACCAACAACGCCAACAACACCAACACCAACAACACCAACACCAACAACACCAACAGCACCAACACCAACAGCACCAACACCAACAGCACCAACACCAACACCAGCAACACCAACAGCACCAACACCAACACCACCAACACCAACACCACCAACACCAACACCACCAACACCAACACCAACAACACCACCACCACCAACACCACCAACACCACCAACACCACCAACACCACCACCACCACCAACACCACCAACACCACCAACACCACCAACACCAACAAGATCAACAAGATCAACACCACCAACACCAACCAGATCAACACCACCAACACCAACACCACCAACACCAACACCACCAACACCAACACCACCAACACCAACACCACCAACACCAACACCACCAACACACCAACACCACCAACACCACCAACACCACCAACACCACCAACACCACCAACACCACCAACACCACCAACACCACCAACACCACCAACACCACCAACACCACCAACACCACCAACACCACCAACACCACCAACACCACCAACACCACCAACACCACCACAAACACCACACACACAACACAACACACCAATACACCACCGACACCAAGGACACCAAGACACCAAACCGCCAACACGCCAACCACGCCAACACGCACACGCCAACACTCCAACACTCCAACACGTCCAACACGCAACACTCCAACACTCCAACCTCCCTACCCTCCAACACATCCAACCGCCAACACGTCCAACCACAACACTCCAACACTCCCCCACGGCCGCCAAACTCCAACAGCCAAACCACGCCCCCCCAACACGCCAACACTCAACACAACTTGTCCAACACGCCCCACACCGCCAACACTCCAACACCCAACACGCCAACTACCCTGACACTCCACCACGCCAACACTACCAAACACGGCCAAGCTACGGCCAACACGCAACACTCAACAGCCAACTCCAACACACCAACACACCAAACACAACACGCCAACACCCACAACCACAGCCCCGCCAACCACACAAACCACGCAGACACCAACACACCAACACAACCAACACCCAAGCACGCCAGCCAACAACTGGGTGGGGGTGGGGGGTGGGCACCACACCCAACACCCAAAACCAACACCAACACACCAACACACCAGCACACCAACACATCCCAACACACCAAACACACACAGGAGGACCAACACACCAACACGCCACGACACCAACTCCCAACACTCCAACACGCCAAACACCCCAACACTTCCAACACTCCAACCCAAACCTCCCAACATCCCAAACACACGCAACACACCAACAACCAACACACCACAGCCAACACACCAACCCCAACACACCAACACCCCAACACACCAACACGCCAACACGCCAACCGCCAACACACCAACCACTCACCACTCCACACGGCCCACAAACTCCAACACGCCAACCACGCCAACACACCAACACCAACACACCAACACACCCACACACACCACACCTCCACACGCCACACTCCCAACACACTCCAACACGCCAACACCCACCACGCCACACCAACACGCCAACAACAGGCTCCAACACGCCACACCCAACACGCCAACACGCCCACACTCCAAACGCCAACTTGCAACCTCCAACACTGCCAACACGCCAACACTCCCACGCCAACAAACACGCCTACACACGCTCAACACGCCACCACTCCAACACTCCACTCCAAACCACACCCTCACCCACACACCCAAACACACACACAACCAACACACCAAACACACCAACAACTGTCAACACTCCACACCTGCTCCAACACACCAACACACCAACACACCAACACACCAACACACCAACACGCCAACACGCCAACACACCAACACGCCAACACGCCAACACGCCAACACGCCAACACGCCAACACGCCAACACGCCAACACACCAACACACCAACACACCAACACGCCAACACACCAACACGCCAACACGCCAACACGCCAACACGCCAACACGCCAACACGCCAACACGCCAACACGCCAACACGCCAACACGCCAACACGCCAACACACCAACACGCCAACACGCCAACACGCCAACACGCCAACACACCAACACACCAACACACCAACACACCAACACCCAACACGCCAACACGCCAACACATCAACACACCAACACGCCAACACGCCAACACACCAACACACCAACACACCAACACACCAACACACCAACACACCAACACACCAACACACCAACACACCAACACACCAACACACCAACACACCAAAACACCAACACACCAACACACCAACACACCAACACACCAACACACCAACACACCAACACACCAACACACCAACACGCCAACATGCCAACACGCCAACATGCCAACATGCCAACACGCCAACACGCCAACACGCCAACACGCCAACACGCCAACACGCCAACACGCCAATACGCCAACACGCCAACACGCCAACACACCAACACGCCAACACACCAACACACCCTGAAAGGTACCTTGGGGACCAAATGAACCCTAAAATTGGGATCACATCCCCTATATTTCTTTAGTTCCTATTGAGGTATATGAACCATAAACCCTTTTTAGGCTCATTTGGTCCCCAAGTTATGTTGAGTTTTTCTTCGAACGTCTCGATGTCGGAAGCCGAAAGGTTCAAGTGTTGACGGCATGGCATGTGCAGAAACATCCACCTGGTCAGCCTAACACCATCTTTGTGTTTACATATCCCTAAACCCTAAACCCTAGACCCTAAACCTTAAACCCTAAGCCCTAAACCCTAAACCCTAAACCCTACCCCCGTTTAAGACCCTGCCCGCCCCCAACAACAAATGTATTCTTCCTTATAAGGTTATTCTTTTTTCTTGCGGGGGGGGGGGGGGTGGGGGGGTGGGGAATTTTCTATTCCTCATTATGACTGCCAAGCCCTGGAATTTAATATCCGAAAATATAGGGGTGCGACCCCCGAACTAGTAGGTACAAGGAGTTCCAGGTTGACCCTACACCCTAAACCCCCAACCCCACCCAAACCCCAAACCCCAAACCCCAAACCCCAAACCCCAAACCCCAAACCCCAAACCCAAACCCCAAACCCCAAACCCCAAACCCCAAACCCCAAACCCCAAAAACCCCAAACCCCACCCAAACCCCAAACCCCAACCCAAAACCCCAAACCCCCCAAACCCAACCCCAAACCCCAAACCCCAAACCCCAAACCCCAAACCCCAAACAAACCCCAAACCCCAAACCCCAAACCCTAAACCCTAAACCCCAAACCCCAAACCCCAAACCCCAAACCCCAAACCCTACACCCTAAACCCTAAACCCGAAACCCTAAACCTTAAATCCTAAACCCTAAACCCTCAACCCTAAACAGCTAAACCCTAACGCCCGAAGCACCCCAAGGCGGAGCACTCAGGCGGCCAGAAACGCCCAGCGGGAGCGGCTCCTCCTCGGCCTTCCGAGGCGGAAATGGGGTTTGGGGTTTGGGGTTTGGGGTTTGGGGTTTAGGGTTTAGGGTTTAGGGTTTGGGGTTTAGGGTTTGGGGTTTAGGGTTTGGGGTTTAGGGGTTAGGGGTTAGGGTTTTGGGTTTAGCTTCAGAAGTTACAATGTTGCAGCTGGTACGGCCAACTCTGCACCATATGCAGCGAAGACGAGCAGGGAGGGGGGGGGGGTTATGATGATGCAGCACAAAAACCCTCAACTTCTTGAGGCTTCAAGCTCGCGAGTCGTACCGCGAACTACACCGGGTGAGCCCCGGTTTAGGGTTTAGGGTTTAGGGTTTAGGGTTTAGGACTTGCGGAAGCCTTACACGAAGGTTCTCCAATTTGCCATTGGGCCGGGGGGATGCTGCGGCGACGGCTCAGTAGTTTCGCGCAAGAGCCGGGACCGACTCCCTGGTTCTTAGTAGGGAATGAGGGGTTTAGGGTTTAGGGTTTAGGGTTTAGGGTTTAGGGTTTAGGGTTTAGGGTTTAGGGTTTCCTACTTACACCCTTAAGGGATTATATAGGGCCCTCATTCCCTCATTCCCTACTAAGAATCAGGGGGCCGATGTTCGGTGATGCGCAGTGACGACGTATCGCTTGTCCGCCTGTGTCATCAACCCTACACCCTAAACCCTAAACCCTAAACCCTAAACCCTAAACCCTAAACCCCAAACCCTAAACCCTAAACCCTAAACCCTAAACCCTACTGTGTCATCAACATGACATCTCAGACGAGCAGAGACTCAAGGTTGATTCTCGTTGAGGGTTTTTTGGTTGTGGTATTTGTGGGGGTTGTGGGATTTTTTGGGCTGTGTTATTTTTGGGGTTTTGGGGTTTACGTATAGGGACCCAATCTTTAGTTGTACCGCTACACGTGCTGCTTGGGGTTTAGGGTTTAGGGTTTAGGGTTTAGGGTTTAGGGTTTAGGGTTTAGGGTTTAGGGCAAGCGCGGAGGGGGGGCTTGCGCGGCGGGGGGGTAGGGGATTAGAGGTGGGTACCTGCTTCATGCTCGCCAGACGGAGGTGCTTGTACGGAAACCTACCGCGTTCCGCCCCTCTGGTGTTAGGGTTTAGGGTTTAGGGTTTAGGGTTTAGGGTTTAGGGTTTAGGGTTTAGGAAAGACCCAACATTTGCCGTTGAGATCCCTCAAGGCTTCCTACACTGTCCTCAAGAAAGGGCCCAAGGCTCATCTTAGGCACCCGTTTCTACAGAGAGACTAACAGCACCCTTCAATTACGGACTCTTTCTCAGGGGAGTAGGGCCTATGGAACCTTCCTTCATTTTGTAAGGCGTGCACGTTTAGGGGTTCAAGGGCTAAACCCAGAGCCCTAACCCCCAAACCCGAACCCCCCGTTTTTGACAATTTGAGGTGGCTGCGGCGGTCTCTCCAGAATAGACGGGGCGAAGGCTGAAAACCCCCCCCTCCTCCCCCTCTCACACCGGTTTAAGGTCCAGGGTTTAGGGTTTGGGGTGTAGGGTTTAGGGTTTAGGTACCCTCATAGGGCCAGGTTATCTACGGAGCCTGTCCGGAAAAGGGCTTAGGCTTACGTGGTTTTGCTTTGGGGTGGGTTGCAAGGGGGGTAGGCAACCCCAATGTTCGTTGGCGCTCTCTCCGCGAGCACTCCCTATCAGGCTTCCGAAGCTTCCATAAAGCTCCTCTCCTGGAACTTTTTTCCCCTAATCTGAGGCTTATAGGGTTCAGAGGGTTTAGGGTTGAGGCTTTAGGGTTAGGGTTTGGGGGCCATGAGTGGGTTCAACTGGGCTGAAGAGCCTCTTTGGCTCAAACATAGCTCTCATGAAGCCCTTCACCTCTGAACCCTAAACCCCTAAACCCTGACCCCTGAACCCTGAACCCTGCAAACCCTGAACCCTAAAGCCTAAACCCTAAACCCTTGCTAGACCCTATCAACCTGTACCCGGTTGGGGTTTCTACAGGCTTTCAGCTTCCTATCAGCCGCCGGCCTTTCAGCTGCAAAAGCGGGGGGGAGGGGGGGGGGGGGGGGGGGGGTGGGGGGGGGGGGGGGGGGGGGGGGGGGGGGGGGTAGGGGGGGGGGGGGAGGGGGGGGGTGGGAGGTGGGGGGGAGGGGGGCAAAAACGTGCTAAAGAAAGGCTCGCTGTCCAGCAAAAAAAGGCTTCCAGGGGACCCAGGAAGCTTCCAGGGGGGGGCAAAAACGTGCTAAAGAAAGGCTCGCTGTCCAGCAAAAAAAGGCTTCCAGGGGACCCAGGAAGCTTCCAGGGGGGGGAGTGCTGGGCCGAAAGCCATTGTTAAAGGGGACAGCGCTCGGCACTCTAGCTCGACGCCTCAGGGGTGTGCTCAGCACGTGGTCTCGCTATGTCTCGCTGGGCACTCCACTGCGCCCGCCTACCCAAAAGAGGTGAGAAGGGTGGCGGGCAGCTTGCGAAGAAAAATTCAATGATGACTTTGCCACGTTGACAACTCCTCGAGACAGGGTGACTGTTGCTCACACTCCATTTGTGCGTCCAAACGTGTTGCTCGGGCAGGTGATGGTCTATCTGGCTCAGAAACGCTCTTGCTCTGCTTTGGTGGACCTCTACAGCAGAGATCGGGCAGAAACACTAGCCATGCGTGCTTCCTTCCAGCTGATTCCCTTCGTTAACATCTCCTATCCACGCCTATCCACGCAGCCAACGGCACAAAGGAGCGCCGCGACAGGGTTGACAGATGAACAGGGGCTACCGTGTTTAGGCGGCTTTCATGATTTGCATGTAGGACAAAAGTTCCTCTTGCACTCATCCTCCTCTGATGAGAGAGGGAGGCAGCATGACTGACTTGGCTATAGAATGCAGTGACAGCGCAGTGACAGCCACTACTTTTCTTGTTAAGGATTTTCGGCAAGGCTGCGCATTGTTTCTCAAAGTGTCGATATATGCATGGATGCAGCCTTTTTCTTCAGTTCAAAACCTATTTCTGATTAGATAGTAGATAGACGTGAGATCTTTTGGTGAAAGCTCACCTGCTGTCAGTTTGTGGGCCAAAAGATGAAGAGGAGAACACGGAGATGGACTACAGCATCCGTCATTTCCTCTGGTGTCACGGAAGCAGGCAGCATGCTTTGCCCGTGTGCGAGGACCAGTCAGGTGCGTCTGTTGAGCCATGCCGATACTCAGCACTGTCAACTCCAAATGGCACGGGTTGGGACTTCGGTAAACAAATCTGAGTCCCTTGAAAATTTGGGGGTGGTGGCAGTGGTGGAGAGTCATTGAGCCCTGTCAGGCTTGCTCCCCTGCGCGCAGCAGATGGCTCCTGAGACTGCACAGGGAGGGGTCTCCGAAGATCTCCGCAAGTCTCCGTTCCGGTGCTGCAAGCTGTATCAAGTCCCTTAAAACTGTCAGCCAAGGCCAGCAAGCTTTCCAGATGGCACTGTCCCTCGGCGTGCGTTGCCGGAAGGGATTTCAGTTGAGGCTCGGACCTGTCGTGATGGCGATCTGCCTTCCGACGAGCTGAGGTACGATGGAGTTGACTGCGCTTCCTTACATCGTGCAGTGGCCGCTCGCGTGGGAGCATCCGAGGCAGTCTGGAGCAAAGCGGTGGAGGGGTTGGAGGGGAGGAAGATGTAAAGCAGGTGGTTGTAGCAGCATCCACGAAAACCATGCACCGAGCATCTCTTGTTGCAGCAGTCAAGGCCACTTTTGCCTGCTCTCCACCGTTAGTTTTTCGCTTCGATGTGCTGCGCAAGAAGTTGATCAGCAGCCTGCTGACAGATGATCAGTGGGAAGCCCTGAAGTTTGTGTACGTTCAGCGAGCCAAGACTAATACTAATTGAAGGCAGCGCCTGGCGTATGAAAATAATGCGTGCAGTAGCCGCAGCAGCAGCCAGCTCTCTTGTTAAGTATTTGCATTCACATCATTTGATAGGATGGTTTCAGTTGCAGCCAACTTCTGCTCAAGCTGTTTTGTGAGAAGCAATCAAGGTAGCCATGGATCGATTAGTGATTTCGGATTTTGGTTTGCTGCCCTCATTGGTGCCGAAAATTTACTTTGAGGGTTTCTCTGAGGCCGGGCAACCAACACATCTAGAGTCTTTGCCTTACTTGGTACTTGTCAGGAGTCGCAGGAGACTGATGTGAATTCCTTGCCTGATGTTCTTTGTGTTTGCACTGAGGTTCAGGGACTGTCCTTTGATTCTGCAAAACAATTTCTGGAGCAAGTTGCATACGTGTTAGAGGACAAGTAGACGAAGAAGTGCCATCGCCTGCGCATTTTCAGCTGTTGAAGAATAGCTTCATCTTGGACTGCCAAGGGTGTCTAATGGACAGTGGCCTGCCATTTGATGGGTGAAGCTAAATCTCAACCCTCAGCCCTGATGCATCGGCTACATCGGCATCTTGGTCGACGTGCCCCCTACAAGGCACACAGTGGGCCGGCGAGCTGCGAAGGTGTGTCCATTGTAAGAAAAAAGCCAAAACCCCAAATCCCAAACCCTAAACCCTAAACCCTCTCTACCATACATATATATATATATATACATATATATATATATTTATGTTTAAACCTTAGTTGAATTGCAGAATACGGCCGCTGAATTTTCAGAATAAGGCTGCTTGATATACAGAATAAGGCCAAAATCAGGCTAAAGGCTAATTGAATGTCAGAACAAGGCCGCTTCCATTTCAGAATTGCAGAATAAGGCCGCTTTCAGAATAAGGCCAAAATCAGGCTAAAGGCTATTGAATTTCAGAACAAGGCCGCTTTATTTTCAGAATAAGGCCGCTTCATTTTCAGAATACGGCCGCTTTATTTTCAGAAAAAGGCCGCTTTATTTTCAGAGTAAGGCCGCTTGTTTTTTCAGAACTTTTTTGCTTTCTCAACGTAATGGGATTCACTGGGTGGGTGGCTGTTTTCTCAGACCCGTAAATAAAACATAACCATAAAACTGCTCGATCCGGAGTGCTGAACCCTAACCCTAAACCCTAAACCCTGAACCCTGAACCCTAAACCCTAAACCCCCTCAACCCTCAACCCTCAACCCTCAACCCTCAACCCTCAACCCTCAACCCTCAACCCTCAACCCTCAACCCTCAACCCTCAACCCTCAACCCTCAACCCTCAACCCTCAACCCTCAAACCCTCAACCCTCAACCCTCAACCCTCAACCCTCAACCCTCAACCTCCCTCACCCTCAACCCTCACCCTCAACCCTCAACCCTCCCCCCCCCACCCTAAACCCTAAAACCCTAAACCCCTAAACCCTAAACTAAACCCTAAACCATAAACCCCCTAAACCCTAAACCCAAACTCTAAACCCTAAAAACCCTAAACCCTAAACCCTAAAACCCTAAAACCCTAAACCCTAAACTAAACCCTAACCCTAAACCCCTAAACCCTAAACCCTAAACCCTAAACCCTAAACCCTAAACCCCTAAACCCTAAACCCTAAACCCTAAACCCTAAACCCTAAACCCTAAACCCTAAACCCTAAACCCTAAACCCTTAAATCCTAAACCCTAAACCCTAAACCCTAAACCCTAAACCCTAAACCCTAAACCCTAAACCCTAAACCCTAAACCCTAAACCCTAAACCCTAAACCCTAAACCCTAAACCCTAAGCCCTAAACCCTAAACCCTAAACCCCACACCCTCAACCCTAAACCCTAAACCCTAAACCCTAAACCCTAAACCCTAAACCCCACACCCTCAACCCTAACCCTAAACCCTAAACCCCAAACCCCACACCCTAAAACCCTAAACCCCTAAAGCCCCATCTTTACGAAGGCAGGGATGGCCTTCGCCTTCTCCGCATTCTGGACTTGGGGAACTGCTCTGGGAGCCTGCTGCTGAGCGCCGCTGCGACCGCTTGCCAAGGTTGAGGGTGTAGGGTTTAGGGTTTAGGGTTTGGGGTTTGGGGTCTGGGGTTTTGGGTTTAGGGTTTAGGGCACGTAAGCGAAAATTAGGATAGGGATATCCCATATATACACCTCCATTTAATGAAGCCCAGTAAAGTAGGACATCCTAACCCCCCTGCAAGGAAGCCCAAGAAGGTAGGATATCCTGATAAAAAGCCTATGCTTATGTCCTTGTTAGTTTAGGGCTTTAGGGATTGAGGGGCTTCGGTATTTAGGGATTAGGGTTTAGGGTTTAGGTCAGGGGTTTAGAGGCTTAGGGATTTAGGGGATTAGGGGTTTAGGGATTTAGGGGTGCAGAGGCTTAGGGATTTACAGTGTGGGTTTAGGGGTTTGAGGTTTAGGGATGTCGGGGCCTAAAGGGATTTCAAGGCTGTACGGTTTTGGGGATGGGTTCTTTAGTGATTTAGGGTTTGGCGCTTGGGAATTTTGGATTTAGGGCTTAGGGTCTGAGGGGTTTATCTAGGGGCTTAGGGATTTAGGATCCAGTTTTTCGGATTTCGGGTGTTAGGATCTAGGACGTTAGGGTTTCAGGTCGAGGAGTTCAGGGATGTGGGCTTTTCGGGGAGTAAGGCACAGTGGTTCAGGGTTCAGGGTTTAGGGTTTGAGGCTATGGCACTGAGGGCTTGCGGGGATAGGCTTTGCTTGGTTCTTGTTAAGTTAGATTTAAGTTACATGGCGCCCGACTACTGATTATTTGAATCAATCAAGTTCAACCCTAAACCCAAACCCCCCAAACCCCAAACCCTAAACCCTAAACCCTAAACCCTTAACCCTTAACCCCCCTAGACCTTATGGGGCTGTCGGTTTCGGTGAGGTGGGGGCCCGATGTCCAGGCCATGTAGCTACAGGGAGGGGGCCCCAGGCGAAGGTTTGATCTCTGGATTCCTTGACAGGTTTAGGGTTTAGGGTTTAGGGTTTAGGGTTTATAGGGTTTCGGTTTAGGGCTTATACGGTCTATATCCCAGGCGTAGGCTGCTAAGTTCTAACAAGTACAGTTGGTCGAATGGTGCTCCCCTCCTTGTATCGATGCAGGTGCCCGCCGTTCCGCGCCAGCTGGTGAAAAAAAAGCTGGGCCGAGCCATCGGACACAGAAAGGGTTTAGGGTTGAGGGTGCAGGGATCAGCACTACGGCGCCCTTAAGTCCCTAAACCCTAAACCCTAAACCCTGCCCTAAAACCGTGAGCTTCAAGGCCCGTCCCTTGGGATGTTCCCCCCTATACTAGCAGTCCTTAATAGGGATTATAGTAACCCCCAATTGTAGTACCCATTCAGGACTGCTAGTATACAGGGAACATGAGTCCCGGCAATTGATTCTAAAGTCGCGCCACACGATCCCTTGTATGACACCGGAAACTCTTAACTTGTTAGCAAGACACCCCGAATGGCCCGGCGAATTTCCCTCCCCTGGCCCCTCCCAAACCCTGCTTCTTCTACCCCCTCTTGCCCAACAGCATCAACGCAACCTCTCCAGTTAAACTCAAGACCCTAAACCCTAAACCCTAAACCCTAAACCCTAAACCCTAAACCTTAAACCCTAAACCCTAAACCCTAAACCTTAAACCCGAAACCCTAGGCTCTAGACCCTAGAGCCCCTAAGCCCTAAATCCATCTATATCGCCATCCCCGAAGTCTAAGGTTGGAACCCATGGCCCCTTGGCATGGTCCCCAAACCCTAAACCCTAAACCCTAAACCCTAAACCCTAAACCCTAAGCCCTAAACCCTAAACCCTCAACCCTCAACCCTCAACCCTAAACCCTAAACCCTAAACCCTAAACCCTGAACCCCTGCTTAAAGGGATTTACAGGGATCCGAAGTATGGGCCCTTACTATGCATAGTGTATATACGGGTTATGTATAACAGGTGGGCCCAAATTGAGGACCCACACTTGGGGACCCTACTCAGGAGCTCTTTTGACTTACTTAGTATCCCCGCAAAACCCGATTATAGTCCCCATCACACAGTTTACTAACCCTACTTACTAAGTCAAAAGGGCTTAAGACCCGAAACCCTAAACCCTAAACCCTAAAGGGGAGGCATCCAGTGCGCGCTCCGATTTGCGTCGAGTGTGCGCTCCAAATGCGTCACCACATCCTTGCAAATACATGCCAAATCCTTGCAAATACCCACCAAGTCCAGGCAAATACACACCAAATCCATGCCAATACAAATAGAATCCTTGCAAATGCAGAGTAAATCCATGCAAATACACACCAAATCTTTGGAAATACCCACAAAATCCATGCAAATACACAGGAAATTCATGGGAATACACACCAAATCCTTGCACCCTAAACCCTAAACCCTAAACCCTAAACCCTAAACCCTAAATCCTTGCAAATCCACACCAAATCCATGCAAGTACCATAAAGAACCCTAAGCCCCAAAAAGGCCCTAAACCCTAGAAAGCCCTAAACCCTGAAATGCCCTAAGCCCTAAAACGCTCTAAATCCCTAAACCCCTAAACTTGACCAAAGCGTAGGAGAAGTACAGTCAATCCTGGAGCCAACCGCGTAACCCTAAAAAGCCCTAAACCGTAGAAAGCCCTAAACCCTAAAAAGCCCTAAGCCCTAGCAAGCCCAAAGCCCTAAAAAGCCCTAAACCCTAAACAGCCCTAAGCCCTAAAACGCCATAAGCCCCAAACCCTAAAAAGCCCAAACCCTAAAAAACCCTAAACCCTAAAAAGCCCTAAACCCTAAAAAGCCCTAAGCCCTCAAAAGCCCTAAGCCCTCAAGCCTAAAAACCCTAAACCCTAAATAGCCCTAAAGCCTGAAACCCTAAACCCTAGAACCCTGAACCCTAAACACCCAAAAAAACCCAAACCGATGCTGATTCTAGAGTGCGCACTGGATGCAAATCGGAGTGCGCACTGGAGCGTCCTCCCACCCTAAACCCTAAACCCTAAACCCCGAAAACCCCCAAACCCCCAAAAATCCCAAACCCTAAACCCCGAAAACCCCAAAAACCCCAAACCCCAAACACCAAACCCCAAACCCCTAAACCCTAAACCCCTAGACCCCTAAACCGCACCTTGAATGGGAGGCCAGCGAGGCCCTCGACCACGAGGAAGTGCAGCCGCTGCTTGAGCGGCTGAAGGACCGGGCTAAACCCTAAACCCTAAACCCTAAACCCTAATCCCCAAGCCCTAAACCCTACGGCACTTACCTGCAGTTCTCTGAAGTATTCTTGTGAACTAAGGGGTTGCTACTGCTAACGTGCAGGCAAACGGAGTGGTGGTGGGGTGTAGGGGTTGGGGCTTTTCAGCGTCTATGGGTTTTCAGGTTTTGAGGGTTTTCAGGGCTGAGGGTGTAGGAGTTTAAGGGCCGAGGGTTTGGGTTTGGCGGTCGACTGGCTCCGGTTTAAGTTCTTTCGGGGGTTTAGGGGGGGGGGGGGGCGGTTCGGCTGTCTGGGGGTTTTGTATTGTTTTTGGGTTCGGGGGGTTGTGAGGTTTGCAGGGTCGCCGGGATTAGAGGGTTGTCTCGAGACTGTTCAAGGTTCGGGGCCCTGAGCCCCAAACTGGGGCCGGTTAAGGTTGCGGGCACTCGGGCTCTATGGCGGGGCCTTTTGGTTTCTGCCTGTCTGCGTGGGTTTCGGACTGAAAGGGCACTTAGAAGTGTTGAGTTCGTTTAGGCTTCCTCCCTAAACCTAAACCGTAAACCCGAAACCCCAAGTCCTTCCTCCATGACCAATAGGTCAGGCCTCAAGAACCGGATAAGGAGGACCCCGCATGATACCAGGGACCCGAGCGGGACCATGTCTACCCCAAATCCAAAACCCAAAACCCTAATCCCTAAACCCTAAACCCTAAACCCCAAACCCTGACCCTAAACCCTAAGCCTTACACCGTAAACCCTAAACCCTAAACCCTCAGCCCTCAGCCCTCAGCCCCAAGCCCAGAAGTACTGAAGCCTAAAGTGGTGAGGGCGCCGCTGTGGGCAAGCCGTATAAACCCCAAGCCCCAAACCTTAAACCCTAAAACCTGAAACCCAATAAAGACCCTAAACCCTAAACCCTAAACCCTAAACCCTAAACCCTAAACCCTAAACCCTAAACCCTAAACCCTAAACCCTAAACCCTAAACCCTAAACCCTAAACCCTAAACCCTAAACCCCAAACCCCAAACCCCAAACCCCAAACCCAACCTTCTAAACCCTAAACCCCAAACCTCAAACCCTAAACCCCAAACCACTGCAAACCCCGAAGCCCCGCGCAAGGAGCTGAAGGCCAGGTACAATGAGATGAAGCAGCCCGAGGATGCCTTTTTTTGGGGGCTTCCGGAAAAATAAATCCCTTAATCCCTAAATCCCTGAATCCCTGAATCCCTGAATCCCTGAATCCCTAAACCCTAAACCCTAAACCCTAAACCCTAAACCCTAAACCCTAAGCCTTACACCCAAACACCCTGATCAAACCCTAAACCCTAAACCTTGAGCCTTGACCTCCAGCTTCCAAGCCCGTAGGAGCCCTCCCAGAAACCTTCAGGTCCGAAGGTCCAGAAAGGGGTCTAGGATTTAGGGTTTGAGAAGGTTTAGGGTTTAGGGTTTAGAAGGTTTAGGGTTTAGGGTTTAGAAGGTTTAGGGTTTAGGATTTAGGGTTTGGGGTTTAGGGTTTACAGTAGGGATTAGGGGCAGAACGGCTTCCGAGGTGGCATAGTTCTTCGCCCGTCTGTGGGACGGGAAGGAAGGGTCGGATCTTGAGGCGTCGAGTCTTTTCCCAAGACGTTAAGTGGAGGGCTTAGGGTTTAGGGTTTAGGGTTCAGGGTTCATGGATTAGGGTTTAGAAAACAATCCTCCCAAGCCGACTGAAGGTTTCTTGTTTCGGTCCATGGGGCATACTTGGAAGCCCTTTTTACCTAGAAAGTAGGGTTAAAAAGTAGATTAAGAATAGGGTTTCTAGAGGATACTAAGTAGACGTACTAAGTCAGAAGCTTCCAAGTAGGGTGTAGGGCTTATTAGGGGGGACGAGGGTTTTAGTCAGAGGAATGCCAGGGGGATGATTGGGGCCTGGGGCTAGGGTTTACGGTCTCATTGTTTGCAAGGTCGAGCCCGACAAGGCCCAAGCGGTCCAGGGTCTAGGCTTTAGGGTTTAGGGTTTAGGGTTTAGGGTTTCGGGTTTAGGGTTTAGGGTTTAGGGTTTAGG
The DNA here is from genome assembly GCA_905221605.1 of Symbiodinium natans. NCBI lineage: Eukaryota > Dinophyceae > Suessiales > Symbiodiniaceae > Symbiodinium > Symbiodinium natans. Next base: position 112,275 of record CAJNDS010000018.1, read on the forward strand.
GTTTAGGGACCAAGAGTTGCACACCGCCTCGAATCCGATGTAACGCCCATGCGTGTGCTGAGGAGGTTCTGCCCAGTGCAACATGCACTGCCGAACATCGGCAGTCAGAAGGGGGCTAAACCCTAAACCCTAAACCCTAAACCCTAAACCCTAAACCCTAAACCCTAAACCCTAAACCCTAAACCCTAAACCCTAAACCCTAAACCCTAAACCCTAAACCCTAAACCCTAAACCCTAAACCCTAAAGAATCGGGACTCTCACAGTGGTGTGAGGTGACACCTTCGACATGACAGCCCTAAGCCCTAAAACCTAGACACTAAACCGTAAACCCTACAGTACGCTCCAAAAAGTTGGAACATCCTTCTCCCCATACCCCAAAAGGTACTAGAGAAAACCCCAGGCTCGAATCATCATCCTTAAGCCATGTTCCAACTTCTGGAGTTTTCTGTAAACCCTAAACCCTTTCGTTTCGCAGCTCCCCTGCTCAGATTGCCCTTGGATGCCGTCCTGGCCTCACCTCTTTCTATTTCAAGGGTGGGACCTTGGTGACGAACTGTGCCGAACGAACGGAGAAGGAAATAGGGTTCCCTAAAACCCTAAACCCTAAACCCTAAACCCTAAACCCTAAACCCTAAACCCTAAACCCTAAACCCTAAACCCTAACTAAACCCTAAACCCTAAGATTCCCGATGGTCGTAGCAGGACCACCCACGTCGTGCAGCAAATGCTGGAAGACACCCACCTCTCGGATCCTAAGCCTTGAAAAAACCCCCCCCAAATCTCTGAAAGCCCTAACAGCCGAACGCCTAGACACCTCTGAAGCCCTAAACCCTAAACCCTAAACCCTAAACCCTAAACCCTACCCCCTAAACCCTAAACCCTAAACCCTAAACCCTACACCCTAAACCCTAAACCCTAAACCCTAAACCTCAGCCTCTTTCCCAGGAGGGCGGAGCCACGGCGGCGAGCTGACGAGGCTTCTCCTTGGGGTCGGAGACTCCATTTAGGGTTTAGGGTTTAAGGTTTAAGGTTTAAGGTTTAGGGTTTTGGGTTTAGAGTTTAAGGTTTTGGGTTTAGAGTTTAGGGCTTCGGGTTTGAGGCTAGGGTTTAGGGTTTCGGGGCTAGGGTGGTTCGGGTTTAGGATTCAGGGTCTGGGGCTTAGGGGTTGAGGGGTTGAAGGTTTGGCGTAGAATCGCGGCTGAGGAGTCTTGTTTCCATAAGGTCTTCGAGTGCATCGTGCTATGCGATCGGCTGTTAAGGCTTGATTGTAGACGGTCCTTGAGTCTTTTTTCATCCCACCCTCGTCGTCTAAGGCGGCAATCCACCCTCACCCTAAACGCTGAACCCTGAACCGTGAACCCCAATCCCCAAACCTAAAACCCTAAACCCTAAACCCTAAACCCTAAACCCTAACCCTAAACCCTAAACCCTAAACCCTAAACCCTAAACCCGATTCCTTTCAGGGTCTAGGTCTAAGCTCCTTTGAATTGCATGACCTCTTGGGGCCCGACATGCAGAAGGTAACTTTCTTGAGGTGTAGCGTTGCTAGGAGCTTCATGGGTAGCTAGAAGTAGCCTTGTTAGTGTTGAAAAATAGGGTTGTCAGAAGGGTGAGAAGTAGGTCTATAAATAGGATGAGAAGTAGGGCACAAAGTAGGGTTAAAAGTAGGGTTAGAATTAGGGCTATGAGTAGGGTTGAAGTAGGGTTACTTTTTCCTACTTATAAAGTGCATCAGTTGCTCTTTGGGGCCCGCTTTCCAAAGGGGAACCGGGCTGCTTTGCCCGTCCGGTGGGAGGGGTTTACGGCAAAGGCGGGGGGCGGTTGCCTGTGGAGTCCGTGAGTATCGTATGACCCTTTTTTTCTTTTCAGGGCCCCTAATGCTTGATCTAGAGGTCATGGCCCTTTTTCTTTTAGGGGCCCTTGTTCTTATTCCAGAGGTTATGGCACCCTTTTCCTTTTGGGGCCCTTGTTCGGAGGTGAGGGGTCGCCGAAACCAACAGTCGTACACAAGCCCAGCGGGCCGCTTAGTGCTGAGAATGGAACCCTAAACCCTAAACCCTAAACCCTAAACCCTAAACCCTATACCCTAAACCCTAAACCCTAAACCCTAAACCCTAAACCCTAAACCCTAAACCCTAAACCCTAAACCCTAAACCCTAAACCCTAAACCCTAAACCCTAAACCCAAAGAAGGCCCATGGCGGATGTGTGGCTAAGTACTAAACCCATACGCTTGAACGCCTCAACCCTCAACTCGCCCCGAAACTCGAGCATGAGAGCGCTCTGCTGGGTTTTTTTCCTTAAACGCTTTAAGCCATAAATCCTAAACTTCAATCCCAAGGATCACAGATCCGAGGGTCCTAGGTTCTAAACACGAAAGCCCGCCCAGGCTAAACTCTAAACTTGGGTCCCTTTTGGGATCCTCATACTATATGCAGCACGATACTGAAGAAGTCAAAAACGAAAAAGGTACCCCAATTTAGAGAACTACGCAAGAATTTAAAGATTAGGTGGAAGGGTTTGAAGCCTAGCACCTGCCCTGCCGTGGCGAAACCCTCAGCCCAACACCCCAAACACCTAAATCCGAACCTTGACCCGAAACCCGACACCCTGGCCAATCCTGTTCGCGAAGGCTTTCGAGGGAACTTGCTGAGCTCATGGGGACATGTACATAGCATGCGTCCTGTCCTTGATGTCGCCCGCGGTCTTTTGGTCGCTAGATAAGAACCAGCCCCCTGAACCCTAAACCCCAAAACCCTCAAACCCGTCAATCCATAAATTCTTAAGCCCTGAAACCCTTAGACCTTTGAGCCGATAAATGCTTAAGTCCTTTACACCCTTAAAGCCTAAAGCCTAGTGCTTAGTTCCTTACACCCTAAACCCCAAGCGAAGCCTCAAGAAAGGGTTAGCTTGGACCTTCTTTGGGTTTAGGAGGCATGAGATCCAGCAAACCCTAAACGCGAAACCCTAAACCCTAAAACCTAAAACCTAAACCCCATCCCTGACCCTAATTCCTCAGCTTGATCCCGACTTCCTACACACAGAGGGTTTAGGACTTAGGGTTTCAAGCTTAGGGTTTAAGGTTCAGGGGTTTAAGGTTTAGGGTTTAGGGTTTAGGGTTTAGGGTCTAGGGTGTAGAGTCTAGAGCTTAGGGTTTAGGGTGTACGACCTGCACCCTCAAGCTCTTAGTCCCTAAGGATTTGGGCTTTAGAGGTGGGGGTTCAGGCCAAATCCTGAAGCCAAGAACCCACTTTTATCCAAAGCCCAAAGCCCCAAACCCGAAACCCAAAACCTAAACCCTAAGCCCTAAACCCCAAACCCTAAACCTTGCTCACTATGAAAGCCTGAGCCCCTAAACCGGGTTGGGGATTGGAGGCTTTTAGCGGTTCACGGCTTGAGGTTTCAGTGTTCAGGCTTTGGCGGTTTTGGGCCAACCTTCGCCCCCCTGCATCCCGCCTCCTGATCTCATGGGGACTTTTACTGGGGTCTAGGGTTTAGGGTTTAGGGTTTAGGGTTTAGGGCTAGGGTTTAGGGTTTAGTTTTTAGGGTTTAGGGTTTAGGGCTTAGGGCTCAGGGTTGGTGTCTCTTCAGTCCTCTTCAGCTGGACTTTGGGCCCGAAGGCTGGCGCATGCGATTCGACCCGCCTGCTCGCAGTAGAGAGCCAGGAAGGAAGTTTTCCTAGGTTAGTTTAGGGTTTAGGGTTTAGGGTTTAGGGTTTAGGGTTTAGGGTTTAGGGTTTAGGGTTTAGGGTTCAGGGTTTAGGGTTTAGGGTCTAGGTTTCGGGGGTTGTTTTAGACCCTGCTGGGTGAAGGCTTCTGAACTTATAGGGTTTAGTCTTTTGGACAACTTGGTACGTAGGGTTTCGGGTTTAGGGTTTAGGGTTTAGGGGCTTAGGGGGAATGCCCTAAGCCCCCATGCTTTGAGATGCGTAGCCTCAGACTCTCCTATTAGCATGGTCAGGGATGGCCTGGGACCAGGACAAGAGGTAGGCTTGTCCCTCAGGGCTTCTGGTTCCTGGTTTGGGGTTAAGGGTTTTGGGGTTTGGGGTTAGGGTTTGGGGTTTAGGGTTTAGGGTTGTGGGCGTGTTTTTGGCCCTTAGCCCCAAACCAAGGGCCCTCACAGCCCTTTGCCAACTTGGAGGCCTGAGGCCTGGATTACAAATTTTGGGGTTTTGAGGCTTGGAGGCTTTGGGTTTAGGGCTTAGGGTTTAGGGTTTAGGGTTTAGAGGGTTTAGAGTTTTCGGGTGTGGGGTTTAGGGTTTAGGGGTGAGGTTTGTGGGTTGGGATGTTCCCCCTTATTCTAACATGTTTTTTATAGGGGATAATCGGGGGTACTATAGAAGGAAGGTTAGTATAATGGGGAAGATCCCAGCTTGTGGGTTTCGTGGGGGGTGAAGGGTTTGGGGTCGAAAGCTGCTGGGGTGTGAGCCAGAATTCTTGCAAAACCCACAGCTCCGAAGTTAAGCTGGAGGGTTTAGGGTTTATGCCCAAACCCTAAAGCCTAAACCCTATACATCTGCAACAACTCAGACTGCACCAGGGGCAGCGCAGGTGAAACGCACATCCAAAACAGAGGCGTAGGGTTTAGGGCTCCTCAAGCCCCATACCTCATATTTCAAACCCAAAACCCAAAACCCAAAACCCAAAACCTTAAACCCTAAACCCTAAACCCTAAACCCTAAACCCTAAACCCTAAACCCTAAACCCTAAACCCTAAACCCTAAACCCTAAACCCTAAAACCTAAACCCTAAAACATAAACCCTAAACCCTAAACCCTAAACCCTAAACCCTAAACCCTAAACCCTAAACCCTAAACCCTAAACCCTAAACCCTAAACCCTAAACCCTAAACCCTAAACCCTAAACCCTAAACCCTAAACCCTAAACGAATTCACGACTTGGGGTCCCTTGCCATCCTTGTCCATACTGCCCTGCCTTTCCGGCAGCCCACTCTGCAGCCGCAGAAGCCAAAAGAAGGGTTTAGGGTTTAGGGTTTAGGGTTTAGGGTCTAGGGTTTAGGGTTTAGGGTTTAGGGTTTAGGGTTTAGGGTTTAGGGTCTAGGGTCTAGGGTCTAGGGTCTAGGGTTTAGGGTTTAGGGTTTAGGGTTTAAGGGTTGCGACCCCCGCCCCCACCCCTGAACCCGCAAACCCTGAACCCTGAACCCTGAACCCCCCTTAAGCCGAGGTTACGTGTTCATACCTGTGGGCATATATGGGGGGCTGGGGGGGGGGGGGGGGGGGGGTATTCAACATAATTGCTTTGAATACTCTCCAACTTGGGGTTGATAGGCCGTGAACCCCAAATTATGCGGACTTCGGACTCCTCTGTTGATCTCTTCCTGCGTTGTTGGTGGCTCCACAGCTGAATTTAGGGGGCCTTCTTCAGGGATTTAGGTTCACCGAACCCTCTCAAATTTCTGTGAAGATGTCCTCAGCCGGACTTGGTAAGGCTCCAGGGCCTTCAGTTTTTGGCTTTCAGGGCTTCAAGGGTTTCAGGCTTTAGACCTCTTGGTCTTGAGATTTCAGGGTCTCCGGTTTTTCTAAACCCTAAACCCTGAACCCTAAACCCTAAACCCCAAACCCTAAACCCTAAACCCTAAACCCTAAACCCTAAACCTACTCCCCATAAACCCGAAAGTGCAAGGGATTAGGGGTAAACCCTGAAACCTAAGCCCTCAAACTTGCAGCCGAGGCAGCCCTGAACGCTGGCCCAAACAAAAAAACCCAAAACCTAAACCTTAAGCCCTATACCCTAAACCCTAAACCCTGAACCCTAAACCCCAAACCCTAAACCCTAAACCCTAATCCTAAACCTTAAGCCCTATACCCTGAACCCTGAACCCTAAACCCTAAACCCTAAACCCCAAACCCCAAACCCTAAACCCTAAACCCCCTAAACCCTAAACCCTGAAGCCTCTCGCAATGTTCTGGGCGCATCGCCGCGGCTTCCCTCGCCAGCGGCTTCCGCGGATCCTTGGCTCCTGTCTTGGAGGGCCTAGGATTTAGGGTGCAGGGTTTAGGATTTAGGGTTTAGGGTTTAGGTTGAGGGTTTAGGGTTTAGGGTTCAGGGTTCAGGGTTCAGGGTTCAGGGTTTCGGATTTGGAGCTTATGATTAATACGGTTTAGGGTACCGCAAGCCCTGAAGCTAAGTCCAGAAGTCCTGGTACCCGAGACCCACAAACCGCCAACGACACCTAAGCAGGGTTTACTTGCAGGATCGGGGACTTGGTGGTAAGTTATGAAGTGAGGTTTCGTGTTCCCTAAGCCCTAGCCCTCAAACCTCAAACCTCAACCTCAAACCTCAAACCTCAAACCTCAAACCTCAACCTCAAACCTCAAACCTCAAACCTCAAACCTCAAACCTCAAACCTCAAACCTCAAACCTCAAACCCGAAACCCTAAACCCTAAGCTCTACTACTTGCTAGGCCTCAAGGCTTCGGGTTTAGGATGATTTAGGGAGTTCCCCCACGCTCGAAGCCCTGATGAGAAGCATCCCATGTAAAATGCTTGGGGGGTTTAGTGCTTAGGGATTTAGGGTTTGGGGTTTCGGTTTTAGGGCTTAGGGTTCAGGGTTTAAGGCTTAGAGTTTAGGGCTTCGGGTTTAGGGTTTAGGGTTTAGGGTTTAGTTAGGGTTTAGGGTTTAGGGTTCCCGGAGCCCCCGACCGTCAATCCTAGTTTGGTACCCCGTTCAGTGAGCAGACAACCATGGAGCCCAACCGAACCCTATGAGCCCCCGACACCCGAGGCCCTGAACCCTAGAAGGCTTAAAGACATGAAGGGTTCGTAGGGATTAGGGTTTAGGGTTTAGGGTTTAGGGTTTAGGGTTTAGGGTTTAGGGTTAGGGTTTAGGGGCTTCACCGCTTCGGGCCATGCAAGAAACAGAGACCCTCAACCCACACCCTCAAGCCCCGATCTCCAAGTAGGGCTTCAAGTTTTGTGGTTTCGGGCCCCCCCGAAACCACAAAACTTTAAGCCCTGCTTGGAGATCGGGGCTTGAGGGTGTGGGTTGAGGGTCTCTGTTTCTTGCATGGCCCGAAGCGGTGAAGCCCCTAAACCCTAACCCCAAACCCCTAACCCCTAAACCCTAAACCCTAAACCCTAACCCCTAAACCCTAAACCCGAAACCCTAAACCCCCAAACCCTAAACCCTAAACCCCAAACCCCAAACCCTAAAGCCTAAACCCCTAAACCCTAAACCCCTCAACCTCAACCTACCTCAGGGCCGACAGGTGCACTCCAAGCCTTAAACCCCTAAACCCCAAAACCCCTAAACCCCTAAACACGTAAACCCCCTACGAAACCCGAAACCCGAAACCCTAAACCTCAGATCCTAAACCCTAAACCCTAAACCCTAGACCCTAAACCCTAAACCCTAAACCCTAAACCCTAAACCCTAAACCCTCGACAGGTGCAGCAGCAGCTTGCCCCTCTGGCCTGCCGCCTCGGTGCCTCAGCCGTGCCGTCCTCGGCGGGGTTTGGGAGCCAAAGTGTTCCTGCTTGGAGGTTTAGGGTTTAGGGTTTAGGGTTTAGGGTTTAGGGTTTAGGGTTTAGGATTTAGGATTTAGGATTTAGGGTTTACGTATTAGGGTTTAGGGGCTAGGGTTCAGCAAGCTGCTGCTGCACCTCGCGGCCCGAAGGTAGTATAGGGGCCTAGATCTTTTGAACAGGGTTTAGGGTTTGGGGTTTAGGGTTTAGGGTTTAGGGTTAAGGGTTTAGGGCCAAAGTGGTGCCCGACTTCAGGCGTTAGCGTTTAGGCTTGATGGGGCTTTCGGGTTTGAAGCTTGGTGGGTTTTGTAGGGTTTGTAGGGGTTTGTGGGGGTTTGTAGGGTTGGTAGGGTTGGTAGGGTTGGTAGGGTTTGTCGGGCTCAGAGGGTTTAGAGAGTTCAGAGGGTTTGTAGGGTCTAGGGTTCTGAGAGTTTCAAGCCTCCTTGGAGGTTCATGGCTACTTCTGAGCCCAAACCCCCAAAACCAACCTTAAAAGCCTAAGCCTTAGACCACCCTAAGCCCCACACCCTAAGCCCTAAACACTAAACCCTAAACCCTAAACCCTAAACCCTGGACCCTAAAACCTAAACCCTGAACCCTAAACCCTAAACCGCAGCCTCTGAAGTTGGGCGTGTGTGAGGCACGTGGTGACTTCGGCTGACGACCCACTTGTGGCAATCTACCGCCACAAAGCCCGGAGGTCGGGTGCGCAGGCTCTAAGCCCCAAGGGTTTAGGGGGTTTAGGATCTGAGGTTTAGGGTTTAGGGTTTAGGGTTGAGGGTTGAGGGTTGAGGGTTGAGGATCTGAGGTTTAGGGCTTGGGGTTTGGGGTTTGGGGTTTGGGTTTGGGTTTCGGGTTTGGGGTTTGGCGTTGGAATCTACGATAAACCCTATAAACCCTGTAAAACCTAGAGACCCTATAAACCCTCTAGACTCTGTAAACCCTATAAGGCCTATAAACCCTATAAACCCTGTAAACCCTGTTACCCCTATAAACCCTATAGACCCTATAGACCCTATAAACCCTGTAAACCCCAACCCTAACCCCCAAAAAACCCAACACCCCAAAAATCCAAAACCCTAAACCCTAAACCCAAAACCCAAAAACCTAAGCCCTAAACCCTAAACCCTAAACCCTAAACCCTAAACTCTAAACCCTAAGACAGCGAAGAGCCCTGTCAGGAACCACCCGGAGTACCAGCGCCAGGTGAGAGCCCTGGCCGAACGGGTCCTGTGCCTGGAGGAGCCTGGAGCCGCAAATTGGGGGTAAGGGTTTAGGGTTTAGGGTTTAGGGTTTAGGGTTTAGGGTTTAGAGTTTAGGGTGTTTGGGGTCCTTGTTAGAAAGGAATCCTGCCATTTGGGGGTCTAAATTACCGGAGCCCCAGTGCCCCAAACTTTGTTGTTCAGGGTTTAGGGTGTGGGGTTTGGCGTCTAGGGCTTGGGGTTTGGGGTTTGGGGTTTGGGGTTTGGGGTGTGGGTTTTTTTGGGTTTAGGGTTCAGGCTTTAGGGTTTAGGGTTCAGGGTTTAGGGTTTAGGGTTTCGGGTTTAGGGTTCCTGAATCATCTGAGGTTAAAAAGTGGCTCTTGGCCAGGCCCCTTCGACCCTTCTGAAGCCCCGAGTCTTAAATGAAATCGACCCCTGACCTTGCATCCTCATTAACCCCAACTCCTACACCCAACCCTAAGCCCCAAACCCTAAATCCCTAAACCCTAAATCCCTAAACCCTAAACCCTAAATCCCTAAACCCTAAACCCTAAACCCTAAACCCTAAATCCCTTCCAGACCCTTCTCGGAGGTTTAGGGTTTAGAGCTTATAGGGTTTAGGGTTTGTAGGCCTCACCCTGATTCCAAGCCCCAGGGCTTCCAAAATTCCAAGCCCTGGAGCCCAAGACCCGCAATCCCTGCACCCTATTAGGGTTTAGGGTTTAAGGTTTAGGGTTTAGGGTTTAGGGTTTAGGTTTAGGGTTTAGGGTTTCAGGGTAACTCAAACTTCAAACTGTATACCCCGGACCCTAAACCCTTAAAGGGGCTCTATTACCGGGTAATTCCCCAATGCCTCGTAATTCTGCACCCTACCCCCTGAACCCTACTTGGAAGGCCTTTTGACTTAGCAAGTAGGGTTCGTAAGCCGGGCTATGGGGATTATTATAGGGCTTCTAGGGTTTAGGGCTTCAACAACCCTAAACCCTAAACCCTAAACCCTAAACCCTAAACCCTAAACCCTAAACCCTAAACCCTAAACCCTAAACCCTAAACCCTAAACCCTAAACCCTAAATCCTAAACCCTAAACCCTAAACCCTAAACCCTAAACCCTAAACCCTAAACTGAGGGTTTGTAGGGGATACTAAGTAAACTTACAACCTCAAGCCCTGGAACCCTGGCAAATTCGGCGCACCTACCTTTAGGGTTTAGAGTTTAGGGGTTAGGGTTTAGGGTTTAGGGTTTAGGGTTTAGTGTACGTAGTTTAGGGTTTAGGGTTTAGGGTTTAGGGTTCAGGGTTTAGGGCACCTAGAACCACCAACCCCCGAACCCCCTAGAGTTAGTACTGGGGTTGTCCAGCAAGCATCATAGTAAGCATCCCTATGGTGGTCCCGTGTTCAAGTTCCTCAGTGAGACCGCAGTAGAACCCATTACAGCCCTCTCGAAAGAACCCCTAAACCCTAAACCCTAAACCCTAAACCCTAAACCCTAAACCCTAAACCCTAAACCCTAAACCCTAAACCCTAAACCCTAAACCCTTTTTCCACTACACACGCCAAGCCCTGCAAACACCAAGCCCTGTAAACCCGAAAATCCGACAAGCCCCGTGAGCCCTGTGAGCCCTACAGCCCTATACCTAGCTACAGCCCCCTTAGGAATGGTGTCTATATATATATATATATCACCCGAGGGAATATTGAACATACTATACTATTTGTTTTAAGGTTCTAAGAGGAGTTTTGCTAGAATACGCGAACCCATCAAGAACCCTCAAGGCCCTTAAAGACCTTAGATACACCTCCGGACCCTTGAATGCCTCTAACAACCTACTATGCTCAAGTACAGTACCCTGTTAACCCAAAAAGGCCCTTAAACCCTAAACCCAAAACCCAAAACCCGAAAACCCTAAACCCTAAACCCAAAACACAAAAACCCAAAAACCCAACACCCTAAACCCTAAACCCTAAACCCTAAACCCTAAACCCTAAACCCTAAACCCTAAACCCTAAACCCAAAACCCAAAAACCCAAAAACCCAACACCCTAAACCCCAAACCCTAAACCCTAAGCCCTACACCCTCAACCCTCAACCTTCACCCTGAACCCTGAACCCTGAACCCTCAACCCTCAACCATCAACCCTCAACTCTCAACCCTCAACCCTCCCCCCCGAGGCGGGCTCCTCTGTTCGCCGCCTGAAGGAGCTCGAGTGTCCGGCTTCCCGGCTCGATGCAAAGGGTTTGGGGTTTAGGGTTTAGGGTAGGGAACCTCACGAGGGAGAATTATTTCAGGAACTTGCCCAAGAGCTAGCTCCTTCTCACCCCTTGCGGTAACAAATTGTGCGGAATGTTCCAGGTCCAACCCTTAAACCCTTCACTCCCTGAAAGGGGACCAACCAGACTTATTGCGCACGTCGAATAATACTATTGCCGCACAGTAACAGAACTAATTTAGTGCGGCTATTTCGTCTCTATTTTTACTCATTCATTCTCTTTTCCTTCACTAGTCAGTTTAACATGGAACGAAGGAAAGGAGACCTGACGATCCAGCTCCAGTTGGGCCATTGAGTCCATCCCCACAAGTTTCATGGGAGTAACGGGACTCAGTACGTTCCACCTGCAGCGCCGCTTCAAGACGGACCCTCTCCCAATCCATGGCAAAGTCCAGATTCTGATGACCTTCATTGAGTCGAACCGCCTCCAACGCCACGTTCGCTTCATCCAGCAGGATTTCTGTGTGCCACATATACCCCCACATTTTTTGACTCTCCAGAATCAAGAATCATCTTCACCACCCTGGAAATAAAGGGACATGAGTATTTGGTCTCTTTTCTCAAACACTCATAAAACTTCTGCCCGTACTCTTGCTCGCACTACTCATCTGTTCAACCGTCCGGTTTTCCCGGACGCCAGCCATCCGCAAGCAGAACCTGGTAAACCTCAGCAAGAGCCCGGAGACTCTCAGCTTTCCAAACTTGCAGAGTCCAGGATCATCCCGGTGACTTTTCCTCTCCATTCTTGTGGAACAGAAACGTCTGCTAAGACCGAAAAATTTTCTCTTCATAATAGGCTCTGTCTTTCGCCTCTTCCCGTTGCCAACTCTGCAACCATCGTCCAGATGCTTGCCAGTCGTCACGGCCCCATTCGCGCCACTCATCGCGTCTCCATCGACGCTGATCATCCCAAGCAGTGGCCTCCTCTTGATCTGCCACCAGCTGTGGGTCTTCAATAGACTCCTCAACACGCGTGTCCATGACCTCATCACCGTAGCGAACTGGCCTTGAGATCGTCGTTAACCGGCAACAGTGCTTCCCTTTCTTCTCGAAGGTCGAATATCTACGCACCATCATTATTGCTGTCACCGTACCAGTGACATAATCTCCAGGTCTAGAAAATTCCTCCGCGTTGGAGGAGTCATTGACCTCATTGGGTTCAGCTGCCTGCGATACACCCAGACCAGAGTCTTGTGGCGCACCTCCTGCACTATCCTCTCCATCTCCAGGCAATCCATCGCCGTCGCGTGCAGCTTCCAGAGCGATGGCGGTCTTTTCTTCTGCAGCCGATGAAATCACACATGCCACACCTACTTAGCCTACTACACCGCGCCGCAAGCGCCACACTTATAGCGCCACAAATGAATCGGTGTCTAGTTTCTGTAACTCAATCATCCCTGCCGGAGGAAGAGATGAAGCATGTGACGAACCGGGCGAACCTGGCTGTGGAGACGCCTGGCACGGCTCTTGGAAAAGACCCAAGAGGCTGAGCAGGACGTCGGGTTGGGGGGGGAGGGGGCAGCAGGGGGTCAATTTTGCCGGCTACTCAGGATCGATGGTTTTGGCAGGTTTAGCTGGGGCTTTAGCCCTGTGCTGGCTGCTTATGGAAAACATTGATGTGTGTTGCATCTTGGTAATGTTTCTTTATGCCATGCGTCAGTACAGGTCTGACGTTTGCAGCTGTGTGATGTAGTTGCGAGGCCTTTTCTTTTTGTCTTTTCTTCTTGCGTGTGTGATGGGCATGTGTCGTGAACTTGCAGAATGTTGGCTTGTCGCTTCGGGCAGGAGTTTTTGAGGTGGTGTTGCGCGAGATTCTGCAAGGCTTGCGTATTTATTGATCTTGCACGCCTGGAGATTCTGGGCTGGTCCACGTTCCGTAACAGAGTTCGATTATCTTGATTCTCGCACCTCCCGCGCCCCACGAGAACCCAATTTGCCAAAACAAAAACCCTTTGAGCTTCAGGTCTGGCTTCGTCGAGGGCATCGGCAGCTGCGCTGACGTATGACAGGGATTCGGTTGTTTTGCTCTCTTGGCATCACGGGTTTGACGCACCGTGGCGGGGGAATGGGACAGGGGTAGTGTAGCTGATGGGAATTTGCAGGGCCGACCGCCAATTTTGTGCCCATCAGTGAAGCGCCCAAGCTACGGAACCTCCCAGGAAGATGCTGTGTTACGCAGACCTCGGCGTCCACGACGGCGCAGAGACTTGCAGCGGTGAATGGCAAGTCGGGAATTCGGGCATGGTTGCGACCGTGCCTGCGTGCTCGTCTTTGAAACCACTGATTGTCTCAAGCCCAGGAATTACCGCTGCGCATCGTCGGAGAGATCCAGCTGCTGCTGCCTGGCCATGCCGACGTGAAAAACCGCCCCCTGTGGCTCGGGGTGCGTTCGTGTATAAGAACCAGAAGTCTCAGCCATGTTTTCGTCCTCTTGGACCGACTCTCGAACCTTCTCATTTCCAACTCCAGATTGTCAGGGGAAGACAGTGTCTTCGCCACCTCTGACCCACCAGCCAGAATTTCAGCAGGCGCGCCAGAACCATCTCCGTCATTATTGCCAACTAAATCATCTCCAGCGCTTCCAACCTGATCAAGCAATACCAAACCAGCAAAGCTCCAAACAGTTTGGGCGCTCCGACCAACCGTAACTCTTCCAGAGGAACTTGACAATGACGCTCCCACACCCCGTAGCTGTAAATCCAGAATTTCAGCTTCGAGTTCCACGTTCCTGCCTCCAGTGGTACGTTTCTCTCCAGCCTTAGGGTGTCTCACGTCTCCGCCAGAGCTCTCACCAGAAACCATAGCGGCCCGAGCCACGCTTTGACTCTGTGAAGTCGACCCTGACCTGGCGGTCTCTTGCTCCTCCAGAAGTGCAGTTCTAACTCGTTCCTCTCCACCACCACCAGCCTTTCCGTTGGCACCATTGGCCTCCAGTAATGGCCTCGTTCAGAACGCGGTCGTTGCGACTTTATGGCAGTCTTTTCCACTAAACCCCTGAAACCATTAACGCAGGAGTCCCACTAACTGGCTCATAACCTACGGGAACCTCACCAGGGGGAACTATTTCAGGAACTAACCCAGAGCTAATTCCTTATGATTCCTTGAGGTAACACATTTTGCGGAGTTAATGTTCCGGGTCCAACCCTTAAACCCTTCACTCCCTGAAAGAGGACCAACCAGGACTAGGGGGGTCCAGTGGAGGAATACCGGCCCTAACCCTAAACCCTAAACCCTAAACCCTAAACCCTAAACCCTAAACCCTAAACCCTAAACCCTAAACCCTAAACCCTAAACCCTAAACCCTAAACCCTAAACCCTAAACCCTAAACCCTAAACCCCTAAACCCCTAAACCCCTAAACCCCATTAAACCCCTAAACCCCTAAACCCCTAAAACCTAAGGCAGCAACCCAACCGCAGGTCCCAGTACCAACACCCCCAAACCCCAGCCTTGAAGGCTGTACTTGTACTCTTTTACAAATGGCTTCCACGCTCTTCCTTGAGCCAAAGTAATGGTGACGTGTTTTACATCCCTTCTAACAACTCTTCCTGCATCTCCGCACAGGGTTTAGTGCTCAGAATTTTGGATTTAGGGTTTAGGTTTAGGGCTCAGGGTTGAGGGTTTAGGGCTTCGGGGAGGAGCTGGTTCTGACGCTTGAAGGTTTCGGGGTTTGGGTTTCTAGGGCGTAGGGTTTCAGTGAGTCGGAGGTTTCGGGCCTCGGGGGTTGAGGACTTTAGGGCTTATTAGGACATTCCCGTTCTGCATGAGTTTTCCAAAATCAACCCCAACGGCAACCTTTCGGGCTTGTGGCTGACCAAACCCGTTCGGGTTCAGGGTTTGGGCGGGGTTTTGGAAGTCTTGGAACTTGCAACCGTAAACCCTAAACCCCAAACCCTAAGCCCTAAACCCTAAACCCTAAACCCTAAACCCTAAGTCCTAAGCCCTAAGCCCTAAGCCCTAAACCCTAAACCCTAAACCCTAAGCAAAAACCTGGACCAACCCCCAGCCTTTCGCCCATGGCTGCGCGCGGTCATGAGGGCATTTCGGGAAGAAGGTTGTCGGGTTTAGGGTTTTTGGTTTAGGGTTTAGGGTTTGAGAAGGTATTTTAGGGGGGCACGAGGACACTCCCCGGTTCCCTATGCCCCTAATGCCCTAATGCCCTACACTTCTCGAATTCTCTATCATAGAGCCTAGCGGACCACATGAAATACCTTATGTTACTATAGTCTTTTTTGGGCAGTACAAACCCTAAACCCTAAACCCGAACCCCGAACCCCTAAACCCTAAACCCCAAACCCTAAACCCCAAACCCTAAACCCCAAACCCTAAACCCCAAACCCTAAACCCCAGACCCTAAACCCTAAACCCGAAACCCTAAGTATGCCAGGCGCGCGTGCACTACAGCTGGGACTGTCTGCGGCGCCTTCTGCAAGCTCAGTCAGCCGGTCGTCGAGTCCACGTGGCTAGGCCGTTTAGAAGGTTTTGCCCTAAACCCTAAACCCTCAACCCTAAACCCCAAAACCCCAAAACCCTAAACCCTAAACCCTAAAACCCTAAGTAAACTCTGAACCCGATAGACCCTAAGCCCCAGCCCTGGACCTCAGACCTGAACCCTAAACCCTACAGCCAAAACCCTAAACCCTAAACCCTACAACCTAAAACCTAAAACCTAAAACCTAAAACCTAAAACCTAAAACCGAAAACCTAAAACCGAAAACCTAAAACCTAAAACCCTGAACCCTAAAACTCTAAGCCGTATGCTCTGTTCTAAAGACCCCTAGACACCCTAAACCCTGACGAACCCTAAGGTGTCAGGCAGAATAGGGGTGTCTGAAAATAGGGGTACCCTGTTTGGGGGGTGCCCTCAAAGGGATTTTATTTTATTTGGGGTTTCAAAGGACGGCCCATATTTTGGGAGATACCCAAATGAACAAACACCAAGGAGCCCATAAATGGGCTTTCCAACCCTCGAACCCCTCCACCGTTAGGGTTTAGGGTTTAGGGTTTAGGGTTTAGGGTTTGCTAAGGTTCCGCGCACACCACCACGCGGGACGTGTGTTGTGGTGTGCGCCCAGGTTCAACGCGCTCTCCCAACCCACCCACCCACATCTCAACCTTGGGCGGGTTTAAGGTTTTATGATGTCGTGTGTAAGTACAGTAGTGGGAGGGGGCGCTACGGGCCGCCTGCGGGTTTAGGGTTTTTTTTGCCCGGTGTTTCCAAATTATGAGGCTTATACCGGGCTTACAAGACCCATAGGTTTATGCCTTGGGCTCCCTTTGGTTAGCCCAAAAATGGTTTCATGATCCGGAGAAGGCCAAAAAGGCTCAAACAGTCCCTGAGGAGCCCAAAAAGGCTCAGTCAGAACTGGTCCGGCAGAAGCCCAAAGAGCTCAGATATGGTCCATAAAAAGCTTGCGGTAAACCCAAAAAAGCTCAGAAATTGTCCGGGAGAAGACCAAAGAAGCCCAAAAAGGCTCAGACATGGTCCGGGAGAAGCTCAAAAGCTCAAAAAGCCCAGAAATGGTCCGGGAGGAGCCCAAAAAAGGCTCAGAAATGGTCCAGGAAAAGCAAAAAAAACACAGAAATGGTCCGGGAAGAGCTCAAAAAGGCTCAGAAATGGGAAGAGCTCAAAAAGGCTCAAAAACGGTACAGGCGGAGGTCAGAAGCTCAGAAATGGTCCGGGAGAGCCCAAAAAAAGGCTCAGAAATGGTCCGGGGAAAAGCCCAAAAAAACACAGAAATGGTCCGGGAAGAGCTCAAAAAGGCCCAGAAATGGCCCAAAAAGGCCCAGAAATGGTCCGGAAAGAGCTCAAAAAGCCCAGAAATGTTCCGGGAAGAGCCCAAAAAAGGCTCAGAAACCGGGAGGAGCCCAGAAAGGCTCAGAGCTGGGGCCCCCCTGACTCTTAGGGGAGGTTGCACCAGTGCGGGGTCACTAAAAACCTAAGGTTTAGGGTAATTCTCTTTGGAGCCAGACTGACGCTGGCACGCGGGTTAAACCCTTCTAGGCGTGGGCCGCGCTCACCGCGCGCAACGGCCCCGAGCCCTCGCCAGGCTAAGGCTCGGGCTCGTCCGCGGGCCTGTCGCCACGCGGTATCGCTGCCGCTGCTTATCGCAGCGCCCGCGGCTCGCTCCAGTTTAGGGTTTAGGGTTTAGGTTTTAGGGTTTAGGGTTTAGGGTTTAGGGTGACATCCCAAGTCATGAAGCATGCCGTCAAGACCCGTGAACTTAAGCAGCCTTTAGCACAACACCTCTGAACATGTTCCTCCCTCCAGGAAGTCCTTCACAATCCCACAAAAGCTCTTGAAGCCCTTTCAAATCCTCTTCAGAACCCCTTAAAGCACACTTTTCGTTGGTTTAAGTCAGGCACTGACACAAGTCCCCTGAACTCCAACTACACCTTTTTTTAACCCAGCCAACCCTAAAACCCTAAACTACTATTTGCTTAAGAGCCTCCAAGTAGGACAAAAATCTTCCTTATAAGGGCAATATAACGATTAATCATTACTATTATTATAATTATCATTATTATTATGTTTTTTTGGGGGCTCTTAAGCAAAAATAGTAGTAAACCCACGAAAAGACTCCCTGACAGGTCGACTCCGTCCTCCTCGCCTCCGACGTCGACGAGGCGCTGAAGGACCTGGCCGGCCAATGTGGGGCGCCGCTGCTGGTGGCAGCCCCTGGGCAAAACTAGGCACTAGGGGGTTTAGGGTTTAGGGTTTAGGGCTAGGGTTTAGGGGGTTTAGGGTAGGGGGTTTAGGGTTTAGGGTTTAGGGTTTAGGGTTGAGGACTCTAGGGTGGCAGCCCCTGGGCCTCTACTTTGGGATGCAGCCCCTGGGAAAGTTTAGGGGTTTAGGGTTCAGGGGTTATAGGGTTATAGGGTTATTGGGTTACTGGGTTAGTGGGTTATTGGGTTATTGGGTTATTGGGTTATTGGGTTACTGGGTTATTGTGTTATTGGGTGGGTTCTAGGGCGTAGGGTTTAGGACTATAGGGTTTAGGGTTTAGAGTTTCGGGTTTGAGGGCTTAGACCCATTGCAGAGTTAATTTTGTAAGTTTTCGTGGGTTGCACTTTGCAATGGAAGCCCCCGCCCGGTTACGCCAAACCTTCACGAAAGACCCACGAAAGCCCATTGAACCATCATTCTTCGAACCGCTTTATATAAGAAGGTTAATACACGAAAGCCCTAAACCCTAAACCCTAAGTTCGGAGGTTGGGGAGGCTTTCGGGCGGGTTGAAGAGGGTTTCGGGGTTTCGGGTTGGGGTCTTCGGGCTTCTAGGGCTGAGGACTTTCTCTTGTCTTTAAGGCTTAGGGCTTAGGGTTTAGGGTTTAGGGCTTAGGGTTTAAGGGCTTAAGCGTTTAAGAGTTTAGGGTTTAGGGCTTGCAGGGGCTTAGATTTGGGTCTTGGGGCTGCGATGCCACGGCAGCGCTCTGCAGCCATGCCGGCTTGCTTTTCCCCCCCCGACTGTCAGCTCCACGCTTCTTTGGGATTTTAGGGCTTTTAGGGTTTTGTCGGGTGTTTTAGGTGCTATATGTGTTTTCTTAGCGTGGCTCCGGGTTTTTTGGGGTTTGTAGGGCTTTTAATTTTGGTTTGTAGGGTTTGTAGGGTTTTCTAGTTTTTTTTTCTTTTGTTTTCCGGTTTTTTGGGGTTTATAGGGGTATGCTGCAGATTCGCATGCTCTCCGGGGAAGAGGTGGCGAGCGTGCCTGTGGAGGAGGTGAGCAACGTGAGGGAAGCGAAGCGGCGGCTGCATGAGCTGCATGGCCTGCCCCCGCGCTTCCGGCAGAGGCCCAAACCCTAAGCCCTAAGCCCTAAGCCCTAAACCCTAAACCCTAAACCCTAAACCCTAAAACCCTAAGAGGCTCATCCTCCATGGCACCAATCTGGATGATGCTCACGAGCTGGACTCCTCCCTGGACCTGGAGCTCGTTCTTCAAGCTTTCTCCGGCGCTTCCCAGATGCAAGCGGACGAGCTTAAGGCGGCCGCTGCGGATGGCTCAGTCGACAAGGCAGGGTGTTTCCTGCTTTTGAGGGTTTTTTGGGATTTTTTAGGGTTATGAAGGGCGTTTTCGGCTTTATGGATTTGGGAGGTTTTGGGACCGATGGTGCCACGAGGCACCAAGCCCAGACAAAGCACCCCGAGCATTGCAAACTTCGAGCCGCTAGGTCGAGTCCCTGCTGCAGCTGCCCCTGCACCCAGATCTAACCGACAGAACTGGTGAGACGCCGCTGCTCAAGGCATCTGACGAAGGTCATGTCGAAGTCGTGCGTTTGTTGGTGGAGGCCGGCGCCGACAAGGACGCGGTCAACGGCGAGGGCTACACGGCACTGATGCTTGCAGCCCAATGTGGCCATGCCGAGGTCGTTCGTTTGCTGGTGGAGGCTGGCGCCGACAAGGACCTGGCCTCCAGCGATGGCGACACAGCCCTGATGGTCGTATCTTGGTCCCAACGGGCCAGTGTTGAAGTCGTTCGCTTGCTGGTGGAGGCCGGTGCCGACAAGGACCTGGTCAACAACGACGGGGACACAGCCTTGACGATGGCATGCAAACGGGCCAAGGTCGAAGTCGTGCGTTGTCTTTTGCAGGCCAAAGCCGACAAGAACCGGGCCAACAATGATGGCTACACAGCCGTGATGCTGGCAACTGAATGGTCAGATCAGGAGAGCCGCGTTGAAGTCGTGGGCTTGCTTGTGAAGTTCGGAGCCGACGTGGACGCCACCAACAATGATGGCTACACAGCCCTCATGATCGCGGCTGAGCGGGCGCGTCCTGACGTCGCGCGGTTGCTGCTGGAGGCCGGTGCCGACAAGGACGTGGCCGACCGCGAGGGCCGCACGGCCTTGAAAATCGCCTCTGACCACGGCCACGCTGGAGTAGTGCGCTTGCTGACAGGGGCCAGCAACAGCTTCATCCGAAGTGTCTGCTGTTGCCAATGACTTGAAGCAATCCCTGGCGCCGCGGACCACAGCTCCACAAGTAAACGTGACCTGAACCTGGAGGACCGAATGAACCCTAAAACAGGGTTTATGGTTCATACAAAAATCATGGGAATTATAGTAGTATGGGGTCTATGACCCCAATGTTAGGCTTCATTCAGTCCCCAAGGAACTCTGAGCTTTCAGGGGGAGGCCCTACAAGCCCCCATTAGCCCCCATAAGCCCCTATCAGCCCGAAAAAGGACCTATGAGCCCTCTAAGCCCCTAACCCAAATCGCAGCAAACATTCTCACAGCCGCCAACAGCGGCCTTGAACTAGATGGATTCGCCATTCTGGCGGTGAGTATGGCTTGTTGCTATAGTGGCTTTAGTGGGTTTAGTGGCATTAGTGGCATTAGTGGCATTAGTGGCTTTAGTGTCTTGAGTGGCTTTAGTGGGTTTAGGGTTTGGGGTTTAGGGTTTAGGGTTTAGGCTTTTGTGGCCAGCAGAAGAAGTGTCTCGCAGAGGGGGCATGTAGGTTTAGGGTTTAAGGTTTGGATTTCAGACGCCCTCAGCCCGATATCTCTGAAGCTTAAACCTTCATCCCTAATTCCTAAACCCTCAACCGCCCAAGCTGCCCTAAACCCCAAACTTCAAACTCCAAACCCCAAATCCCAAACCCCAAACCCAAAACCCCTAACCCCAAACCCTAAACCCGAAACCCAAAACCCTCCACCCTAAACCCTAACCCTCAACAGCCCAAGATGCGCCCAAGGAGCCGGCGCTGATCCAGGCGCTGCAGCATCAGCAGGGTTGACGGTTTAGGGTGCAGAAGGGTTGAGGAATGTTGAGGCTTTAGGGTTTAGGGTTTGGGGTTTAGGGTTTAGGGTGCAGAAGGATTTAGGGTTGAGGGTGCAGAAGGGTTTAGGGTTTAGGGTGTAGACGGGTTGGGGGTTTCATGGCTGAGGAGTCCTAGAGCCTCAAACCTTGACTTCTGAGCCCTGAAGCCGAGGGCCCAAAGCCCTGAATCCCAAGCCCTAAACCCTAAACCCTAAACCCTAAACCCTAAACCCTAAACCCTTAACCCTAAACCCTACTCCCTAAACCCTAAACCCTAAACCCTAAACCCTAAACCCTAAACCCTGAACCCTAAACGCTAAACCCTAAACCCTAAACCCTAAACCCTAAACCCTGAACCCTGAACCCTGAACCCTAAACCCTAAACCCTAAACCCTAAACGCTAAACCCTAAACCCTAAACCCTAAACCCTGAACCCTGAACCCTGAACCCTAAACCCTAAACCCTAAACCCTAAACCCTAAACCCTAAACCCTAAACCCTAAACCCTAAACCCTGAACCCTGAACCCTAAACCCTCAACCCTAAACCCTAAACCCTAAAGAGGCTCCTGCCCGAAGGAACCTAGGATGCCCAGTAGTGCCCTTATTCCCTTTTTTTTAGGGGTTAGGTTCCCTTACAAACCCCTTTAAGCAAAAAAGGGTACCCTTTATAATCGGGTTTAGGGTTTGGGGTTTAGGGTTTAGGGTTTAGGGTTTAGGGTTTAGGGCCCTTTATAATCCTGGGTTACTGAGCATCCTAGGTACGGCATCAGGTGATCTGCACGAATAGGGTTCAGGGCTTTCTTGTTCGAGGGTCTGGGCTTTGTTTGGGGGTTTTGGTAGACTCCGGTTTCCCTCAGCCCTAACAGGCTTGAGGGTAGAGATGGGGCCAGCACTAAGCCCTAGACACAAAAACGATCCGTTTATCCAGGATTATTTTTCTAAATTGACATCGGTCTCCTAACAAAAGTCACGGAATGTACTTGTAAACTGATCGTAACACCCGAAACCCTAAACCCCAAACCCTCAACCCTAACCTAAACCCTAAACCCCAAACCCTAAACCCTAAGCCCCAAACCCTAAGCCCTAAACCCTAAAACCCTCCCTAAGCCCGGCTCGTGCGATTTTGAGGCGGAGTTCGCCTCTGAGGGCACCACGCAGAAGCGCCTCCTGTCTAAGCTGGCCCTCAACCCGGACCCCTCAGCCCTGTAGGGTTTAGGGTTTAGGGTTTGCGGTTTTGGGAGTAGGGTTTGGGGTTTAGGGTTCAGGGTTTAGGGTTCAGGGTTTAGGGGTTGGGGTTCAGGTTTAGGGTTTGCCCTCAACCCCTCAGCCCCTCACGCCCTGAGCCCAGAAAACCCTAAACTCCCAGCCCCCAAATCCGAAGACCTTCACAGACCCGAGATCCTGAAGCGCTAAACCGAAACCGCCCCCAAGAACCATTCCCCCTTTTGGGTCTCAGGGTTTCGTAGGGATTGGCCCTGCAACGGTTTGGTTTCGGGTTTAGGGTTTAGGGTTGCGGGTGTACGATTTAGGGTTTAGGGTGTTGGCGTTTACTGCTGTTCAGGTCGAGCTTGAAGGTTGTAGGTCTTATGCCCCTTAGTCCAAAGCCCTCAACCATAAATGCTGAACCCTGAAGGTTCAGGGCTTTCGGGGGCCCTAGACCCTAGACCCTAAACCCTAAACCCTAAACCCCAAACCCTAAACCATAAACCCTAGACCCTAAACCCTAAACCCCAAGCCCTAAACCCCGCTGCGCCCGGATGTCTTGCCGCGGAGGATTTGTGAGCAGACTGGAAAAAGTTGCGTTTTACTCGGTATTTACAGTACTTCCGGCACTTACGCAGGCTTGGAAAGTGTCATTTTCGAAGTTCGCGTTTTCCGAAAAACGCGAACTTGTATATAGGCGGTCCATAAGGTTCATTAGTCTACATCACAGCAGTCGGAAAGACTTCAGGCAAACCGAACCACCGACAAGAACGGCTTCCCCAGCAAAAGAAGCAGCGTGGCGAGGCGCGCCTATGCGTTTGTAGAGACTTCAGAATGAGGCGTCTTGCATGGCTACGCGCGAAACCACAGCGAGAGCAATTTGAATGACGTTCTTATCCCCCCCCCAGCCCCCCCCACAATACCCTGAAACCTGCAAAAACGCATAGGCGCGTACAGGCGCCGTCACCAAAACAAGATGGGTCATCGTGCAGGCATGGATCACACGGACTGGTAACACGGACGTAATCATCGAAAGCCCTGAAGCGCCGAAGCGTTGCATCCCGACCCCTCAAGACTCCAGAGCTCTAGGGCTTTTGAGGGTTTCGGGGCTATTTTATTGAGGGATTAGGGCTTAGGGCTTAGGGTTTAGGGTTTAGGGTTTAGGGTTTAGGGGGCTTCCACAGCTTGTACTGTTTGGGCTTAATCCTGAAGCGGGATGTAGGGTTTACATTGGGGGTTTAGGCACGGTTTAGGGGTGTAGGGGTGTAGGGGCTTAGGGTCAACAGGTTTAGGGGGTTTAGAGGGTTTAGGGGTTTTTGGGGTCTTACGGTTTAGGGATTTGACGGTTTCAGTTTGTGGGGGTTTAGGGTTTGTTCGGTTAGGCTCCGTGAACTTCGTCGTGGCCTATCCGCTTCCCCGCCCGCTCGCCTCGATGAGGCCGTGCCGTGGTGGGGCTTAGGGTTTAGGGTTTAGGGTTCAGGGTTTAGGGTTTAGGGTTTAGGGCTGAGGTTCAGGGCTTTAAGGTTTAGGGGCCTTATGCCCCGAAGCCGCCAAACCCGACCCAAAAGCCCTAAACCCTAAACCCTAGCCCCGCAGACCCTGCAAATTCGAAAGCCTTAAGCCCCAGGCCCAAAAGCCCTGAACCTTCTAAACCCCTTCGAAACCCTAAACCCCGAACTCTCGGCACCAAAGCCCATTAAATTATGGGCGCCGGGAGAGCACTAAACCCGAAACCCTGAAACCCTAAAGCCCTGAAGCCCTAAAACCACAAAACCCCAAAGATCGACGCCCAGGGCTTCAGGGCTTTGAGGGGGGGGGGTTAACCCTAAACCCTAAACCCGAAACCCTAAACCCTGAACCCGAAACCCTAAGCCCTAAGCCCTAAGCCCTAAGCCCTAAGCCCTAAGCCCTAAGCCCTAAACCCTAAACCCTAAACCCTAAACCCTAGACCCTAAACCCTAAACCCTAAACCCTAATTTGAGGGGGGGCTCAGGGTCGCAGGATTCATAACTTTAAGGTTTGGGTGGATGCAGGGTTTCGGGTTTCGGGTTTCGGGTCAGTCCACAATAGGGATTATACTAGTCAAGGCCCTTAGGAGCGTTGGAGGGTTTAGGTTTGCTCGGGAGGGTTTAGGGTTTAGGGTTTAGGGTTTAGGGTTTAGGGTTTAGGGCTTAGGGCTTAGGGCTTCGGGTTTCGGGTTTCGGGGCCAAAACCCCAAACCCCGAAACCCTGAACCCCCTTGTTTAAAGGCCGCCCGTGCTGGTGCTCGATGGGCTGGGGGCGCCCCAGAACATCGGCCAAGTCCTCCGCACGGCGTACCACCTAGGACCGCAGTTCAGGGTTTAGGGGTTTAGGGGTTTAGGGTTTAGGGTTTAGGGTTTAGGGTTTAGGGTTTAGGGTTTAGGGTTTAGGGTTTGGGGTTTAGGGTTTGGGGTTTGGGGTTTAGGGTGCTGATAAGACCCCAGGCTTGGTTTAGGGGTTAGGGTTTGCATTTAGGTTGAGAGTTGAGGGTCTAAGGCTACTGAGGGCATCCGTTTGACCTTAGTTGGGCTTAGAGTTGAGGGCATCCGTTGACCTTAGTTGCCTTCAACCCTAACCCTAAACGCTAAACCCTACACCCTCAACCATAAACCCTACATCTTCAACCTTCAACCCTTCAACCCTTCAACCCTTGAACCCTTGAACCCTTGAACCCTTGAACCCTTGAACCCTTGAACCCTTGAACCCTTGAACCCTTGAACCCTTGAACCCTTGAACCCTTGAACCCTTGAACCCTTGAACCCTTGAACCCTTGAACCCTTGAACCCTTGAACCCTTGAACCCTTGAACCCTTGAACCCTTGAACCCTTGAACCCTTGAACCCCCTTGAACCCTTGAACCCTTGAACCCTTGAACCCTTGAACCCTTGAACCCTTGAACCCTTGAACCCTTGAACCCTTGAACCCTTGAACCCTTGAACCCTTGAACCCTTGAACCCTTGAACCCTTGAACCCTTGAACCCTTGAACCCTTTGAACCCTTGAACCCTTGAACCCTTGAACCCTTGAACCCTTGAACCCTTGAACCCTTGAACCCTTGAACCCTTGAACCCTTGAACCCTTGAACCCTTGAACCCTTGAACCCTTGAACCCTTGAACCCTTGAACCCTTGAACCCTTGAACCCTTGAACCCTTGAACCCTTGAACCCTTGAACCCTTGACCCTTGAACCCTTGAACCCTTGAACCCTTGAACCCTTGAACCCTTGAACCCTTGAACCCTTGAACCCTTGAACCCTTGAACCCTTGAACCCTTGAATCCTTGAACCCTTGAACCCTTGAACCCTTGAACCCTTGAACCCTTGAACCCTTGAACCCTTGAACCCTTGAACCCTTGAACCCTTGAACCCTTCAACCCTTGAACCCTTCAACCCTTACCCTTCAACCCTTCAACCCTTCAGCCCTTCAGCCTTAAAAGCACCTTGGGGAAAGCTGTTCTGTGCCAACCCTTAGCCTTCTACAGCTATTGCCCCAAGCCCCAAGCCCCAAGCCCTAAACCCGAAACCCCTTAAACCCAATCCTCCCTAGCACCTTTAGGGTTAGGGCTTAGGGTTTTAGGGTTTAGGGTTTACGGTTACCCTTAAACCCTAAACCCGAAACCCCAAACCCTAAACCCTCAATGCAGAGAACGCACATCGCATCGGGGTCGGAATAAATACTAATGGTATTCCCCTGTGGTCCCTTTATGATTATACTAGAATAGCCCCCCAAAACCCTGTTCTAAATATTCAGGCCCCTCGATCCCCCATGTGGCGCTCCATCTTGGACTCCGGTTGAACCAATGGCACTGCATGACAGCAGGAGTGACGACGGTCCTGGTTTCGATGCTTAG
This sequence comes from Symbiodinium natans, assembly GCA_905221605.1. Lineage (NCBI taxonomy): Eukaryota > Dinophyceae > Suessiales > Symbiodiniaceae > Symbiodinium > Symbiodinium natans. The sequence continues at coordinate 138,055 of CAJNDS010000018.1, forward strand.
CTGCTTCAATCCTTAAGGCGGAAGCCCTTGAAGCCCAAACCCTAAACCCTCTAGACCCTAACCGCAAACCCTAATCCCCAAACCCCAAACCCAAGACCCAAAACCCTAAACCCTCTAACCCCGCCCTCCTTGGCCCCAACCCGCTTCGGGATTCCGGATTCGTGGTTATAGCGACTATGAGCCGCAGAGTCCGACAATGGAAGTGGGGTATAGGATTTAGGGTTTAGGGTTTTGGGTTCAGGGCATAGAGCCTCCTGTGAGCCTTTAGCCCTCAGCCATAAGCCCCGCAAACCCCAAGCCCTTTTGAATCTCAAGCCTTGCTAGTCTCTTGAGCGAGACTTGGAGGTTCCTGATACTTATTAACCATGTATAACTGTACTTATATCTGTACTTATGACCATATGAGGGCACTTGAGGGGCTTATAAGTGGGTTATAAGTACAGTTACAATTGGCTAGTAAGTAGCATGAACCTCCAAATAGGGTTGCAGGGCTACATGTTTGGGATTCTAGGACCCAGAGTGGGCCAATAGTCCCCCTTTTTTGAGGTTTAGGTTCCCTTGTAAGCGCCTTTAAGCCAAAAAAACCCCAAATCCTAAACCCTAAACCCTAAACCCTAAACCCTAAACCCCCAAAAACATGGTTATTCCTACTTTGCTCTCGGGTCATTTTGGGTGGAGGGTTTCGGGGTTGAAGTATGGGTCTTTACTTAGTAAGAAATACTTTGATTTTGTTTGCTATTTTGTTGGATGAAGAGTTTTTCTTATTATTTCATATCTATTGGAAATGAGTTCAATACAAGAATAGTTTGCTATTCATCGTGAATTGAGATATGTTAACGATGCCGTAAGTAAGTTTGGTAATAATAGGAAATACAATGAATTTGTAAGCAACAATCATATGTAGGATTTAGACTTCCCGCCCTGAACCGGGTTTAGGGTTTTAGAGTGTAGGGGTTTCGGGACTGGGGTTTATTGAGTCTGGGGGTTGAGGGTTTACCCTAAACCCTACACCGGTTGGGGGTTTAGGGTTCCTTGCTCAGGAGGTCGGTGTGGAACAGCTTGGGCGGGCGAGCGTGCCGCGTGTCTATGGGCTGGCGGCCTGCCTTTAACAGGGGTGCCCCACCCAGGACTACACCCGAAACCCGAAGCCCCGAAGTGTAAAACCCCTAAGCCCTAAGTCCCAAACAGGTCTGAGGATCCAAGCTTTTGAGGTTTAGGGTGCAGGGGTCTGGGTGCTGGGTTGGGCCTAAGTCCCAAGGCTTAGCCAAGGCTTAGGGCTTAGGGCTTAGGGCTTAGGGTTTAGGGTTTAGGGTTTAGGGTTTAGGGTTTAGGGTTTAGGGTTTAGGGTTTAGGGTTTAGGGTTTAGGGTTTAGGGTTTAGGGTTTAGGGTTTGAGGTTTGGGGTTTGGGGTTTGGGTTTTGAGGTTTAGGGTTTGGGGCTCAGTTTGTTGGTCCTTCAGGGCTCAGGGGCCCCAATTGGGCAAAGGGTCTTCGAACCCCTAAACCCGAAACCCTAAACCCTACCAAACCCTACTAAACCCCAAAAAACCCCAAAACCTTTAACCCCAAACCCTAAGCCTCAGGTCCCATCGCACTTTGGCTAAGCTTAGGCTCTGCTTCATGCTACTTGGCAACCCAATTCGCGCTGGACTTGCGGCCCAGTTGTAGCCCCGTCAGGGTACTCAAGGGGCTTATATGCGGGTTATAACTACACTTATGCTTGGGTTACAAGTACCCTAAATCCTCAACCCTCAACCCTCAACCCTAAACCCTAAACCTAATCATGGGTTACTAAGAACCCTGAACTTCCAAGTAGGCTCTACTTCATGGATATCTTCCTTGCAGAGCCCCTGGCAGCGGCCTGGCGCATGGAGGGTTTTGAGGGGTTGAGGGCTGCGTGTAAGGGTTTAGGGTTTAGGGTTTAGGGTTTAGGGTTTAGGGTTTAGGGTTTAGGGTTTAGGGTTTAGGGTGTAGGGTTTAGGGATATGTGGACACTACACTGGATGTGGTCCTATGCGGGCGGGGAGCTGGATGAGGGCGACTTTTGGGCGTAGCGCGCCCTGAAAACCCCAAACTCAGACCTCATGAGCTTTAGCCTTCGACACATCCTGTGAGAAAACAGCCAACCCCCTAAGTTCTAAACCCCAAACCCTTTAGAGGGGGTACAGGGGGTTCCTTGCGGTTCTAGAGGGCTTCAGCGTGCGGCTTTACCTCAGCCCTATGCCCTAAACCCTAAACCCTAAACCCTAAACCCCAAACCCCTTAAAAGACCCCCCTTCAACCCCAACAAATTCAGGGTTTTGTTGAAGCGTCGCGGCGGCCTCCCAGGATGGGCTGCGCCAGCTGCGCTCTGACGGCGTCCGCATCTACACCGCAGAGGCCACTGGACCCGCGGTTCCTATACTAGCATCAGGGTGTAGGGTTTAGGGTTTAGGGTTTAGGGTTTAGGGTTTAGGGTGTAGGGTTTAGGGTTCAGGGTTGAGGGTCGAGGGCCCAGAAAGGCACCCCCACCCCCCCCAACCCCCGCCAAAAAAAGGAACAAACCCCAAACCCTAAACCCTAAACCCTATAAACCCCAAACCCTAAACCTCAAAAACAAATTATGAGGGAAGGGTATAAGCCTCCTGGTCTCCCCGTGATCTCTAGACCCTAGACTGCCCCAAGCCCAGAGTGCGATGAAACCCCTCAGCCCCTCAGCCCCTCAACCCCTCAACCCCTCAACCCCTCAACCCCTCAACCCCTCAACCCCTCAACCCCTCAACCCCTCCACCCCTCAACCCCTCAACCCCTCAACCCCTCAACCCCTCAACCCCTCAACCCCTCAACCCCTCAACCCCTCAACCCCTCAATAAAACCCCTAAAGCCCCTAAAGCTCCAAAGCCCTCAACCCCTAAACCCAAAAACCCTAAAACCCCGTAAGCCCTTAGGGTTCAGGGTTCAGGGTTTCGGCCTTAAATGAAGGTCCAACTTCTTGAGATGTCTCCATGAAGGCCTTAGGCCCTTGAAGCTAAATTGTAGAAAAGATGAACCCTAAACCCTAAAACCTTCAACCCTCAACCCCTAAACCGTAGACCCTACTTGCGCTTACTCGCTCTTATATGGGGTTTCCAAAAGTAGGGGTACCCTTTGGGGTGGTTCCTTTAATAAGAATTCTACTATGTTAGGGGTATATTAAGGGTACCTTATTTCGTAAACCTCAAACCCCAAACCCAAAACTCTAAACCCCTAAACCCCTAAACCCCTAAACCCCTAAACCCCTAAACCCCTAAACCCCTAAACCCCTAAACCCCTAAACCCCTAAACCCCTAAACCCCTAAACCCCTAAACCCCTAAACCCCTAAACCCCTAAACCCCTAAACACCTAAACCCCTAAACCCCTAAACCCCTAAACCCCTAAACCCCTAAACCCCTAAACCCCTAAACCCCTAAACCCCTAAACCCCTACACCCCTAAACCCCTAAACCCCTAAACCCCTAAACCCCTAAACCCCTAAACCCCTAAACCCCTAAACCCCTAAACCCCTAAACCCCTAACCCCAAAACCCGAAACCCCAAAAACCCTTAAGCTGAAACCAGAGTCACTTCTGGAGGTCCGCACGGTTTAGGGTTCAGGGTTTAAGGTTTCGGGTTTAGGGCCAGAGGGTTTAGGGTTCAGGGTTTACTTAGGGTTCAGGGTCTAGCCGGAACCCAAAGTCAGGATAACCCTCCTTCCTGCTCTGAGGGCTCCTCCGACTTCCGACCCACAAGCACCCAAACCTAGAATCTGCATACGGACTCTCTGGAGCCCTAGAACACTCTAAGGTTCTAGGGCTTAGGGCTTAGGGCTTAGCTTAGGGTTTAGGGGGTTTAGGGTTTAGGGAACCCGAAGCCCCCCCCAAGCCCTCAGCAAGCCCTAAGCCCCTTGGTGCGCAGGATCACTTCGCGCAGCCGGTGGCGCCCCACAGTGACAGGCCCAGCGCACAAGTTAAGGGGTTTAGGGTTTAGGGTTTCGGGTTTAGGGTTTAGGGTTTAGAGGTCCTAAAGAGGGTCCTTAAGGGAACCCGACTATTTGGGGGTCTATATTCGGGGTCCCTTATTTTCGCAAACCCCCCTTTGAGGTTCCTAAGCTCTAGTGCTCGTCAGCTACCTACAAGCTCTTAGACCCGGAACCCTAGACCCTGTACCCCTAAACCTGAGACCCCTACACCCAAGACCCCTAAGCCCCAAAAAGCCCAAACTCCAAACCCTGAACCCCAAAATCCTTAAGCCCTTAACCCTAAACCCCTAAACCCGAAACCCTGAACCCCTAAGCCCTACACCCTTGCGTGATGGCGTGTTGAACAACGGCACGTTCACCGAGGCAGAAACTTCCGACCTGATCGCCTTTGCCGGGTTCCCCGCGCTATGGTGGATTGACTTCCTCAAGCGCGTTGGCCCGCCAGGCACTGCTGCGGTCTGGGTCGTGAAACTGCACGCAAATACGCCTGTCCGGGTAGCTCGCTTGCGAGGTGTGGAGCTGACGGACAGGATGCTGCACGTCCCTATCTGGGAGCAGAAGCGTCTTGCATCCGCTGACCGAGATTAAGCGTGAACCTCCAACCCCTAAAACCCTCAAACCCCCACCCTACACCGTAAACCCTAAACCCTAAACCCAAAACCCAAAACCCTAAACCCTAAACCCTAAACCCTTAACCGTAAACCCTAAACCCTTAACCGTAAACCCTAAACCCTAAACCCTAAACCCTAAACCCTAAACCCTAAACCCTAGACCCTAAACCCTAAACCCTAAACCCTAAACCCTAAACCCTAAACCCCCTAAACTCTAAACCCTAAACCCTAAACCCTAAACCCTAAACCCTAAACCCTAAACCCTAAACCCTAAACCCTAAACCCTAAACCCCCCAAGCCCCCAAAGCTTGCCAGTCGGTGGGCGCTCGTGGTCGGCCACGAGGACAGCGGCGTGTCTCAGGACCGGCGCCGGTTCTCATTTTAATTGTAAACGCTTGCGCGCGCCTCGGCAGCCGGGCCGGCCCCAGGACAGGAAAGGAGGAAAGAGGGTTTCGCAAAGAGGAGAGGGTGAAGAGGGGGGGGGAGGGGTGGGGGGGGGGGGGGGGGGGGGGGGGGGGGGGGGGTGGGCGTAAGATGGACACTTAAAGGCTATGCTGCACGTGCGTGCCTTGTAAACAAATACTTTACAAAGGAAACACCCGCAGAATAGACGCAACGCACCCGCAGAATAGATGCAATGCACTCTTAGCATCTTCTGTGTCCCGGGCGGGAGCGCGGAGGGTGTGGAGGGCGCGGAGGGTGCGGAGGGCGCGGAGGGCGCGGAGGGCGCGGAGGGCGCGGAGGGCGTGGAGGGCGCGGAGGGCGCGGAGGGCGCGGAGGGCGCGGAGCGCGGGGGGCGGAGGGCGCGGAGGCGCGGAGGGCGAGGGAGGGGCGGATGGGCGCGAGGGCGCGCGGAGGGCGCGGAGGAGAGGGCGCGGAGGGCGCGGAGGTGCGGAGGGGCGGAGGGCGCGGAGGGCGCGGAGGGCGCGGAGCGTGCGGAGCGGCGCGGGAGGGTGCGGAGGGCGCAGAGTGCGCAGAGGGCGCGGAGGGCGCGGAGGGCGCGGATCGGCGCGGAGGGCGCGGCAGGTGCGGCGGGCGCGGAGGGCGCGGAGCACGGAGGGGCGTCCACGTGTCCCCACTCCCTTGCCCATCAACCGAATGTCACGCTCCCCATCCGTGCTCCCCCCCCGAACCCGTCCGTCAACCTCCAGGCACGCCTCCCCACGCCACACCCCTCTCCATGCAAAATGTTCCGAACCCCCTCCCTTGACCGTGTCGTCTCCGCGGCCTTCCGCGTTGAAGCCCCAAACGAGAGCCCAAGAACAGAATTGGTTTTCGACAAGAGCACACGCAGAATAGACGTTAAGCGTCCAAGGCACGCGTAAGATGGAGGGGGGCCTGGGGGTGGGGGGGGGTGGGGGGGGTGGGGGGGGGGGGGGGGGGGGGGGGGGTGGGGGGCGGGGGGGGGGGGGGGGGGGGGGGGGGGGGGGGGGGGGGGGGGGGGGGGGGGGGGGGGGGGGGGGGGGGGGTTTTTGAGGCACTTTTTTTTGTAGGAGCCACCGACCCGGTACCCCCACGTCGGTTTGCAGCTCCTCCAAGCGATTGGGGGGGGTCCCACAGGGCGGGGGGGGGGGGGGGGGGGGGGGTGGCGTCAGAAAATTTTGCATGGGGGAAAGGAGGCCCGATCCGGGTCTGCTTGTTCCAGACGCTTCTCGGCAGGAAGCCGAGGCGAATTTCGGGGTCGGAACATGTACTAGGGATTTAGGACTTAGGGGTTGAGGTCAAACCAGGTACTTGGTTCAGTAGGGCTCCTCTTCATCACGTGGGTTTAGGGTTTAGGGACAAGGGTTTCAAAGTTTTTTTGGAAAGGAGCTGTCTCAGTGCTCCCGCCCCTCACAATGTGTAGGCCGCCCTCCTCCAGTACGATCTGTCGGGCCGGCGGGCACTGACACAACAGTAGGGACATTTAGGGTTCAGGGTTTAGGGTTCAGGGTTCGGGGTTTAGAGCGTTGAGCTATTGTTCAGGGTTTGGGGGGATCTCGGGTAGCGTTCAGGGATCAAGCAGGCAGACCCTTCACCCCAACAAACCCTCAGCCCCCAAAAACCGATGATCACTTCTCTAATATATGGTCACTTTTGGGGTCTTTGGTATATGGGCGGCCCTTCTTACTTAGGGTACCCACAAAGGGACCACAATTGAGAGCACTCACCATATCATAACTAGAAGCCTTGTAACCCCGAAGCGCCAAGTTTTAAAGGCTTGCAACCCTGAACCCTAAACCCGAGGAACCAGAGGTCAAACCCGAAAGTCCGAATGCGCCATGAAACCAAGGACGCAAAGAACCCTAAGAACCAGAAGAACCCTAAGAACCCTACACCACTCTACCATAAACCCTACGCCCAAAACCCTAGCTTTGGCAGACCAGGACTGCATCGAATTAAGCGACGAGCGCATCTGCGTGGCTTGGGAATGCATTTCCGGAGAATGGCGGGGGTTGTGGCCCTAAACCCTAAACCTTAAGGTTTGGGGTTTAGGGCTTAGGGTTCAGGGTTCAGGGTTCAGGGTTTAGGGTTTAGGGTTTAGGGTTTAGGGTTTAGGACTCGGGCTCGTCTGTGACAGCACGAGGGTACTCGAGGGTACTTACGGAGATGTTGGTCTCGCAGAGATTTTGGTGTCCGGTCGGAGGTGCTGACACATCGGACGGCTTCAGGTCCGCGTCTCCACTTGGGGGCTCTCAAAGCCACTTGCTGAATGCCACCGCTTTTCAAGCCTTGGCTTGTGTGAGTCGGCAAACGTGGGTGATTCGCGGGCCGTTGTCCTGGAGTCCGGCCGCTAGGGTTTAGGGATTAGGGTTTAGTGTTTAGTGTTTAGGGTTTAGGGTTTAGGGTTTAGGGATTAAATGAGGGTTTAGGGGTTAAAGTAGGTTTTGGGTTTAGGGTTCGGGGGTGTAGGTGAACTTCGACCCAGGGTTCCAGGATTGGGCTGAGACGGAGCCTCTAACCCCCAACCCCTAACCCCCAAACCCTAAACCCTAAACCCTGAACCCTGAACCCTAAACCCTAAACCCTAAACCCTAAACCCTAAACCCGAAACCCTAAACCATATTGTAATGGGGCACAGCCCCAAAAAACCACGGCCCAGGTTCCCCAATGTCAAGGCGAATCTCTGAACGTCGCCCACGCCGCGGCGATCTGCCTCTACGAGCTCTCCCGTTCTCTGAGAAAGAGTCGTGTGTTCGGGGTTTCTAGGGCTAGGCTATGGTTTAGGGTTTTTAGGGTTTAGGGTTTAGTGTGTAGGGCTTAGGGTTTAGGGTTTAGGGTTTAGGGTTTAGGGTTTTAAAGACAGAGCCGTGTGTTTGGGGTTTGTAGGGCTATAAGGTTTAGAGGGGTTTACAGGGCTTTATCAGATTTATGAGGTTTTACAGGGTTTGTAGGGTTTATAGGGCTTTGCAAGACTTAATAGGGTTTATAGGGTTTATCGCAATTATAGAGTTTGCAGGGATACGGTTTGTAGGGGTATACAGGATATGTAGAGGGTATACATGGTTTACAGGGTTTGTAGGGGGGCTCAGGGTTCTGGACTCTTTGTTGCGCATCTGCATATCCTCGAAGTATAATTCGTACCCCCCCCCCCCCTCCCCCAAATAAGCTTTGGATAAACCCTAAGCCCTGCACCCTAAACCCGAAGAGATTGGGAATTTCAAGCTATAAGCCCAAAACCCTAAGACCCAAGCCCTGCAAACCCTCATTTAGAACAGCCCTAAACCCTAAACCCTAAACCCTAAACCCCAAACCCCAAACCCTAAACCCTAAACCCTAACCCCTAAGCCCGAAGCCCTAAACCCTAAACCCTAAACCCCAAACCTCAAACCCCAAACCCTAAGCCCTAAACCCTATCACCCTTCTTCAGATTTAGGTTAAGTTGGACTCAGAGTCCAACTCCTAAATCACCACACAGCACTCAAACCCCCGAGCTCAAACCCGAATGCTGAACCACAAAACTCGAAAACCCTTTAGGGTTTAGGTTTTAGGGTTTAGGGTTTGAGGGTTTGAGGGTTTAGGGTTTAGGGTTGAGGGTTGGGGTTTGGGGTTTCGTGTTTAGGGTTTAGCTTCCGAAGCAGCTACGCCACCAAGGTGCGTTGCCCTCAACTCCTTGCACCTCCCAAGCCCAAGCCTCTCACAACCTCCTTGCCCTTTAATCCCCTAAACCTTACAAACCTCTAAACCCCCCAATCAGCCGCAAGTCCCTAGGCCTCTCGAGTTTTAAGGAATGTATTGGGGGGACATAGATAGAGAATAGAATAGAAGGAGGAAAGACATGATGTGATAGAAGAGAAAACAAGGAGAGAAATACAAGAGAATAGAAAGTGGAAAAGAAATAAGATAGAAAGATGTAAGAGAGATCGTGGAAGAGAGAAAGGAGTTTTCGTCATTTCGAAATGAATTTTCATAGAGACATGAGAGAACACACAAAAGAAAATCCATAAGAACGACGAAAGAAAAGAGAAGAGATAAGAGAGAGGATAGGAAATAAAAGCAAAGAGTATGTGTGGAGAGGGTTGTGGGGGATTTGTCGTTTTTGATATAAATGGCTATTTGTGCGATTGAACATCTTTTGTGAGAACCTTTTGTAGCATTTTGCCCAAGCAGTTCGCAAGCCTTCTGCTTCTTTGCACGCTGCAACTTTGCAACGCGCGGGTCTCGGTTCGTACAGGTGTCTCTGCGCCACAGCCCCCTGCCTGGCGGCCGCTGCAACAGCGGCAGCATTGGCATCGCCTGGTAAAGTCCATTGTGCCATACCGACCAGTATTTAGGGTTTAGGGTTTAGGCTTAGGGTTTAGGGTTTGAGGGTTTAGGGTAGTTTTTGGGTGTTAAGTATTAAGTTTCAAGCTTTAGGCTTAGGGTTTTAGGCTTTAGAGGTGTAGGGTTTAGGTTTAGTTTAGGGTTTAGTTTTGGGTTTCGGGTTTAGGGTCTAAGGTTTAGGGTTTAGGGTTGAGGGTTTAGGGTTTAGGGTTTAGGCTTTAGGCTTTAGGCTTCAGGCTTTAGGCTTGGGCTTGGGTTGTGTAGGGTTTGATTAGGCGGCGACGACGATGGCCCGTGGTATCCTGCTGCTTTTGGAGTCGGTCCGCCCGCTCTCGGAGCGTGAGTGCGTTTCATAGATGACAGACTCATGACTCACCACCCTGATGGCTCAAATAGCGTCATGGGCCTCAAAGCCGCCTATAGCCTATAGGTGCCGGCAGAACTGGGCGGCCTGATCCTCAATCTGAAGGTGCGATTATCAATTATCACGTATCAGTTATCTGGGGTTCATGTAAACTGTATGTAATTTGTAAATCGAAAATTTTAAAACCAGGCCCGGGAGACACATCGACGGTGACTGCCAGCACTGGCCGAAGGCCGTGCAGCAACTGCCGCTGCCCCTCCCTCCCATGCCACGCCGGCCGTGGACGAGGGCGAGGGGGGGGGATCCCGAGATGATGTGCGTGATGACGTGGACGAGGGCGAGGGTGAGGGATCCCAAGATGATGTGGGTGATGATCGCCCACACGAGGTCCTCGCCCGCCGAATCGTTTTTGACCTGCTGCTACTGCGCGTGACCGTGGAGTTGCAGGTGAGCAGTCGGTTGCTCTGGCGCTGTGAGCGGAGCGTGTGCTGAAGAATAGAAGGACATGTGACATGTAGCGTGCAGTTCGGTATTTCCGCACCTGCAATGCCAGCTGAGCTCTGTTGGGTAACAGTGAACATGCAGCGCGCAGCATGCGTTCAGAATACATTCATATCTGAGGCTAACGAGAACTCTGTCTCTGATCTTGGAAAAGTTATTCTAATCGATATCTCCTAGAGGAAGGCTTTTCAGAAGAGATTTGTAAGTACATGTTGGTGTCAGAAAAATTCAGAAATGATATTAAACAGTATTTTGCCAATGAATACGATTGATTTCCGAAACAAAAACTGGTCTCTAGGGCTAGGGTGAGTGAGAAGGTAGGCGTGGGCGCGCGTGGTTAGGGGTACCAATTGCTGGCCTGCTTGCGGGCCGGTGTGCTTTTCCTTAGTACTCTTGGTGTTGGGGTGTTTCTTTTGGAAGGTGCTTGGGGGTGCTTCGGGGTGTGCCTTTTTTAGCACCCTCGATTTGCGCTTGACCCCGAGAGTTGTTGGGTGTTGGGGAGATGAGAAGAGAAGAGATGAGAGGAGAAGAGAAAAAAAGACAAGACAAAGCAAGAGTAGAGGAGAAACGACAACCCTAAAAATAGAGTTGTGAGCCATGAGCCCATAGGCGGGTGTATAGGGACTACACAAGGTGAATCTAGGGACGATATAAGACATAAGATAATCTAGGGACTATATAAGGTACTGTTGATGGCTCAAACAGGTCCCCAGCGAAGAGCACCCCTTCGATGTGGACTGAGTCCTCCTCCGAAATCTCGAACCTTGTATTCTTTGCCGAAGAAAACCTCCGAAACTCCAATCGCCCAAAGTCTCCCAGACTGCACAGCGCAGAGCGGCCTATGGCTTTTCTCTCAGCTAGCGAACACGCTCGGACTCAGAAGAGAAGAAAGAACAAAAGCAAGCTGACAAGTGCTATACAAAGCCAGACTTACAAATCTTTCTTGAAAGCTATGTGTTTGCGGTGCATGCAGCCCCTTCCAAGCACATCCCTACTGAGTGCTTCAAGCATGTTCGGGTTATGTACTCGTGCTGCATGCCTTTGAACCACAAGTCGGAAAAGAAGAAGCGAAGCACCTGGGCAAAGGGCTCGTGGAGGGTCTGGACATTCAACACTCCTCCTTGAAAAAGCCGCCAGGCGCCTTTCACTACTACCCATTTCGTGTCTTCCTCCCGAGACAATGCCTACAAGGAGTCTTCGCAGTAACACCCAAGGGTTGATGGAGGCCGGCACGACAATGGATATCATCATGGATAGTCTTCCCTTTGGGAGTCATGTATGCATGCTCGTCAACCCCAAAGACAAGGACGGGCTCAGTTTGAACCGCAACCGAAACCCCCCTAACACCCCTCTCAACCCCGGCATGGCGCACAGGCGAGGTACCCTCGGCAGGGCGGGCAGGCGTTGGAGGAAGTGGATGAGGCGGTGGAGGTCGTGGAACAGGAGCGCGAAGCCATGGATTATCCCCAGATGCACAGGCAGAGCCCTGAGGTGAATCACACGGCGGCGGGGGCGGAGGCGTTTGTTTTCGCCTGTGTCTCCTCCTTGCTTGCATCTCGATGCTTGTGGTGGATGATGTGTCAGGGGATGGCAATTCCCTTTCAAGGGCTTGAGCCACAGCTCGCTGCAGCTTCTCTTCCCGGCGGGAAAGGGCCTTGACTACGGGCCTGGTCTCAACCCTACGGTAAACTCCCCTACCTACACCCTTTAGGCATTCCCAAACCCCAAGTGCAGCTATCACTACAACCACTAGTGCAACATACAGCCATGTGTCATCCGAGACCCCGGGCGGATCCTCATGCACAAGTGGTGGTGGAGGCGGAGGTGCTTGGCCTTCATGCTGCTCTTGACCGTAAATCACCCCAGCATACGACATCAGCAATGCCACCCATGCTGCTAAACCTTGCGAACACCCAGAACCCTGGAGGCATTGCACACTGGCGGTTGGCTCCTCACTCTCCCTTGTCAAGCCTATCAGTATGCTCAGGTCTCTCAGGCGAGCACTCGAAAGAGCCTTAGTGAGGATATCGGCACACTGAATGTCCCCCGGACAGTGGGATAGGGACATCCCCTGCTCGACAAGTTGGCGCAAGGCAGCTGCGCGTACCTTAAGGTGTCTTGTCCTCTGGCTGGACGACCCCTCCGCTAGGGCAATAGCGGCGGTAGAGTCACAACGGAGGTGAAGTGGCGACATGTCATTGGTGACATCCTGAAGTGAGGCAAGGAAGGATTGGCCCAAGATAGCCCCTTCGCTTAGGGTCTGGAGTTCCGCTTCCGCCGTGGAGACGGAGATTAGGGGCAACTTGGTGGCTTTCCAAAACACCGTGGCTCCCCTGTACTTAATTAGTACCCCACCGAAGCTGTGAGCTCCTTCCGGAGCGAAGCTTGCATCAGTGAAAACCTGAACACCTCCATGGGGATCGGAAACCCTAAGTTCCAACCGGACATTCTTCGTGGCTGCGAGGAACTTGAGGAGGCGCTGGCCTATTTCGCAAACTCTTTCCGGACATTTCGAGGTGTTGCAGCACATGGTGTGCACCAGGTAGGAAATATCTGGCCTGCTGCGTTGACTGATCCATAGCAATTCTCCTGTGATTTTCTGCGCACGCTTCAGGGCATCAGCGCCTGCAGGTTCGTTTGGAAAATCATGGAGGAGTTCCTTCGGGCATGCAACCAAGCTAGGGTGACCAGAAAACCCATGCGCATGCAACACTTCCTCGATGTAGGCAGTCTGCTCCAGGGAGAAGCCCGGCTCCTTGCCGGGGGCCTTGGGAAGTGGTCGTATGTTCACCCCAAGGAACTTTAGGGGCTCCTCCTCAGTTGCCTGCTTAAGCGGATCCAGTTCCCAACCCAAGGATGTCCTGATGTAGTCGTAGATGGCTCGAGCTCTTGACTCAGTCGTGAGAAAGAGCACGTCGTCGACGTAGAGGATCATCAGACCCAGCGTCTCACCCCCCACCCCTTTGATGCGAAGGATGTTAGCATCGACCTGGCCCTGTTCCAGGGTTAGGAGCTCCCCTGTGGTCGGATCCACTGTCTTGACCCCCTTCAAAGCCTGGTCGCGGTATTCGGACCACCATCGTGGACTCTCCCTTAATCCGTATATTGCTTTACGGATAACCCAGTACTCGCCCTCCTCGGCGAGGGCGAGGTCCCTCAGGATTTGCGGAGGCCTCAAGATGTATTTTCGTCCCTTCGCCTGTGATCCTAAAGGTGCAAGGAGGAACGCTGTGGCCACATCGGTGCCATAGGCACCCCACTGGTTGTGGGATGCCTCGACGAGCGCGGCCCGCAGTCCTTCGACTGCCACGCCCGACGCGTAAAGGTCGTCGGCGTCCGTAAAGCCGGATTCATTTCCGCAAGCGACAAGCCGAGCCTTTCGACGGTAGGGTTCGTCCTGTTTTCCCGGCTTCACCGTACATACTCCCTTGGCGTGGAGCACAGTGCTTTCAGGATCATTAAGCAACTCAGCTGCCCTTTTCCCGGAAACCCTTTCTATCGCACCCTTGCCAACAAGTGACTCAAGTTCCTTCTTGAAAGCCTGAAACCAATGGTGCTTATGGCGCCGCACCTCGGCAGGCGCCACGGTGTGAGTGGTTTCGAGAGGCCTTCCTTGCAGAGCTTCCAGCCTGCCCTCCATGTCATGGGTGTAAAGCTCGGCCTTGCAAGCCTGGACCTCGGAGACATGTGGCACCTGGTCTACCTCTTTAGGAAACTGAACACCTTGCTGAAGGATGATGTAGGCAGGCGAAAGCAAGGCAGCTGGGATCCGGCTCGAACATGAGGAATGCGCATTGGCCAGAGGGGGTTCTTCAAGGTCTTCGTGGTCATGCAGGGCCATTCGGATCACCGGAGTCTCAAGCGTTGACTCCTCCTGGGCTTCCTCATCAGGGTGACGGTCTGAAAGGCCCAGGACATCACAGCGGTGTCTGGCGAAGGTTCTCAGGGCCAGGCGAGCGACGATGGGATGCAACCCATTCCGATTCCAAAAGTACCCCCGAACCATATCATCGAACGTGTTGTTGGCATATTCGATGTCACTAGGTCGCGCCACCAAATCCGCCTCGGAACCAAGCTCCTCAGCAAGTCGCAGAACCTCAAGCGGAATTGGGGTCCACTGCTGGATCTCATCGAATGCCTCTTGGGCCGGTGCTTCGATGATAGCTGGTGTCACCCGAGGATCTGGTCGTCCTTCTGGCGGTTCGGACGACCCGGCCGTGGCATCATCAGAAACATTGGAAGCTCGTTCCTCCGCTGCTCTCTGATGCCTTCTTTGCCGGATCTCCTGGATGAAGGTAGGTCGTGAACCATTTCCTCCAATGGCTCGTACCCCAGCCTGAGCCGGGGTCGCAGGTGTTGGACCACTAGGACGTGCATCAGTGGTGGGCCCTTGCTCAAGATTCCGCAGAACCAACTCACGGAAAAGTCTGGTTTCCACGAGAGACCAGCCTTCCTCCAGCAAGTCTTCTGGGTACACATAAAGCATGTCCCTTGCAACCTCAACTCCCAAGGCCTCTAACCCCTCTACTCGGTGTTGGAGGTTTAGGGTAACCAGGGCCCTAACTAAGTCGGGGTCATTGATGGCACCAAGCCTGTCAGGTAGCTCGATGCCCTCTTCAGGAGTTGAGCCAAGCGAGGACACTTGAATCGAGGCTTGGGTGGAACCTGTTCCCGATATGCCAGAGGTAGCGGCACTGTCGCCTTGCAGGTCGGAAGCAAGTTCTCCCGAGCTCGAGGATGTCCCTCCTCCTTGGATCATTGCAATCCTCACCGGTGAGGGCACAGGGAACCCAAAACCTCTAAGGGCATCAGAAAGGTCACGGTCCCATCCCAGTGGTGTGAAACCCGCAATGACCCAATCTGAACTTGCAGGCACGGCATGCCAGTTTCTGGCATTGAAGGTGACAGCCCCTTCCAGAAACTGAACCTCCCTCCCGGCTAAAACCCTTTCGGAAGTAACCTTGACCTCGCTTTCCTCTTGCTTTCCTCCTCCAAAGACCGGGTTAGAGTCTTGAGTACTCTCAACCCACAAGGTAGGGCACTTCACATGGACGGCATGGTTCCAAGACCCAATCTCGTTTTGAAGGTCACGATGAGGAGAGACCTCTCGCGCGCGGAACACAGCAAGGGCAACCCATGTGGGAGGAGTTCCGGACGGATGCTCACAGTCTCCGAGAGAGTGTTGCAGAAAGGCATTGAGGTATCGGGTAAGCTCGGGCCTCTCCCCTGTCGCCAAGGTAATTCCCTTGTTGATGGACCCCCTAGCATAAGCCCCAAAGGTGCAACCCGAAGCAACGCCCCGAATCCTTTGATGGCTGGCGGAGGGACGAATGTTGAGGGCCTCATTCAGGAGGGTAGCGACTTCACCAGGAGAGAAGGACAAGGCTTCTCGCAGGCTTCTCGCTTTCTCTTCTAAGGGCTGGACAACCGTGATGCGTTTAGCCATCTTGGTCTTGCCAGTAATCTTCCTTCTAGGCGCAGGGACAGGAGGCTCCGCTGGATCTGTGCTAAGGTGAAGTGGGTCAGGGCGAACTCTAAGGCCTTCTGCAAAGGGACTTGGTTGGTCGACCTCAGGTGGCTCTTCGGTTCCTATCCTTCCACCCGGAGACTTACCTACAACCCGATGTGCAGGCTCTTCTAACCCCTTACTATCAGGGAGCGGCAGCGGCTCGACCTCAGGCGGCTCTTCAACCCCTATCCTTACACCCGGAGACTTACCTACAACCCGAGGTGGTTGGCTCTTAGTTCCATCGAGACGAGGAATCTCTTCCGGGCTTAGTGGTGCAGGCGGCGGCTCTTCAACCCCCAACCTAACACCCGGAGTCTTTCCTACAACCCGACGTACTGGTGGTTGGTATCGTTCTTCGGAAGGCTCTGTTGGCACGACATATGAAGGAATGTCGTCTTGCTTGGACTCGGACCCAAAGTCGGCAGCAACGCCAGGCATATCCAGGACTTCTTTCTCGGGATCGACTGGGTTTGCCCGGATGTTCCGGACCGTCACAAGTTTCCCCTCATCATTCAAGACAACATGCCCATCGGTAACGATGTTGGACGGTGACAGGTATCGCCCCTGGGACCAGGGATTCCAGGGCTTCAGGTTGCCAGGAAGGACAGGCCTCTTAAACAGCACTCGTTGCCCGAAGTAGGCCGGAGGTGATGTTCCCAGTACTCGGTGTTGATGCAAGGAAGCAGCATACTGCATCGCCGAGGGCCAATGGATGACAGGGAGATCTGCACTGCTCAGGAGCGTGCGCGCCCTCTGTTTACTCCATCCCACGATCCTCTCGGCGAGTCCGTTCCCCTTATGGTCGTGAGGCTCGGACATACTCACACGGATGGAGCGCTTAGAACACCATTCCTTCAACCCTTCGGAGAGGAATTCTCTTCCTTGGTCGGTGTGCAAAGAACGAACGGGTAGACCGATGCGCTCTATTTCGGAGATGATGGAGTGGATGGCAGGCAGGATGGCCGTGAAGTGTTTCGAGGGAATCGGGCGGACAAAACGAAGGACGGTTTGAGGTACAGGGCTTTCCAGCTGTTTGACAGTCGTTCGCAAGGCCTCTTCATCCCACAGACCCCCTTCCTCCTCCTCTTCAACTTCCACGGTCACGGTATCCAAGGTGGATGATATCTCAGGCGCCCCTTCCTCCTCCTCTGGCCAGGAGAAAACGTCTTGGACTTCCTCCTCCAGACGGTGGTCCTCCTCGGCAGGACTGACATCATGCTCAGGAATTGGAGGGATTCCTCGAAGGTCCTTGCCCTCCTTGGCCATTTGATCAAGCAGATCCTTGGCGAAGAGATCCTCGATGGATTTCCTGGCGCCGATCCAGCCTCCCTTTTCCAAAAGCTCCGACGGTGCCCTGTAGGCCGCCACCAAGGCATATCTGTGTCGAGGTCGGGAAGCGATACAATCTTCCGAGAGCCCCTTCTCGGGCAACGGACCGAGAAGGTCACAAGACAAGGCAAAAGATGCCGGGGCCTTAACCTTCCGATGTTGGAGGCCAACCCCGCTCCCGAGGATGCACGCCTTGCAGTCGCGGCGATAGGGGAGGTGGCCGCTCAAGATGTATTGACGCCACTCCTCCTCTTCCTTGCTCACGGCAGCAGCAGCAGGTGCTTCGGAAGGTTCCTGGATTTGTCGTCGGGCCTCAGTAATGGCCTTATCAATGCTCTCAAGCTCTCCAGGACGCAAAACATCCGACGGTGGCAGGAAAGCTCCGGCAATGCAAGCTCTCACCTCGGCCTCAACCTTGCAGGAATCCAGGGATGGTATAGCGCAGTTGGAAGCAATCACAGTGCCGGTGTGTGGCGCCTCTCTTGTTTCAAGGCCACCGGTCCAAGTAGCGAACCGGTTCCACGCCTCAGTCGTGAAGGGTTTGGCCGACGACGACATCACCGCCAACGGAACCGTGTAACCCCTAACAACAGACGAAAGGGTCCACAACCACTGCAACAACGGGACCAGGCTGAGATTGGGGCCAAGCTCACCCTCTACCCCAGCAATTCGACCATGGACGGCGGCCCACAGAAGAATCTGAGCGATGCTGTTTCCAGGGGTCAGGGCCTCGCGGTGCTGCTTGCTCAGGTTGATGGTTACTATGGGAACCCCCCTTTGATTACACCAAGTATCCAAAGGATCGTCCCCGAAGTCTTGCCTAACAAACCTTAGCACCCAGTCCTTAGAGCTCTCTAGCGTTCGCCTAGTTCTCCTTGGCAGCTGAAGGGCCTTTAGGACGTGTCGCACATGGTGGCTGTGGATGGGGAGGTTGGCTCCCAGGAGAGGAAGGTGCTCCTTCGCAAAGAGGCCTGTTGCCGTCGCAGCTTGCAGCAGCTCAACCCTGGAACCAGTTTCCCTAGCTTCCTTGACCCTAGCCTTTAGTGGCTTCGGTGCACTTAAACCTCTTAGGATGGCCTGAAGCTCTTCCACCTCAGTGTTGAACTTCGCCAGCTTAGCTTCTTCAAGCTCATGGATGAGCTCCAAAGCTCTGGTCTCTGCCAAGATCGGACAACCCTGGCGGACACGAAGCGGGATCTTCCCATGAAGCGGATGCACCAAGGTGGCCTTCTTCCCAGACCATGTCAAAGAGCATCCTAGCTCCTGGATCAAAGCTCCAACCGGGACGATGGGCTGCGATCCCGGCTCAACCAGGATGGTTCCGGAGGAATTTTGCTCCATCACCCTCGTCACCCCTCCGGCCAAAGTGACCTCAGTGCGAGACGTGTTGGTGTCCTTAGGCTCTCGAGAACGCATGGGGTGCGAGGCTCCGGAGTCCAGCAAGCCAGTCCTTTCACCCTGGTCTACCTCGCAAGGCGAGGGGTCAGTGCTTGCTACCTGTGCAGTTCTGATGTTAGGCTGTCCATCAGGGATCGCCTGGCGGATCGCATCGAGGTGGGCCTGAAGGGTCGCAACCGAAACAGGAACCCCTTGGGCGACAGGAGCTTGCGACGCTGATGGAATGGGCTGTGCTTCAACGACAGGTACCCCGGAGGGTTCCTTGGGCTGGATTGCCTTGAGAACCTTGGCAGCATCCTCAAGGAGAGCTGTGACGTGGTTGGCATTGGGCGAGGGAGCTGCAGCCTTCAACTCAGGTCCCTTTGGTGGAGGTGAGGTCTTAGGGTTCTTGGGAGGTGGACCCCCGGCCCTTCCGGCTTTGCTGTTCGGGCAATCCACCTTCCGGTGATTTCTTCCTCCACAAGCCATACATCTTTCACTACGCTCATTCGCAGGAATCTCCTTCCACTCGTGCAAGTCTTGGCACCTTTCCCCTTTACGGCAACCCTGACCCTGCAGAAAGAACCGACACTTATTCCCTGTGGAACCAGGCTGTGGCGGAGGACTCTTAGGGTTAACCGTCGGGAGTCCTGGGGCAGGGTTCTTAGGGTTCCCCTTTCCTTTAGGGCCTGGTGCTTGCGAAGACGATGCTGGAGCTGTCGGGTTATCCACCGCTGCAATCTGAGGAGGGGGCGCCTTGGCCTTCGGAGTGACCCTTCCGAGCGCTTCAACCTCGGCAGTAAGGGCAGCATGGAGCTGAACGACCGACTCCTGGCTTGGTGCAACCTCAACCTTCAAGGCGGCTCGAACCAGATTAACCCTAAAGAGAGCTTCGGGAGCCCCCTCAAGCACACCCTTAACTATCGTATTTAGGGCCTTTACAAGGATCACTGGATCAGGAGTGGTTCCTCCCAAGGCTTGAGTTCGCAGTAGCCAACGCTTCCACTTCCGGAGGACTTCAGTGGCTTGGTGCGGCGATGATGCTTGCACAGGAGATTGAAGGAACTGAATCCCCTGCTCTCGTTCCGAGACTCCACCAGGGGCATACAGAGAATACAGTCGGCAGATGATCCCCAGAGGAGTTTTGATCCTCCCTGCCACGAGTTCTTCCTTGACGGACTTTGGGCAGGCTGCAATTAGGAGCGACTCCAACCTTTTTGCCAACCTGGACCATCTTACATCCTGGAGTTCGTAACTCGGGACAGGGTTTAGAGTCAAACGGGTGACAGGATCGGCCGATATGTATCCAGCGTACCATCTCTCTGCTTCCTTGCACAAGCATGCCCAATAGTCAGCCGATGTGCTGGACATGTCCTCCACACAGGGCGCGCAAAGGTGCAACCAATCCATGAATGCCAACGATGCCTCAGCCCCAATTTCAGGCAACTTAGGAAGTTCCTGCCAATGGTACTTGACCTGCTCGGCACTCGTGGGTGAACCTTCACTTCCCCGCAGGACAGCTTGCAGGCCTTGCAGTAAGTTCGTGACCTCAGGACTCCTAGCGTTTGCATCTTGGATCGGGGAAACTGCTGCACCTGGGCTTGGCACGCCTTGGACATGCTCCAAGGGCTTCGTACCCCGAGCTGCGACGAGGGAAATGCTGCACCTGGACCTGGCACGCCTGGGACTTGCTCCAAGGGCTTCGTACCCCGAGCTGCGACCGAGGGAAATGCTGCACCTGGACCTGGCACGCCTGGGACTTGCTCCAAGGGCTTCGTACCCCGAGCTGCGACCGAGGGAAATGCTGCACCTGGCACGCCTGGGACATGCTCCAAGGGCTGCATACCCTGAGCTGCAATCGAGGGAAATGCAAAGCCTGATGCACCTGGCACGCCTGGGACATGCTCCAAGGGCTGCATACCCTGAGCTGCGACCGAGGGAAACGCTGCACCTGATGCACCTGGCACGCCTGGGACATGCTCCAAGGGCTGCATACCCTGAGCTGCGACCGAGGGAAATGCTGGCACGCCTGGGACATGCTCCAAGGGCTGCATACCCTGAGCTGCGACCGAGGGAAATGCTGCGCCTGATGCACCTGGCACGCCTGGGACATGCTCCAAGGGCTGCATACCCTGAGCTGCGACCGAGGGAAATGCTGGCACGCCTGGGACATGCTCCAAGGGCTTCGTACCCTGAGCTGCAACCGGGGGAAAACCTGCGCCTGGTTGGTTGAGGGTTTGCCGAGGACCCGAACCCAATCCCTTGAAGTTCTCACCCAACCAACCCCAAACCTTACCTACTGTGCTAGTTCTCCATGACTCCCGTTCTGCTACAGCTACAGCATTAGCGAGACGGTCCCTTAGGAACTCATTCTCCCTAGCTAGTCCCTGTACAAGCGCACTATGCTCTCTTCGCATGACCTCCAGCTGTCGATGCACTTCGGCCTGAACGGCCCCACTGCTCACACCAGCTGAATCCGACGACTCAGGCCTTCCAGCTTCTCTTCCAGGACTCCCAAACCCAGAAAGCAAAGGCGCCTCGCGATTCATCGTCTCAATCTGGCTCAGGACTTCAGGCGGAAACAGTGGCTGCTGCAACATCACCTCGGCTGGAGCGGGGGGAGGCCCACGTGGTGGAGAGGGAGACCTCGAATCATCCCGTGACCCATCCCAGCCAGCACTCAGATACGTTTCCACTTCCCCAGACTCTCCTCCTTCGTTCATAGGAGGTCGGGAAGCCATAGCAGGGTGTCCAGCGGCCACCTGCACCGCTTGCCAGATCTGTCCTACAGCTCGCCGTGCACTCTCCAAAGGTCCTTCGGGTAGTTCTGAACTGTTGTTGCCTGCTCCAGGGGGCAAACCGGTATCTGGGGCCTCGCCCCCATCGGTTGCCGCCCTCAGGTCATTCACAACCTCCAAAGGTGTAGCTGTACCACCACCTCCAGAGCCAGGGATGGACCCCTGCTGCAGATCATTGCCAGATCTGCAGCCGGAGGCCATCCTCGTGTCCTGCGGCAAACTGCTCCCAGCATCCAAGCCCACACCACTTGTAGACCCAGCTTCAGAAGCAGCCCCATAGCTTGGCGCCACCGACGACTGGTGCCCGCGACCATTCATCAGAGGCCCTGTAGCGGAGCCCCGCACCGCCGAAGCGGATTGGGCACTCATAACCTGTTGATGGCTCAAACAGGTCCCCAGCGAAGAGCACCCCTTCGATGTGGACTGAGTCCTCCTCCGAAATCTCGAACCTTGTATTCTTTGCCGAAGAAAACCTCCGAAACTCCAATCGCCCAAAGTCTCCCAGACTGCACAGCGCAGAGCGGCCTATGGCTTTTCTCTCAGCAAGCGAACACGCTCGGACTCAGAAGAGAAGAAAGAACAAAAGCAAGCTGACAAGTGCTATACAAAGCCAGACTTACAAATCTTTCTTGAAAGCTATGTGTTTGCGGTGCATGCAGCCCCTTCCAAGCACATCCCTACTGAGTGCTTCAAGCATGTTCGGGTTATGTACTCGTGCTGCATGCCTTTGAACCACAAGTCGGAAAAGAAGAAGCGAAGCACCTGGGCAAAGGGCTCGTGGAGGGTCTGGACATTCAACAGGTACAAATACAGCGGAAGACACTTAAGCTTGCCTTCTGAGGGTCCCTTCCTTACATTTAAGGACCCTGAACCCGAAATCCTAAACCCTAAACCCAAAACCCTGTTAGTATATATAAGGTGGGAACATCCCAACTTATCTCCCTCAAGAAGTAAGAAGATCCTCGTTTCCGCAGCCGCCGCTGAAAGCCCTCAAAAGACCGGCGCCCATGCGCCCGCCGGCGGCCTCCCCAAGGAGTGCCAGGGAGAAGGGTTTAGGGCGTTTAGGGTTCAGGGTTTAGGGTTAGGGCATAGGGTTTGGGGCTTTGGGTTTAGGGTCTTGGGTTTACGGTTTGGGATTTAGGGTTCCATGCCCGAAAAAGCGCTGTCAAGACCACGACGCAGACCAAGTACCTAGGGGTGCCCCGGATAGCTCCCTTCCCTTTAGGATTGAGCGCCGTATCTTTAGTCGTATTTTCATCGCAGTCGTGAACTGCAAACTAGACCCCCTCAACCTCACTAGGTTTCTGTGCAGAGTGATTGGCATCAAGGCGTCGTGCTATTCCCCTGTCCCCAGCCAGGAGGTTTGGAGGCACGCGGGCTATCCCAAAAAGCCTCCATGCCGCTTCTCCCAGCTGCAGACCCGTTCCATCATGTTGCTCAAAGCCCCAGCGTTTAGGGACTAAATACGGGTTAAGGGAAGACGTGGAGGTATGGAATTCCTGAAGCTCTGATACTTAGAAGCTCTGTTGACTTAGTAAGTCTACTTCGTATCCGCTAGAGACCCTCTTAGAATCCCCATAGCCCCCCTTTCTCACCCTACTTACTAAGTCAAGCGAGCTTCCAAGTAATCCCTCCCAATGCCCTGAACCCTAAACCCTAAACCCTAAACCCCAAACCCCAAACCCCAAACCCCAAACCCTAAACCCTAAACCCTAATTCCTAAACCCTAAACCCCCTAAAAGCGAAGGAGCCTTGAGCTTCTCGCAGCGCTGCTCTTGGGCGGCCTGGTGTCCGGGCTCTGTCTCAACCCTAAGCCCTAAGACCTAAACCGCAAGGTTTAGGTTTAGGTTTAGGGTTTAGGGTTTAGGGTTTAGGGTTTAGGGTTTAGGGTTTCAGGTTTAGGGTTTAGGGTTTAGGGTTTACCTTTGACCTTACCATCTTTATATACATATATATATATAGTACGATGTTTCGTTCTTTTTTTGGAAGCATTTTGACATTACTTTTGCTTTCAAACTCTGAATCTTCGTCGGCTTTAGTTAAGGTCCCTGCTCTTCTTAGTGCCATTACTACTACGCACAACCATTACCAGGTAGGCCCGTGCGACATTTTGTATTTTCCCTTGTTGGGTTTAAGAGGATCATATTCAGGAAAATTTTTCAAAGGGTGTTAGGGCAATCCTAGACTACCATCAATCACCATCTTTTCCCTTGTCACTATCACCAGTATTATGAATCCGTTCATGAACGAATGACGACTACTACCCCTACTACCACTCTACTACCACTACTGCCACTCTACTACCACTCTAATACCACTCTACTACTACACACCTACTTCTACTACCGCTACTACTGCTAGTACCACCACCACCAGCAGCAGCAGCACCACCACCACCTTACCCCTACCCCTACCCTTACCCCTACCCTTACCCCTACCCTTACCCATACTGCTACTACTACTACTACGACTACTACTACTGCTACTGCTACTGCTACTGCTACTGCGACTACTACTACTACTACTACTACTCCTACTACAACTACTACTCCTACTGCTACTGCTACTGCTACTGCTACTGCCTTTGCGCTCCTACTCCTACTCCTACTCCTACTCCTACTCCTACGACGACGACGTCGATGACGACGACGACTACTACTACTCCTGCTGCTGCTGCTCCTACCAATACTACTACTACTACTGCTACTACTACTACTACTACTACTACTACTACTACTACTACTACTACTACTACTACCTACTACTACTACACCACCACCACTACCACTACGACTACGACTACTACGACTACTACTACTACTACTACTACTACTACTACTACTACTACTACTACTACTACTACTACTACTACAACTACTACTACTACTACTACTACTACTACTACTACGCGCCAAAGGGTCGGTTTGCCCACACCCAAGCCGTCCAGCATAGGGTTTAGGGTTTAGGGTTTAGGGTTTAGGGTTCAGGGTTTAGGGTTTAGGGTTAGGGGTTTAGGGTTAGGGCTTTAGGGTTAGGGTTTAGGCTTTAGGGTTTAGGGTATAGGGTATAGGGTTTAGGGTTTAGGGTTTAGGGTTTAGGGTTTAGGGGTTAGGGGTTAGGGTTCAGGGGTTAGGGGTTAGGGTTTAGGGTTTTGGGTTTAGGGGTTAGGGTTTAGGGTTTAGGGTTTAGGGCTTAGGGTTTAGGGTTTAGGGTTTAGGGTTTGGGGTTTGGGGTTTAGGGTTTAGGGTTTAGGGCCAGAAACATCGCGCTTGCGCACCTCCAGACAAAGAGCGC
Organism: Symbiodinium natans; assembly: GCA_905221605.1. Classification (NCBI taxonomy): domain Eukaryota; class Dinophyceae; order Suessiales; family Symbiodiniaceae; genus Symbiodinium; species Symbiodinium natans. The sequence continues at coordinate 162,555 of CAJNDS010000018.1, forward strand.
GGGCAACCCGCGCCCTTCCAAAATTCCGGAACCCAGCGAAAACCGCAGAGGGTGGTCGTTTATGAAAAAAAGAAGGAAAAAGAAAACAATGTTTTCGAACGTCCCAGCTCCGGAAACATCGCGCCTGCACATGTTTTGTGTACCTCCAGAAAAAGGGCGCGGGCAAACGGCAGCTTTGCACCGTACTACTACTACTACTACTACTACTACTACTACTACTACTACTACTACTGCTACGACTAGGACTAGGACTAGGACTAGGACTAGTACTAGTACTAGTACTAGTACTAGTACTAGTACTACTACTACTACTACTACTACTACTACTACTACTACTACTACTACTACTACTACTACTACTACTACACCTACTACACTACAGCTTCAGGGTTGAGGCTGTTTTGGGGAGTCGCTGCATACGGCAGCGTAGATCTGGAGCCCACCCCCAAACCCGAAGCCCTCCCAAGAGCATTCAAGGGTTTAGGGTTTTGGGTTTAGGGTTTAGGGTTTAGTTTAGTGTTCAGGGGTTTAGCGCAGCCAAGGTTGCAGCTGCACATGGCAATGAAGATCTGGAGCTTTGCAGCTCGGAGGGCTGCGGCGTGACGTTGCTACAGACGGGGCTCCTCATCAGCGATGCCCCGCCCAACGCGCCCGCCACCTCCGCGCCTGCTGTACCTTCCGCTCAACTTCTGCCTCAAGCAGCTATAGCCCCCTCAGGAATGTTTTGGATTTGTTTATTTTTTCATTTCTGAAAAACCCAAGGGCATACTACTATAAAATCCTAAGGAATGTTACCAAAAAACCCAAGGGAATATTAATATGAATCCCAAGGGAGCCTTAAAGACAATATTTTTTGGATGAAGGTTCTAGAAGGGGAGTAGAGGTTGGGATGTTCACCCTTATACTAACAGTCCTTAATAGGGATTATAGTACCCCCATGATAATCCTATCAAGGACTGTTAGTAGAAGGGGGCCCTAAACCCTAGACCCTAACCCCTAACCCCTACACCCAAAAAGCCCTAAGCCCTAAGCCCTAAGCCCTATGCCCTAAGCCCTAAACCCTAAACCCTAAACCCTAAACCCTAAACCCTAAACCCTAAACCCTAAACCCTAAACCTTGGGGGGTGTTAGGGTTTTTTCTCGGAACAGCCCAAAGTAGAGGCAGCATCGGGAGATGCGGAGCAGGAGCTAACCCAGCTCGCACGAGTGAGCCTTGGGCTGCGTGTGTAGGGTTGAGGGTTGAGGGTTGAGGGTTGAGGTTTGAGGGTTTAGGGTTTAGGGTTTAGGGTTCAGGGTTTAGGGTTTAGGGTAATCTAGGCGCCCTCAAGTTGCAAAACCCTAAGCCCCCTAGCTTCTTCGGCTGGTTTAGGGTTTAGGGTTTAGGGTTTAGGCTATTTTAGGCTCCTCAGCCCTCGAACCCCTAATTGTTTTTGTTTATCTCCTGAACGCCCTGATCGTTGCCAGGTGACGGGACCCGGGGGGAAACCCTAAACTTTCAACCCTAAACCCTAAACCCCAAACCCCAAACCCAAAACCCTAAACCCTAAACCCCAAACCCCAAACCCTAAACCCTAAACCCTAAACCCTAAACCCTAAACCCTAAACCTGAGGATCTTGAGCATGCCTGTGGCCGCCAGCGCCCGCAGCAACGCCTACCTCCTAGCGTCGGCCTGCTCATTGCTACTGATTGGCTGCCTCTGGCTTTTTTGCTGGGCCTGTGGCCGTGCTGGATTTAGGGTTTAGGGTTTAGGGTTTAGGGTTTGGGGTTTAGGGTTTGGGGTTTAGGGTTTAGGGCTTTTGGGGGGCTAAAAGGGGGGGGGCGGAAGGGTGTTGTAGGGGTTTAGGGTTGAAGGCTTTGGGGGGTTCAGGGTTGAGTTTTTTGGGGATAAAAGGACGCGCAAGGGTGTTTTGGGGGGTTTAACGGTTGAAGGCTTTGGAGGTTCAGGGTTGAGGAGACAAAATTACCCTAAACCCTAAACCCTAAAACCTAAACGCTAAACCCTGAACCCTAAGCCCTAAGCCCTAAGCCCTAAGCCCTAAGCCCTAAGCCCTAAGCCCTAAGCCCTAAGCCCTAAGCCCTAAGCCCTAAGCCCTAAGCCCTAAGCCCTAAGCCCTAAGCCCTAAGCCCTAAGCCCTAAACCCTGGCTACGGCTCAAGCCATGGAAGACGAGGTGACCTGTGACATTTTCCAGGGGTGTTGAACCAGAGCCTCGCCACGTGGTCTTCGAAACGACGAGCGAGCCAGTGATATGGGGAGCTCAGAACTCCATCCCGGTTTAGGGTTTAGGGTGTAGGGTGTAGGGTTTAGGGTTTAGGGTTTAGGGTTTGGGGTTTGGGGTTTGGGGTTTAGGGGGATGATCCCGAGATTTGCTCAGGCGGTTCCGGGATTCAGCAATGTTTGGCGCGGAGCCACGCAACGAGGGGGTTACAGGTGATTTCCCCGAGAGCTGTTTCATTGAACGGGGTGGCGTACAATGTGGAACCGGACATGGAAGCCCCCGGGATGCTGACTACGGCAACGGTCACCCTAAACCCTAAAACCCTAAAACCCTAAAACCCTAAGACCCTAAAACCCTAAAACCCTAAAACCCTAAAACCCTTAAACCCTTAAATCCTAAAACCCTAAAATCCTAAAATCCTAAAACCCTAAAACCCTAAAACCCTAAAACCCTAAAACCCTAAAACCCTAAAGAATCGAGTCTAACTATGCGGAAAAAGTGAGGCCTCTGGAAATGATGAAGTTCTTGAAGGGGGGGGGGTCAAGGCGGGTATGTATCGCACTACTCCCCTAAACCCTAAACCCTAAACCCTAAACCCTAAACCCTAAACCCTAAACCCTAAGCCCTAAGCCCTAAGCCCAGCCCTAATCCCTAAAACCTAAACCCTAACCCTTCGGGGATCAGAGTCACAGCCGCAACCGCGACGCCTGTAAACTACTTTGCAAGTCTCGGCGCGCCTGAGGGTTTTCCGGGGTACAGGAGTTTAGGGTTTAGGGTTAGGGTTTAGGGTTTAAGGTTTAGGGTTTTTGGGTTTCAGGGTTTCAGGGCTTCAGGGGTTTCAGGGGTTTCAGGGTTTCAGGGTTTCGGGTTTCGGGTTTGCCGGCTTCAGGGTTTAGAGGGTTTGTGGGTCTTATCGGTTGAGAGGGCCTAAAGGGCTTATGAGTCTGAACAACCCGAAGCCCTAAACCCTAAACCCTAAACCCTACACCCGATACCCTATACCCCAAAACTTAAGGAGCCGAAGAAGGCTTTGCAGCCTAAACCCTAAACCCTAAACCCTAAACCCTAAACCCTAAACCCTAAACCCTAAACTCTAAACCCGAAACCCTAAAACCCTCCTAAACCCTCCTAAACCCTCCAAAACCCTCCTAAACCCTCCTAAACCCTCCTAAACCCTCCTAAACCCTCCTAAACCCTCCTAAACCCTCCTAAACCCTCCTAAACCCTCCTAAACCCTCCTAAACCCTCCTAAACCCTCCTAAACCCTCCTAAACCCTCCTAAACCCCAAACCCCCTAAACCCCAAACCCCAAACCCCAAACCCCAAACCCCAAACCCCAAACCCTAAACCCTAAACCCTAAACCCTAAACCCTAAACCCTAAACCCTAAACCCTAAACCCTAAACCCTAAACCCTAAACCCTAAACCCTATACCCTAAACCCTAAACCCCCCAACTTTCCTCGCCGAGGCGGGCTGGGTTCCAAAGACGGGCTCTGCGAAGGGGCCGCAGGTCGCACGCTGCAGCTCGGCCAGCGCAGGGTTTAGGGTTTAGGGTTTAGGGTTTAGGGTTTAGGGTTTAGGGTTTAGGGTTTAGGGTTTAGGGTTTGGGGTTTGGGGTTTGGGGTTTAGGGTTTAGGGTTTGGGGTTTAGGGGCCGGAGGTGATGGCCCGAAGCCAGGGGTTTAGCGCTAAGGCGGACCCGAAGCTACAAGCCTAAACCCTAAACCCTAAACCCTAAACCCTAAACCCTAAACCCTAAACCCACCCTAAACCCTAAACCCTAAACCCTAAACCCTAAACCCTAAACCCTAAACCCTAAACCCTAAACTCCAAAGACCCCGCAAGCTTGTGAGACTCGAACCCAACCCCCCCCCACTCCCTGCATGAGGGACGAGGAGAAGATTTGGTCAAGCAAAGGTTCCCCTCAATATACTACCAATATGAGCCTTTATTTATTTGTCTTTTTTTCTGTTTACTTATGTATTCATGTATGTGTGTATTTATTTATGTAGTTATTTATATATGTCTTTTTTTCTTCATTTTTATCTAATAAATATGTTTATTTTGCCGCATTTTTTTTTTAACTTTTTGATTATCACTCTGTTTTATTATAGGATCTTTAAAACACTCCCCCCCAAAAAAACAAAAACAAGGGTACGACTACAACCTTAAGGGTCCAAACCCACATCCCCTAGATATAGGGTTCGGGTTTAGGATTTAGGATTTAGTGTTTAGGGTTTTGGGTTGAGGGCTTCGGGTTAGGTTTTAGGGTATGCAAAAAAGCAGCGCGGTCCTCGACAGCAAGAAGGACGAGGAGACGGAGGTGTAGGGTTTGGGGTTTAGGGTTTAGGGTTTAGGGTTTAGGGTCTAGGGTTTAGGGTTTAGGGTTTAGGAAGACGGAAGAGTCAGCAGGTCAAGTACCTTCATGCGGACAGTCATAATTTCTCTTTACATATGGGACTACACACACCACGACAACAGCTTCTTCTACGACATGGCCCTTACTTTCCAAACCCTAACCCCTCAACCCTAAGCCCCTAAGCCCCTAAATCCTAAACCCTAAACCCTAAACTCTAAACCCAGGCAGAGGGCGCAGCTAATGGCCGCGGCGAAGAGCAAACACGCAGGCTGAGGGATTGCTCAGCGCTGCCAGCTCGGGATGATATGGGGTCCAGGGTTTCGGGTTCAGGGTTTGCTGCAAGCTCGGGATGTTATGGGGTTTAGGGTTTCGGGTTTAGGGTTCAAAGGGTTTCGGGTTTCGGGTTCTCCCTTACCCTGGGGGCCGGGATCGATGTGCGCCAGGCTATCATAGATCCGAGTGAGGTCTATGAACCCTAAGCCCTGAACCCTAAACCCTAAACACTAAACTTTTTCGGGGTTCACCCAAGGTAACTGAGTCTTTTGCCGAGACAGCGTTGGTACGAGTTTAGGTTTCAGGGGATGAGAAGGTCAAGGTTTAGGGTTTAGGGTTTTATGGTGTAGGCTTTAGGGTTTAGGGCTTAGGGGGTTTAGGTTTCCTGATGCAAGCTTCGCTTTTGGCCTGACTTGAGCTCTGAACCACTTGTGCTTTGCAGGGTCTAGGGTTCATAGATTCTGCATGCTCTCTCTCTCTCTATATTATCACTAGACGACAACCTCTCTGTCTGTGTGTGTGTGTGTGTGTGTGTGTGTGTGTGTCTGTCTGTCTGTCTGTATGTATGTATGTATCTATGTATGTATGTATGCATGTATGTATGTGTATGTATGTATGTATTACTTTCTACAAAGAAATGGCCAACTGAGGCTTTGGGTTCAAGCAGCTTGCTAGGGTTTAGGGTTTAGAGTTTCAGGGCTTCAGAGCTCAGGGTTTCAGGGCTTCAGAGTTGGGGCTTTAGGGTGGGAGTCTAGGGTTTCAGGGCTCAGGAGTTTGAGTTTAGGGCGTTCAAGGGCTGTTCGGTGTCGTGTAGCCCGCAGCGGTGAGCAACATATTGGACGGACCTGTTCCGATGGTGGTGCAGGCCTCAATCCTACTTGAAGGCTCAGGGAACGAAAGTACATTGTGAGTGGAGCTATATACACGTGCTCCAGTAGGGTTTTCCTAAGAGCCTGGTGCATTACTTCGCTTTCTGGGCCTTGAAGTACATCGTAAGTAACCCCAGATCCGAAGAACCTTCACCCGGAAACCTCAAATGCGGGTTGATCAGGATCATGGTCCCTCTTAGGTCGTTACCCTGAACTACACAAGGAAAATCCGGAGTCACGCAGACCCACCAAGGCAAGGGAACCCGATCAAGATCAACCTCAAAATGCAAAGCACGATTTTGGCACTGCGAGCATCTCTGCGGAGATACCCAGGGTGCCCGACGGGTTCTTCGTAGGGAATGAGGGAATGAGGGAAATCCGTACCTTCTATCCCTAAACCCTAAACCCGAAACCCCTAAAGGGGACTATATAGGGTACCTCATTCCCTCAGTCCCTACTAACAGCCAGTAGGGTGTGAGGGGGCAACGCCTTCCTGAGCGCCATGATGCGAAGATCCACGGGGCGCCACGGCGTACATGCCGTGAGGCCCAGGGGGTTCTGTTTATTCTTAGCCAAAACCCCAGGGAAAAACCCCTACCAAACCCTTCTCAACCCTAACACACCCTACGAAACCCTATGAAACCCTGCTAATTAAACCCTACTAAACCCGACTAAAACCTACTAAACCCTACTAAACCCTCAACCCTGAACCCTAAACCCTGAATTCTAAACTCTGATCCCTAAACCCTAAACCTTAAACCCTAAACCCCAAGCAGCCGCAAGCCCGAAACCCTAAGCCTTTTGGCGCTTGGGAGGCTCTGCCACTGTTATGGCCAGAGGTTGTAAAGGCCCGCTGGCTACGAACAGTGCAACTCGTTCCCTTCAGCGGCGAGTGGAAAGAGTTGACGACATGGTGGGGAATGCTTTCCCCCCTAAACCCTAAACCCTAAACCCTAAACCCTAAACCCTAAACCCTAAACCCTAAACCCTAAACCCTAAACCCTAAACCCTAAACCCTAAACCCTAAACCCTAAACCCTAAACCCTAAACCCTAAACCCTAAACCCTAAACCTCAACCCTAAACCCTAAACCCTAAACCCTAAACCCTAAACCCTAAACCCTAAACCCTAAACCCTAAACCCTAAACCCTAAACCCTAAACCCTAAACCCTAAACCCTAAACCCTAAACCCTAAACCCTAAACCCTAAATCCTAAACCCTAAACCCTAAACCCTAAACCCTAAACCCTAAATTTAAGAGCCTCCGGCTCAAGCCGCCGACCCCGCTGGAGCATAGTTGTGAGGTCTAAACCCGCTCGCATGGTTCGAAGATCATCCCAGCCTGCTCGGCAGAGTTCTGTGAAACGTTTGGGGGGGGGGTGGGGGGTAGCACCAGGACAAGCTCAAGCCAAAAAGACAGGTGGGTGGGGGGGGGGGGGGGCAGGGGGTGGGGGGGGGGGTTGGTTGGGGGGGGGGGGGGGGTGGGGGGGGGGGGGGGGTGGGGGGGGGTGGGGGGGGGTGGGGGGGGGGTGGGGGGGGGGTGGGGGGGGGTGTGGGGGGTGGGGGGGGTGGGGGGGGGGTGGGGGGGGGTGGGGGGGTGGGGGGTGGGGGGGGGGGGGCCGAAAACGCTGATTTTGCTGAGGGCGCCCCTACCCCCCCGCCTGTTTACGCTGTGCGGGTGGCGCGGTCCTCCACGAAAAAATTGTGCACGGAAAGAGGGAGGTTTTTAGCTCCTCAAACCCATCCAACACGCCGCCAGGGTCGGCGGACCCTGAACCCTGAATCCTGAACCCTGAATCCTGAACCCTGTTCCCTGATCCCTGAAGGCCCTTGGGATGTTTTATGTGATCCCTTCTTGGGCTCAAGAGGATCCTCTTTAGGAATACTTTTTCAGAGGGTCTAACGGGCCAACCTAGTTTAGTTCAGATCACAAGAAAGACCCCTGCAGGTCACCAGATTTAGGGTTTAGGGTTTTAGGGGTTTAGTTGTTTAGGGTTAGGGGTTTAGGGGTCTAGGGGTCTAGGGGTCTAGGGGTTTAGGGGTTTAGGGGTTTAGGGGTTTAGGGGTTTAGGGGTTTAGGGGTTTAGGGGTTTGGGGGCTTGGGGGTTAAGGGGGTTAAGGGGTTTAGGGGTTTAGGGGTTTAGGGGTTTAGGGGTTTAGGGGTTTAGGGGTTTAGGGGTTTAGGGTTTAAGTTTTTAGCGGTTTCGGGTTTGGTGTTTGAGGAGGGCATAGTAAAACCTTCCGGCCCTGACGCAGGACCCCCCCCTCCCTCCCCCAAGCCCCTATCTGATTTATCTGACAGGGTCATACCCCTTTTGATCCCTCTAAAGCCTAAAGCCTAAAGCCTAAAGCCTAAACCCTAAACCCTAAACTCTAAACCCTAAACCCTAAACCCTAAACCCTAAACCCTAAACCCTAAACCCTAAACCCTAAACCCTAAACCCTAAACCCTAAACCCTAAACCCTAAACCCTAAACCCTAAACCCTAAACCCTAAACCCTAAACCCTAAACCCTAAACCTCACTTACCTATATATATTTAAACCCTAAAGGCAGCAAATCGACCGGCCCTGTTGGTCACTGGCCCTGGGCCAACCCTTCCAGATCGACCGGCCCTGTTGGGCACTCGCGATTCTCGCCTTGTCCTGGCCCGCGCGTGCGCGGCCTTGGCCTTGGCCCTTCCAGATCGACCGGCCCTGTTGGGCACTCAAGGGTCTGGCCTTGTCCTGGCCCGTGTGCGCGGCCTTGGCCTTGGCCTTGGCCCTTCCAGATCGAGAAGGGCCCCCCGGGCCAAGTGCCTCCCCTCCCGGGCCAAGGGCCTCCGGGCCCTTGGCGGCCTCCCGGCCAAGGGCTACCCCGGGCCATCCTTATCGAATGAAGGGGGCCTTTCGAACCACCCCCCAACAAGCCAAGAACCCCCCCCCTTGGCGACAAACACCTCGGCCCCTTGCCAAGAGGGCCCCTCCCGACCAAAAAGAGCGCCGCTCCGCCAAACAAAACCTTGCGGAAGTCAAGGGCCTGGAAGGGCCCGGGTTCAGGGCTAGAGGAAGGCCCCCGCGCCAAAGGGCCCTGGGCCGTACCATCAATGAAACATGTTTTTTTTTATACTGGAATCGAATGGTTTTGCGCACCCCTCCATTTTACACCAGAAGCGCCAGGAAAGCCCAGGAAGCCCCCAAGAGGCGCCAAAAGGCCCCCTAAAAGAAGGGGGGACCACAAGATTTGTCCGTGCCCGCAATGAAAAATGCGATTTTTGAATATTGAAAGCGATGGTTTTAGGCAGCCCTGCCCGCAATGAAAAATGTTATTTTTTAGTACTGAAATCGATGGTTTTGGGCACCCCTCCATTTCACCCGAAAAGGACCAGGAAAGCCCCAGGAAGCCGCCAAATCAGCAGGGGCCTCTACGGGCCCTGACGTGCCGAAGGCCCGAAAAGGGCCGAGGCTACCCCGAACCCCAGCTTAAACCCTAACACCGCAAAACCCTGCGAAGGCCTTCAAGCAAATAAAGGGCCTCTACGGGCCCTAACGTGCCGAAGGCCCGAAAAGGGCCGAGGCTACCCCGAACCCCAGCTTAAACCCTAGCGATTGAAATACTCATTGGCGAAAAAAATTAATAGGTTCCCCGACCTTCAAATGAATGAAGACTCTACGGCCCCTGACATGCCGAAGGTCCGAACAGGGCGAGAGACCCCAAGAGCCACCAAAAGGCTTCAAAAGGCCCCCTAAAAGAAGGGGGATACCAGGATGCCCGTACCCGCAATGAAAAATGCGATTTTTTGGTACTGACATCGATGGTTTTGGGCACCCCTTCATTTTACCCCGGAAGGGCCAGGAAAGCCCCCAGGAAGCCCCCAAAAGGCCCCAAGAGCCACCAAAAGGCTTGAGGCCCTTAAAGAAGGGGAATCCAGGAGCAGGCACAAAGGGTTTCCCTGACCTTCAAATAAATAAGGGCCTCTACGGGCCCTGACACGCCGAAGGCCCGAAAAGGGCCGAGGCTACCCCCAACCCCAGTTTAAACCCTAACAACGCAACTTTAAAAACATCAAAGCAAGCATCAGGGCACAAGAAAATAAATTCCATAAACCCTAAACCCTAATAGAGTATAGTTTGGGTGGCCGGGGTGGGTTGACGGGCAACGCGAGCGCGCGGCCCGGGGTGTTTCACACCCGAGCGCGTGCCCTCCCCTGACACACCCTAAACCCTAAACCCTAAACCGTAAACCCTAAACCCTAAACCGTAAACCCTAAACCCTAACCCCTAAACCCTAAACCACTCAAACCCTAAGCCCTAGACCTGGGAACCTTACCCTAAATCCAAACACACCTTCAGCCCTCCAGCCCTTGGCCAGGACCCTAAACTGTGGCTGTTGCAAAAAATCTACCGACGCAGTTGTGTAAAATATGTTTCTAGGCTTGAGGTTTGAGGCAGGGGTTTGAGATGTAGAGTTTCAGTTTAGGGTTTTTGGGTGCTTCGGCGGTTTCAGGTTTAGGGTTTCGGGGTTATCCTGGCAAGGATACTTGTGGCTGCAGTGTCGTGCGCAAGGATGTGAGGGGGTGGAGCGCCAGGGGTGAGTTTGGCTGAATCTACCAGAGATTTTCGTGTTTGGGGTTTATGGTTTAGGACCACTTAGGTTCTATCCCGCTGCACTGTAGTAGGGAATGAGGAATGAATGGGAATGACGTACCATCTATCCCCCTACATCTATCCTTTGAAGGAATATATAGGGTACCCCATCCCCCTCATTCCTTAATTTCTAGGAGAACCATTAGGAGGGTCCCATAGTTTAGATCAACCTCAACCCCTAAACCCTAAACCTTCAACCCTTGAGCACTCAACCCCTAAACCCTAAACCCTAAACCCTAAACCCTAAATCCTAAACCCTAAACCCTAAAGCCTAAACCCGAAACCCGAAACCCTAAACCCTAAACCCTAAACCCTAAACCCTAAACCCTAAGCCCTAAGCCCTAAACCCTAAACCTAAACCCTAAACCCTAAACCCTAAACCCTAAACGCTAAACCCTAAACCCTAAACCCTAAACCCTAAACCCTAAACCCTAAACCCCAAACCCCAAACCCTAAACCGAGCGAGCCCCCAAACCCTACAGCCTCTGCGCTCCGCTCCGCGAAGTCTCCAGCTTGCCATGCTCAGGTGCATCCTACAAGTGCCCCTCAAAGGAGCCCATATCTACAAAGTGGACGCTGCATTGTGAGGGCTAGGGTTTAGGGTTTAGGGTTTAGGGTTTCGGGTTTAGGGTTTAGGGTTTAGAGTTAGGGTTTAGGGTTTAGGGTTGAGGGCTTGTCTCAAATCTCAAGCTCCAGCACCCAAAACTCCACGCCTAAGACTCCAAGCCCCCACCCTAAACCCTAAACCCTAAACCCTAAACCCTAAACCCTAAACCCTAAACCCTAAACCCTAAACCCTAAACCCTAAACCCTAAAACCTAAACCCCAAGCCCTAAACTTCAAACCCTAACCCCTAAACCCTAAACCCTAACCCCCTAAACCCTAAACCCTACATCCTAAACCCTAAACCCTACACTCTACACCCTAAACCCTAAGTCCAAAATCCGAAGCCCTAAGCCCTAAATCCTAAACCCTAAAGCCTAAGCCCTAAACCCTAAACCCTAAACCCTAAACCCTAAACCCTAAGCCCTAAACCCTAAACCCTAAACCCTAAACCCTAAACCCTGAACCCTGAACCCTAAACTCTCGACCCTAAACCCTACACCCTAAACCCTAAACCCTAAACCTAAGCAAGGACGCTTAAGGACCGTCGATCCTAGACCTGCTGCCATGTCCTCCCGGCCGCAGGGCCCGCCAAGGGCCATGTGCGCCAGGGGAAAGGGAGTTTCAGGTTTCGCGGTTCAGGGTTCAGGGTTTAGGGTTTAGGGTTTAGGGTTTAGGCTATTTAGGGTTTAGCGCCCCCCAAACTCCAAGAAGCCTACAGTCTAAAGCCCGAAAGCCCCAAACACTCAACATTCCAGAGAGCCCTGAAAGCCTGAAGCCTTGCACCCTAAATCCCGGCAAACCCTAAAACCCTGAATCCAGGGTAGCCCACTGGCCCATTGGTACCCTTTCGCCCCTTTTTTGTTCGTTTGGGGTTTAGGGTTTAGGGTTTAGGCCCCCCCCCCCCCCCCCCCTTAAAAAATAAAAAATAAAGGGTACCCTTGTTACAACTTGGTTCCTGGGCTACCAAGCCTCTAGGACTCAACCTAAATCCAGCCCTAGACCCTTAACCCTAAAGCCTAAACCCTAAACCCCAGCAATAAATGCCTGAATCCCTCTAAGACCCAACCTGAACCCTAAACCCTAAACCCTAAACCCTCAACCCTCAACCCTCAACCCTCAACCCTCAACCCTCAACCCTCAACCCTCAACCCTCAACCCTCAACCCTCAACCCTCAACCCTCAACCCTAAACCCTAAACGCCAAAGCCTGAGCCCTAAAAAGGCCCTTGCCTTCTGTCTGCTGCGACAGGAGGGCCTGCTGCAGACGTTGCTGCCAGAGGCCGGTGATTCAGGGTTTCAGGATGGCTTTAGGGTTTGGGGTTTCGGGTTTAGGGTTGGGGGTTTGGGGTTTGGGGTTTAGGGTTTGGGGTTTCGGGTTTAGTGTTTTGGGTTCAGGGTTTCGGGTTCAAGGCGTTGAGGGGTTTAGGGTTGAGGGTGTGGGGGCTGAAGAGGTTTAGGGCTTAAAGGGCTTGCCGCCCTAAGCCTTAAGCCCTAAAACCTGAACCCCTTTCGGAGGATTCAGGGTTCTAAGTTCACGATGCTGATTGCTAATCTGGCCCATGACGAGAGCCCTGTGGGCTTTGGGTTTGGGGCTTCAGGCTGCAGGCTTACGAGTTAAGGGGCTGAGGGTTTTTAGGGTTAGGGTTTCGAGTTTACGGTTGAGGCTTTTGTGATCGAGGCTCAGGGGTTGAGGGTTTAGGGTTTAGGGTTTCCTGGGTTTCAGGGTTTGGGTTTGTGGGTGTAGGGCTTGCAGTGTTTTCAGGCAGGGGCTTTCTAGGGTCTCTTTGTCAATGCTTCACGGTAGCTGAGTGGTGCCCTTTTGCCGCTCTGGCTCCCAGTACAAGTGCCGAAACCCTAAACCCGAAACCCGAAACCCGAAACCCTAAAGCCCAAACCCGAAGCCTCTAGGACCCAGACCTCCCTCAGGCCCCCTGGTTCTTGGTAGGGAATGAGGGAATGATTAAGGGAGTATATAGGATGCATCATTCCCCCGAAACCCTAAACCCTAAACCCTAAACCCTAAACCCTAAACCCTAAACCCTAAACCCTAAACCCTAAACCCTAAACCCTAAACCCTAAACCCTAAACCCTAAACCCTAAACCCTAAACCCTAAACCCTAAACCCTAAACCGTTACTACCTAAGAAACCAGCCAGAAGGTCCCTCCTTGAGCCCCTTGAAAAAAGGAGCTCCCGAGGTTCAGCCCCCCAGTCAACTCACGGGGCATCTTGAAGCTCCCTAAGCCGGAAACAGGGTTAGGGTTTAGGGTTTAGGGTTTAGGGTTTAGGGTTTGGGGTTTGGGGTTTAGGGTTTAGGGTTTGGGGTTTAGGGCTTCGGGGGTAGCATGGCTCGGGAGATTCCGCGCCTGCTAGAAGGCGTCAGGTCTTGAAGGGCTTGCTACAGGAGGCAAAACAGCTATGATCTCCTTCTGATCCTCCTGGCAAATTTCCCACCATACCCACTTCACCCTATATAAACCCTCAACCCTCAACCCTCAACCCTCAACCCTCAACCCTCAACCCTCAACCCTCAACCCTCAACCCTCAACCCTCAACCCTCAACCCTCAACCCTCAACCCGCAACCCTCAACCCTCAACCCTCAACCCTCAACCCTCAACCCTCAACCCTAAACCCTAAACCCTAAACCCTAAACCCTAAACCCTAAACCCTAAACCCTAAACCCATTTCTAAATAGGCCCCTACATTGGAGGTTTCGGGGTGCGGCTAGAGGCTTTCGGTCTTCGGCTTCACAAGGACTTGTGCTATACTTCGAGGCGCTGTCGCTACCAAACCCTAAACAACCCCCCAACCACGTCAAAGTCCCAAACCACAACCCCAATCAAAATTCTAAGCCCTAAATCATCAACCCTAGGCCCGAAACCCTAAACCAAAACCCTAGACCCTAAACCCTAAACCCTAAACCCAAAACCACCCCAAACCTTCGTTTCGGGTTCAGTGTTTTGCTTCGCCCAGCAACCTTGAGAGGTCATGGGCCATCCTTCCGAGGAGATGGCAGGAGATTTGTGGCTTTAGGGGGTCACGTGTAGGGTAAGGGTTTAGGGTATTCTTGGCGTTCAATTTGAAGTGACCGAAGAGGCTTGCGTGCTGCGCAGACATGTGGCTTGCCGGGTTTCCGCTAGCTGAGCGAGTGCAACAACTTGCCCTTGGCGCCTCCAGCCTCGATGCTTTGTGTTCAGATGATCTCCGGAAAAGAGGTGGCGAAAGTGCCGCTGTGCCAGGAACTGAGTGTGAAGGCCTTGAAGCAGCACCTGCATCGGCTGCATGACTTACCCCCGCGTTTTCGGCAAAGGCTGCTTCTGAACGGCCAGTGTCTGGAGGACGCTGACAAGATCGACTCCCCGATGGTGCTGGAGCTCATGTTGCTTTCGTACTGCGAGGCTTCCGTGCAGGCGAAGGAGGTCCTTGAGCTCGCTGCCCTCAGGGGCTCTGTGGCCGAGGTAGGTTTGTGCAAGGAAAACTAGGCCACAAATCCAGGGGTGTGGTCGAGAGGTGCCGCTGAGAGTTTTCGGTGTACAGGTAGCTGTCATCAATAGGGATTACAATAGGGGGTGCTAGAATCCCTATAGTATAAAAACCCTAAACCCTAAACCCTAAAGCCTAAACCCTAAACCCTAAACCCTAAACCCTAAAACGTCCCAATGTGTAGGCTTTACAGGGCTTATGAGCTTTGTAGGGTCTAGGGTTTTCTGCCTTCGGTCCTCGGAACACTCTGCCTTTTTTCGGTGGTCGTCCTAACTTGTGTGTACGTCACACCACATTCATATATATATATATATGTATATATATATATATCTATATGTATATGTATATATATATAAATAGGCATATATGTATGTATGTATTAATATACATATATATATATATATATATATATATATATAGATATACACATATATGGAAACCCTGAGGTTGAGTCTGTGCTGCAACACCCTTGCCACCCGGACTGCAACGGCGGCGTTACAGCTCTGATGAAGGCATCTGATAGTGGCCATGTTGAGGTCGTGCGAGTGCTGTTGGAGGCCAGTGCTCACGTCGACTTTGCCGGCTATACCGACTTGACATCTCTGATGCTGGCATCTTGCCGTGGCCACGCTGAGGTCGTGCGACTGCTGTTGGAGGCTGGTGCGCACATCGACTTGGTCGGCAATGACGGCTTCGCAGCTCTGATGTTCGCATCTTCAGGCGGCCACGCTGAGGTCGTGCGGTTGCTGTTGGAGGCCGCTGCGCACATCGACCTGGCCGGCAAGGACGGCTTCACGGCTCTGATGTTCGCATCTGATAGTGGCCATGTTGAGGTCGTGCAACTGCTGCTGGAGGCTGGTGCTCACCGGGACTTGGCCAACAACGAAAGCCTTACAGCGCTGATGTTCGCGTCTCAAATCGGCCGTGTTGAGGTCGCGGGCTTGCTGTTGGAGGCCGGTGCTCACGTCGACTTGGTCGGCAAGGACGGCTTCACGGCCCTGATGTTCGCATCGGAGAATGGCCACGTTGCTATATCCCCCTTGGGAACAATTTTTTTTTTCCAATCTTTGTTTGTATAAAACCCAAGAGGATACTAAGAATACTGTTTTTTTATTAAGGTTCTAGGGGGAGCAGAGGTCGAGGTCGTGCGATTGCTCTTGGACTTCGGTGCTCGCGGCGGTGCCAGGGAGGTGATGTTGGCCTCTGCGCGGGGCCACGCGGAGGTCGCGCGACTGCTTTTGAAGGCGGGCATGTGGAGGTGGGGGTTTACGAACTTTGGGCCCCAATATAGACCCCCAAAAAGTACGAAACCCTAAACCCTAAACCCTAAACCCTAAACCCTAAACCCTAAACCCTAAACCCTAAACCCTAAACCCTAAACCCTAAACCCTAAACCCTAAACCCTAAACCCTAAACCCTAAACCCTAGCATCGTAAACCGCCCAGGTGGGCCGATTGCTTTTGGAGGCCGCGGGTCACGGCGAATTGGTCAACAAGGGCTGTGTCGTATTGCAGAGACCAGGATGCGGTCGAATGAGGCCGTTTACGGTGTAGGGTTTAGGGTTTAGGGTTTAGGGTTTAGGGCCGCGTGTTTGCGTCGCACTGGTGAAACCTCTTCTGACCCAGAGTCGGCCTTTCGTCCCTGTCTGGGTTCCCTTGCAAGCCCCTTTATACCAAAAAGGGCACCCTGTTTTTGGATAGGTCAGTCCTGGGTCTAGCCTCTCACGGAGCAGCTTTGATGTCAGAGTTGGTGATGGGGACCGCGGAAACCTCTGAGCCCTCAACCCTGTCTGTCTCAAGCTTGGTAGCTGCCTAAACCCTAAACCCTAAACCCTAAACCCTAAACCCTAAACCCTAAACCCTAAACCCCAAACCCCAAACCCCAGACCCTAAACCCTAAACCCTAAACTCTAAGCCCTAAACCTTACACCCGGAGCTTCATCTCAGAAAGTTTGGGCGGTTTAGGGTTGTATGGTTCATAGATCTTAGTAGGAACTGCTTCTGCAAGTTTGAGTGGGGTTGGGGTGGATGCCTTAGGGTTTAGAGTTTAGGGTTTAGGGATTAGGGTTTAGGGCGCGTGCATGATTCGACAAGTCGGCACCGTCCACGCCTACCCGCCTGCAGAAATTCTGTCTGCGCAATTCATACTTCAGGCTTGCGTGCTCCAAAAACCGGCGGCCCCCATTTTAGGGTTCGTTGGGTCCCCAAGAACTTAACCTAATACTGCCTCAAAGCCCGCGCGCGAGGTCCTCCAGATAAGCGCTACAATGCGGCGAAGTGTTGATCACATATTTAACATATTTACCGTCGTTCAAGTTTAGGCCCCATCGCCCTAAAACCCCCCAACTCAGAAGCCTAGCTAAACCCCAAAACCCTAGAACCCCGGAACCCGTCATCCCAACTCGCTCCCCCCTCCCCCCCAACCCCTACGCCCGAAACCCTAACCCCTAACCCCTAACCCCTAACCCCTAACCCCTAAACCCTAAACCCTAAACCCTAAACCCTAAACCCTAAACCCTAAACCCTAAACCCTAAACCCTAAACCCTAAACCCTAAACCCTAAACCCTAAACCCCAAGCTCTTGGCTTGGTCCGCCCTGGCAACCTCCACAAAATGGGGGGGCTTCCGAAACTAGGGGTACCTTATTGGGGTAAGGTAATCCTACTATTTGGCGGTCTAGGTTTTAGGGTTTAGGGTTTAGGGTTTGGGAAAAGATGAGGCTGTCCGAAAAACAGGGTATTCTGGAGTAAGGCTTATGGTATTTTGGTGTCCACAAGGTTTGCCGCCCCCCTTACCCCTCCTCCTGCCCCACTTTGGGAAGAACCCGAAGAACCCATAGTCCTTGCCTCACATAAGGATCCTGATTGTTTTGTAAAGAATATTCTTTCCTTGAGCGTTTCGGGTTTTCTTTGTAATTGTGGGGTTTATGTAGGTTTTGGTGTTAAAGGGTTCAGGTGCCAAGAACCCCCCCCCCCCCCCCGCCCCCCAAAGAAAAAAAACAGAGAAAAAGCATCACGAA